>JWPT01000035.1:0-77215 GCA_000812245.1 Onygena corvina | reverse complement strand
CAGCAGCAACAGCAACAGCAGCAACAGCCGGGTAAGAGCCCGCGTCCTCCCCAGGCGCAAACGGCCTCCGGATAGTCACCGTTACGTTACCAAGGCGTTGGTCGGACATGATCTATTTCACCTTGGGCAATCGATCGAGTTGAATCGAATCGAATTGAATTTCATGCATATATGTCTTATCCTTCTTTTTCTGTGCCGGTGGTTCTCTCTTCTGCCCTTTCCCATTCCACATTTCCCGCTCTACTGTCTATCTAATACTCGCTCTGCCTCTTGATGCCTAATGTCTCTCTCACTCTTGTCTCTCTTCCGCCTTCCGCCCTCTCACACCACCCACCTGTCTCCGTATTTATGCCTGCTGGGTCTGCAGAACCCGCCTCACCGGCTCCTGTATGTATTATATCGAATAGATGCGTGCATGTATAGGCCGCATGCTGTCTGCCAGACAATCTACTACTTAATCCTAATCCTCTCTTTCTTCTATCCTTCAACCCCTTCGACGGAGGTCTCTATATACAGGGATGCCCCTTAGTCATCCTCTCCCCGCCTTAAATAGACTCAAAGCATAACATCATCTACATCTACATCTACATCTACATCTACATCTACATCTACATCTACAGTACAAGAATATACATCGACAAGACTAGGATTGTCTATTAGAATACACCACACAGTACTACATACATGATGATCTCCCTCGTCGCCTTCGACCTCGACGGCACGCTCGCCCAGAGCAAACAGCCGCTAGAAGCCTCCATGGGCGAATCACTCGCCGACCTCCTCGCCGTGGCCCACGTAGCCGTCATCTCAGGCGGCGACTGGCCCCAATTCCAGAAACAAGTCGCCAGCCGTCTCCCGCCACGCGCCGACCTCTCCAAGCTCTGGCTGATGCCAACCACCGGCACGAAACTATACAAATACCACCCATCCGACAGCGCCTGGACGACAGTCTACGCAGAGCTCTTCGACGACGACACCAGGCGCCGGATCCTAACGGCCTTCGACGAAAGCCTAGAGGCAACGGGGTTCAAGCCCGAGCAGACCTGGGGAAATCGCATCGAGGACCGCGGGAGCCAGATCACCTTCTCGGCCCTGGGACAGGAGGCGCCTATCCATGCTAAAGAGGTCTGGGACCCGGACTTCGCTAAGCGGAAGGTCATCCAGGCGGATTTACGGACGCGGCTGCCGGGCTTGTCGATTAATATGGGCGGCGCGACGTCGATTGACATTACGCAGGAGGGCGTCGATAAGGGGTACGGGTTGAAAAAGCTGCGTGATGCGAGTGGGATCCCGCTCGAGCAGATGATGTTTATTGGCGATGCGATATTCCCGGGAGGCAACGACTATCCGGCGAAGCAGATCGGGCTGAAGACGGTGTGTGTTAAGGATCCCAACGGGACGCTTGCTGCCATTGCCGCGATCATTGCGTGTCAGAGTTAGCAGCAGACGGTCGATCAGCTAGTATAGATTTCGTACTTGAATACAGTCATTGCTCTAGTCCTCTACCAGTCTGCAGCGATTTATGTAGGTTCTAGGCTAAACTCTGAGCAAATCGCCACGAAGAGCCTCAAGCCTCGATAAATGTTTATACGAAATCCTTTCCTCGCATGAACATGAACAACCCACAACTCACTCCTGTGAGAACGTCAACTGCTGTTACTATGTGGCCAGCGGGACCCAAGAAGCCCTTCTCCATCGCCCTCGCTGCCGACTCCAAAGCCTCGACCCTCGCCAGCAGAGCCCGCAAGTTCGCCGACCATGATTCGGCCAGCGAAGACGAAGGCCAGCCCGGCCCAGAGGAAGTCTCAGGCTTCGACCACCAGGCCGGCGGCGCTATCGTCACCAGCAAACGAGTCAAGACCGAGAAGCAGCCGCTGACCATCAAGATCGAGAGACGGAACCAATGGCGCGAGAAGCTGCAGGCCCAGACACACGCTGCCCGACGCAGCTTGCTGCCGGCCGAAGTACAGGCCCAGAGACAGCGCGAGGCAAACGGGATAACCCCCTCTGGCACGACTGAGGTAGATGCGCCGGAGGTCAAGTTTGGCCTGAGCTACGCGGAGCCTGCGCCAGCTCAGCCAGCCCAGGGACAGGAAGAAGAGCCAGAAGCTACAGAACCAGAACCGGTCGATGAAGGGAAAGATGAACGAGAAGTGCAGAAGCCACTCTCGCAGGATGAAGTCGCTCTACAAGCGCTCATCCGCGAGAGCAAGGGAGAACCAGCCGAGTCCAAACGCTCAGATCTAGTCATCGCCGCCCGCCCGAAGGACTCCGCCTCAGCCTCCGCCTACGACGAAACCAGATCTTTCCGCAAGGATGTCGAGTCCAGACCTGCCCCCGCGAGCCTGAGCGCTTACAATGCCGTGCCCGTCGAGGAGTTCGGCGCAGCTCTACTACGAGGCATGGGCTGGAAGGAAGGCCAGCCCGTAGGCAGAGGAAACTACGGCGGCTCGGTGGCTGCTCCGCGCGTTCCCGAGCGAAGGGCGGGATACCTCGGCGTCGGCGCGAAAGATGTCTCTGGGAAAGGCGGCAATGCTGAAGTTGAGTTGGGTGCGTGGGGGAAAGCTGCTATGAGGAAGGCGAAGAACGAGGGTGAAGGGCTGTACACGCCTGTTCTCATGCGGAGTAAGAAGACCGGAGAGCTCATTACGGAGGACGAGTTCAAGGGACTGGTCAAGGAGAAGGAGAAGGAGGCGGAGGAGGATGATTGGAGGGAACGAAGGGATAGGAACTTGCAGAAAAGCGGTCGGAATGAGGGCGAGTATGATCGAGATAGACCGTCGAGCTCGCGGCGGGATGAGGGTGGTTCAAGCCACTCTAGACGGCGGTATGACGATAGGGAGCATGATGGCGATAGAGAGAAGGACAGACATCGTCGAGACAGACATCGAGATGGAGACAGGGATAGGGACGGACACAGGAATCGCGATAAAGATAGAGATCGAGACAGAGAAAGAGACAGAGACCGAGAGCACAGGTCAAAGCGGGACAGATACTCGGACAGAGACAGAGACCAAGAACGAAATAGAGACCGCGATCGTGATCGGGATCGAAAGAGAGACTACGAAAGTAGCAGATAGCTTGATACCCTTGGATGGACAGAATTTATGTATCATAGATAGACAATAAAGGCGTTGGATCATGATCAATTCAACCGAACGAACTCCAAAAGGCAGTACTATACACACAACCCATGAACCCTGCACTTTTCTCTTCAACCCGGAAGCAATCCCTTTAGATCATGATGACATCTTCGGCTTCTGCTCCATTCACCACAGGAGCTACGATCCCGACGCCGCCGTCCATCTCTCCAAGCACCCATTCCACGAGATAGCTCTCATCAACCAGATCTTCCACCCTCCTGTAATGCCTCTCCGTGTAGGCAGCAAGAGCATCTAGGATATCTTTCATCGCTGCCGATTTCTCAGGCTTGCTGCCATCAGTTGGAAAGACCTTCTTTTGGCTGGCAAGTTCAATAAATGTACTCGAAGGGTATGATCTGAAAAGAGCGTATAGAATCCGCTGTGCAACTCGAGCTGTCCGAGCATTCGTGTTCCAATCTCGTAGGCGTATCAAGAGCATATATAATAGCTCATGGTCTAATTCCTTCAGCACAGCGTCGATGTCAGGATTGCCAGTGAGGTTGTCGGGCCCCCTCTCCGCTGTGTCATCATTTGCGTCGATGGCATTGGTGAAGAGTGATAATAATCGCCCTGGATGATTAAGTCTAAGAGCAAGCGTGATGGCTTCACGATAAGCGCCGGCGTGAATGTAATTCTGAAGCTTTTGGTCCTCTTCAACCCGAGCTGAGCTTGCCGACACGGCGGCGGACAGCGTACTAGATGTCGTGTCTTTCCAGAAAGTGACTACCGAGTCGGCAGCTCCTGATATCAGGGAGAATTCAAGATCGCTCTCTCTCGAGCTTGTTTGGTTGAAGGCACCAGAAGAAAGTGAGTATGGCGTTGCTAGCGCCCACACACGATCGGTATGGTTGTCTAAGGTTGTTTCTACTTCACCTGTGATGGGGGACCAGATCTTTACTAGCCCATCAGCACCGGCTGAGGCAATCAAAGGGCTTGTTTGGGCAGCGCCTCGAGACGATATATCCTCATCCGACTGGGATATACGAGGCGGCGGGAGCCATAGTACTTTGAGTACACTGTTAGCATGCCCTTCGAACGTTAAGAGGCAGCTATAGTCAGATAGACTCCACAGTTTAACGGTCTTATCGCCAGACCCGGTGGCTACCAGCCCTCTGCTATTTGCTCCCGGAGCAGTGGAAGAGATTGGTGTGTCCTTCGGGGCGAAGCGAATGGACCACACGCCTCTCTTGTGGCCACGAAGGACACCAGTGACGGAGCCGTCCTCGACTGACCATATCTTCGCTGTACGATCCTGAGAAGCGGACGCAAACAGCGTTGATGAATAGTTCACGTCAATCGCATTTATATCTTTCTCGTGAGCTTTCCGCGTATAGAGTGCCTTTGGAGCCTGTACTTTGGAACCAGCGGTGGCATTCAGCTTTGAGGTATCCCATCGTTTGATGGTTCGGTCCTGGGAGCCAGAAAAGAAGAAAGGCGGTGGGTGATTGAGAGGATCCTCGAAGGCCGGCGTACCAACTGCTGGAGCGGCTCTTGGGAAAGCGACTGCTCCCAAAGATTCGGCGTGGCCAGTGAATGTTGCGAAGCAAGTAAAGGACGAGTTGCCAGGATCAATCCTCCATAGTCGTGCGCTATTGTCTTTAGCACCGGTTATCAGCCAATTCCCAGACCAGTCAACGTCAAGACATATTATGATTTCTTCGTGGCCTTCAAGTCGAGCAACGTCCGCTCCGAAGTGGTTTTGAGACTCATCAATTCCTTCAACCGCCTGGGCGCGGACTATTCTTATGTATTCCGAATTGGTAGCCAGAGCGAGTAACGATCTGTCTCGGCCAACACAGGCCATATCAATGACTTCGTCATCGTTTCCAGCGATCTGTCTCTTGAGAGGAAGGGGCTGGATTTTAACTCCTGGAGTGTGAGAGGATAATGGGTCCAGGGAATGCAATTTTAAAGATTGATCAACATGGACCGTAAGAATAAACGGTAGTCCTTCGAAATATTGGATGGTAACAACACTCTCCTGCTCGCTGCCAACTGACTGGTCTTCCGTGACTTCACTTCCACGGCTTGAATCCCAAACCCTTAACCGTCCATTCTCACCACCAAGATAGCACAGTGGGCCATCAGAGATAAACCCTGCTGCTTCAACGCTCTCAACAACTGGCATAATCCGTTTGCACTCCCATGTTTCGGCATCCCAAACGATGACTGTCTTGTCTCGGCTCGCGGAGAGTAAAGTATTTCCTGCTTTAGAAAAGGAAAGGCTACGCACAACGGAGACATGGGAGTTTAGCGATGCGACGGACTTTTTTTTGTGTAGGTCCCAAATTCTAATCTTGCCGTCTTCACTTCCAGAAGCTAGGCGGAACCCTGATGTTAAGGACTCAGGCAGGTCACTTGCATCTTTTGGTATGTTTTTAAACCGAGGTTCCTTTGTAGCAAGTCCCTTTACTTGTATCTCGAAGAAGCAAAGAGCTGAAATAACACCGCCATGGCCGTGGAAAGTATGCGTCGTGTATCCCTTTTGAAGGTCCCATAGTTTTATCGAGCCATCTGCGCTGCCAGTCGCAAGAAGGGAGCTGGTAGGGTCAATTGCGGTCGTGACAACGGGAGTTGTATGCGGTTTCAGAGATCGTGTGAGGTGTGCTTCGATGGTACGGGAAGATTCGTCCAAGAACTTTAGGGTGTAAAATCGCATGGAGAGAGACCTTGAGCATATCGCTAGATGGGATCCATTTGGGGATACTAGTAGCAGGGTTAGCATCTTTGACAACGAGAAAAAACATAGTCATCGGAAGAAGCCATACAAATTATGCTGGTGATAAGTTCTCCATCCTATAAAAAATAGATTAACAATTAGGTATTATATGGATAGAATTCTGTAATTCACTCACGCCTTCGATCTGAGCGAGCCGCTCTCCAGTCTCCAAATCAACAACTAGAGCATCTTCTCCAACGCATGTGGCCAGCAGGCGGCCACTCGCATCAAGTGACACACTTCCACCAGTATATATCGGCTGTATAGTCTTCTGGGCCTCGAAGGTAGTCTTCACAGCAATTTTAGACATGTTTCGATAAGGATTTTGCGCAAAGATCGGGACGAATTCGGGTAGCAATTAAATCAAGCAGCCATCTGTATTTTATTACCCAGCTCGCAAATGTGAAAAGCAGTAGCTTTTCCTACAAAAAAGAAATGGTATCTGCTTATCGCAAAGTAATTCTTCTTTCTTTCGGCTTTGCCTCAGAAGCGCATAAAAAAATTCCTTAGTCATTGCTTAGTCACAATGGAGCTCGGAATTTAGTGCTCGTCTTCTATTGGCTGGAGCGTGTATAAGCTCGCACATTTAGACGCGACAAGCGCCAATTTCAGAACGTCAAAAGGCGCATCATAGATGGGGTTGGACTTGGGACCCAGAAGATAGACCCTTATTTTGGCGATAAGATCCAGAAATGCCTCTTACACGTCACCTGGTGTCCAGTTTCTAGCATGGGGAGACGCGCGTATCTAAATTCGCTCGCTTTGGTATGCCCAGATATCTCTGCTACTATTTCTCCCTTCCTATCCCTTAGTGGCCCTGGCCGTTACATGTCATTTAGAGACACAGGTCTCACTATCCCGTTTATTCAACCGAAATGTTCAGTACACCACGACGAGCTAACGAATTATAGGGCCGGTCTCCATATGAGGCACCGGAAACCATAGTGGACGGAGGAGCTTTACCTCCACCTAATCCACATCTAGCGGACTTGCATGCAGCCGGTTATGTCCAGGAGTATGATTCTCGGGGTCATCCAATCAATCGCCGCGCAAAGGCTGAGGCTAAACAGTTAAGAAAGGCCAAGAACGATGTTCTATCTACCATGGGCATCGTCGTAAGTGGGGAGGATGGTCGTTCGATCAGTGCGAATGAGCAGGAAAAGATTGCACTTCTTGCAGAAGAAAATGACTATGGCCTAGCGTTATCGGCTGTAGACCAGCTGGTGATGTTTTGTGCTTCTTGGTGGGCGAGGTGTCTTTCTTACCGAATCCGAGTGAGTGTTTACATCGATGGTTTGATGAGAGTTCCTTCGCTTTTTGTATATACTAACTATTCCTTACTCAGGCCTTCAAGTCCTACAATTATGTAGCTCTGAAGGATGTCATCCTACGGGAACCCCAGCGGGTTGGTTTTATCGGGTTCTATTTCTGCGGGCTTCCAGCATGCGCCATATCGTTCTTGTTGTCCTTGGGTCAGTCACATTTTCTTGAGCCAAGTTTGGACTCTTTACGCGCGGCAGCTTCTCTGCTGAGCCCGAAGTGGTGTCAAATGTTTCTTAATGGCTTAGCCGAAGTCATAATATTCGGGTGGGAACCCTTCCTAGCAGGCTAGTTGATTTTCATACTAACTTTATGACCAGTACAAGCTCCGCTGCCACCTTATTTATTCACCAAGGTCATTTAATATCACTCCTTCAATCACTTCATCTTTTACCAACTTTTTTTATTCCTTCTTTGACTTTCATGATACCCTTCACCTCAAATTCACTTATCCAGTTACCACCCATACCTACCGAGCTATCGCCTCGCTCCGTTGGATTGTATGTATTGTCTCTTATTACGTCGCCCATCGTGATCTTTCAGCTATACATCAATATTCGTCCAGAAATCGATACCAGGATTTATAGAATTTTGCGGCGTCACCTTCCCAAACCAGATCGCCCAGATAAACTCTCCCTTCGAGTTGCAGTCGAAAACGAGCTTATTGAGTGGACTGTTCCGGCCTTGGGCAAGAGATCGGAAGAAGAGCTCAAACGCAGTCATTTTACCTTGATTCAGGAAATTACTTACGAGCTCTCAACTTTGAAGAATTGGCTTCTCCAGTATGTGGGGTATATCCATGTAGCCAGTCCAATTGACCCTAGTGATGCCCTAGGGATAGAGCATTACGAGTCTGTTCACAGGCAGGTCGAACAGCTTCAGCGTGAATTGGGTCTTAGGCCAATGAGCCCAGATCACAGCGAAGATGCCTCGGATGCTGAGGCGGAACAGGAGCCTACATACGGAGATGGGCGGGCAACAATGCAGATCTCCATCGGACATCCAATTCCTTTACAACCTCATCCTTTCCGAGTTGAGGACGTTCAAGGTGCTGGTCAGATACTTGAGGATGAGGAGCATCGCTTCGCCCAATCGCCTCTTCAACTACCTGAAGGATTTTTCACAGATATGCGTGCCCCTATGCCAGGAGAGACTGATCTCATAAGCTTGAACCAACGTCGGGCTACTTCTCAGCCCAGAAGACTCGAAGCCGTTATTAGGCCTACATCCGTTTCGCGACCAAACACTCTTTTCTCTCCGTCGCCCTCCCCTGAATCGTCACCACCATCTTCACCCCGAGTCAGAGCGTCACTAATTCACCAAAACTCGGATGTTATAACCATGCACCTAGAGCTATTGCAAAGCCATACCGTCACTGACGGTGAATCCCGACTTCTGGACGCAGACGTTGCTGTTCCAAATGGCTTCGTTCATGTTACCGAACCACAGGGTGCCGTCCTGGATCGTGCCGCCACGGAAATATTGGATGCTCTACTCTCATATCCGAACCAGCATCAGACAATGATCTTTAGCCAGCCCGATGAGCAAGAGGGCAATGCTATTGCATACTATAACGAACAGAGAGGCGCAGAAATTGACGAGTCCAATCCACAGGGGGAGCTGGAAGGTGCCTGGCACTTCCCAGACATCCGTAATATAATAGAAGGAAATGCGGCGCCTGACAACATCAGCACCAGTTCAAGCGAGCAGATGGCGAACGGGGTACCCCCTCGAAGACAGCCGCTTGCCGACCGCGATGAGTGGGACCATCGGGTAACAATTCTTTCATCACACCCTGTAGATTCATTTGCTTCACACCTATCGACCTTTATTACGTCTATTTTATGCTATCCACTTGAGTCCCTCCTTTATCGCAGCCTTGCGACCACCTTTCTATCCACCCGGCCCACAGCTGTGTTATACCCATTTGGGGCTATGGCAACAGTGATCGGGCTCCATTCCGATGTTCGGTCGATAGGGGCATTGTCTGGTGGAGGGAATGCTACAGATATGCTACTGTACATTGGAAAGGTGACTTTAAATGCCGGTTTTGAAGCAGCTATCAGTGCGGGAGTTTGGGGATTAGGAGCTGGTGCCGCTATCTTACTAGGTAGGATGAAATTCAATTGGGGTGAGCTATGAAGTGGCATTCATCTTCTAGTTGATGGTGTTTTCTTCTTCAAATTATGAAGTGTACTTTCGTCCTTAGATTTATAGTTTTATCAAAAATCAGGCCTGACATATTTGATATACTGCCAATCGAAATGACAAACTTCTATCCTACTTATTTACATTATGATGCTTGGATTTTCTCCTTTCCCAAACCATTAAATAGCCTTCCCTAGTAAACAAGATTTCACTTTCGGTACGCTTAACCCATAAATCCTGGGCTTCTAACCACTCGGGCCCTTTTTGGTGTTGCTGCTGCGCATTTTCGGCCGCTATAGCTTTGTCATATAGTTGGATCAGCCATGAGACTTTATGACTGCCTGCTGCTGCGCCCGGTGTTGATGCGTTCGGTGCGGATGGCCCACTGTCTGATAAATCCTTGCTCGTTTCTGCGCCATTAGCAGCATTTTCTGGTCCACCTGGAGCAGTCACTGTTGCGTCTAGGATGACGTTCGCGACTAAATCATAGATAATAGGCTCTCCTGGTGGCCACGATGATGGATCCGGCTCAACATATGGTGACATGTCAAGTCCATGAGGTGATGGGAAAGTGACGATAGTGGGATTCCGTTCGGCAACGAATTTGTTTTTGCTAAATCTTTTAATGTGGAAAAGGAGGTATGGTGGTAGTGGGTGTAGCAGACGATGCCTCACTCGATGGGAAAGCTTTTCTGATGCGGTGATGCCATTATATTTGTTCAGGAGGGTAGTTAGAGGAACCTGGGGGATGATGGAGTCCTTGTTTGAAGATTGAAATAAGGGTGTAGGCGGAAGATCCAACGTGAGCATAAGGAAAGGGTTAACTTGGGAAGCAGTTGTGCTGGATTCGGAGAACACAAGGCGAGCATTTGCAGTATCTGACCTGGCCGTGATGGCCTGACTTTCAATACGAAGTTTGCCATGGAAGGCCGACTGGACGACGCTTGTAGCTTTGGATGATGTCTTTTTAGAGCCACCCAGGGTCAAGTGGAGGTTATTCAAGAACCAAGAGAGAAATTCAATGGGGTCTGATTGCTTTGTCAATGTGAACCGTTTTGAGGATCTTATGGCAACTTCTTGAAGCAACTCGTGAGGAGAGACGTGCGCTTTGAATGCCCGAGGATTCCAAATCTTACGTACGAGCATGCCAAATCGGAGAGGTAGCTGTGGGGTGCTCAGGGCCGGGAAATCGTGCAGTAGAAAGAAGTTTCGAATAGGTCGAACATGGGCGAGTAACTGAACTATCACGTTGAGATAGTCGTTGGACTTGATATTATTCATTCCAACAAAGCCTAATAGACGAGACTGTTAGTATTTTGGAATAATGGCGTACTAACAAGAATAAAAGGTTCCTTACCTGGCCGATAACGCTTGCCCGAAAGGTCGAATGCATCTATGGCTACTTTGTCGAGTTTGGCCACTTCTTCTTTAGTGAAGTATGGGTCTACCACATATTTAATATCATCCAAACTTTTGTTCTTGACCTCGTAGCCTTCTGGTAGTACGTAGACCTTCTTGGTTTCCATATTGATAAAGACGTGATGCTCGACCTCAAGCGCATGGAAGTAGGCATACGATCTGTGCCCACGTCCTTGATAGTATTTACCGCATACCAAACAAGCGTAGACGTTTATATTGGATAGTGATATAGAGCATAGCTTCTCAAAATCGAAGTCAAGAGCGGCCCTTTGGATCGTGTCAAGGTACAGGTCGTCGTATCCTTCGAGTGGCGCGTTCTGTCGTATTGTTTTATATTGCCGGTCAGCGTCCTCCAAATCTGATGCCTCTTCAGCCGCCTCTTCAGTTTCCTCTTCCAGTTGTCTCGCAGCATCTGTTGTATCTTTACTTCGGAGCTCTAAGTCTCTGGTTCTTTCCCCTGCACCGTTGTCCAGATCCCGCGCGTCGGGTGTTTGTTCAGTAGAATGGATCTTCGGCCGTTTGGAAGCTGGTGATTCAGCCTCAATTGGCTCACCGATAGCTGTTTCAGCTGGCCTTTTCGCCATCGTAAGAAGAGCCCGTGAAACCCAAGTGCACCCCGTTATCTGCCGTGTTTCTTCTGTTCCGTCTTTGATTCCTGGTTGAAGCT
Organism: Onygena corvina; assembly: GCA_000812245.1. NCBI lineage: Eukaryota > Fungi > Ascomycota > Eurotiomycetes > Onygenales > Onygenaceae > Onygena > Onygena corvina. The sequence continues at coordinate 65,799 of JWPT01000035.1, read as the reverse complement.
TGGGATAGCTTTTCAGGAATGGTGCAAACAGTGCAAACATACTGTTAGTAGATCTACGTTTACGATCCGTAACATCTCGAGGAGAGAGGGAAGACGCTCTATTTCTTCTCTCTCATAATTACTTTATATCATGAAGAGTGGGAAGCTGTAGGTCCACGCACTGGCATTTCAACTACATTGGATTGAACGAACTTATACTTCTAGCAAGTACGAGAGTAAACCCAATTCTGTAACCGGCCCAGATATGAATTACAGTAATAGAACGCCCACCGGGAATTGCCTTAAGCGCTTCGGACCTGCCTGTTATTGGCGGCTTCAAAGTCAACCTCATTGACCCCATCCTTCGTCACGACTTTGACCAAGACCTGAGATGCTTGTGTTAGCACAGTTGAAGACATTCACAGACAGTGACCAGGACTCACCCCTTTGAAATCAATCGGTAATCGTCGCTTGAGCTCATCGGAGCACATCTCAAGAAGTTTCAAGCCTTGTTCGTACGAGATATCGGGATGGTGGTGTTTATCGAGGATGGAGAGGCAATAGTATCTGACACAGATTAATAAGACGACTGAGTAGAGCGGGGGAGATTCAAGACATACTGGGCATAGCCATGGGCAGCATAGGGGACCTGTGCTAGCGACGCTAGGTAGTCTAGCCAGTACAGACTAGGTTTCTCTGTAATGGGATCCACGCCGCCGAGGAGGAGATTGACGGTATACGGGCTTCTTGATCGAAGGCTTCGGGCCAGCTCTCCGCGGACAAAGTGAGCAACTGCAGACGGACCGAGCTCGGTCTGATTCCGCATGGAGTACAGCTGAGTGTTTGCTTGTATGAACTCGGCGAATTGAACTGCAGCACTCGTGTCAGCTACAGCTGGGGATTGCAAGCATGAGAGATCGGTGGTGGTTACTTGTGTCTCCGGCCTCTCCCGAAAATGCCATCAGAGTGTTCTTGTTTAGCTGGCGTGTCTTGTCGTCTGACGCTTTTAGGATCGTAGCCCCTCTCATCGCCGCCTTCGACGCCGCAATGAGCGTGAAGTCCTTCCCCGTAATCCCAAGAAGTACCTCCCTGCAAGACGAGCACGTTAGACGGCGACACACCGGACTGAGCACAGAAACTCACATGATAAAAGCTGTCCTGTGTTAGTGCTATCCTGTTTCGGTTCTATCTTCTAGGAGTCTAGTCAAGTCGTCGTCGGTGAAGCTGGTCTGCTTTGCTTTGCTTTGGCCGCGCGAGTTGAGCTTGCGGCCTGGTTGCTTAGTCATCCCTTTAGGCTTAACCTTTCTCCGAGCTCCACCGAAACCTTTAGCTAAAAAACTTCAGGGCAAAGAAAAAAAAATATAACGCTGGGAGAGAGTGATTGAAGATTAGAGCATGCGAGCACGATGATGGATTGATTTTTGGAGGTTGTTCTCGATACCCGGCGCCCCAGCGAACATGTCGTCCTTCTTCACACTCCCTGCTTCGCAGCGGAAGCGCAAGAGGGAAGACCGAGTCGGAGCTCCAGTAACGAAGAAACGAGGCGTTACGAGCACAGACGTGCCTCAAGCAAGAGGCAAATCTAAGCAGCAAGGAGACAGGGACGAATCGATATCTGGGAGTGAATCCGAAGGTGAAGAACGATCGGTGGCTGCCCCCGGCTCAGACGAAGATGAATCCATATCCGGATCAGACGAAGACGAGACCGCGGCCGAACGAAGGCTGAGATTGGCGGAGCAATATTTGCACAATGTCAGAGAGGAGGTAGATGAGATCGGCTTTGATGCCGCGGAAATAGATCGAGATCTCATTGCGGAAAGATTGAAAGAGGATGTGGTATGTGGTGCCCCAGGTTGACTCTCAATATAACAGTAAAGCAGAAATGGCTAATTGCACGGGTATTAGGATGAATCAAAAGGGCGGGCATTTAGACAGATAGCCTCAAAGCTTTCTCTGCAATCAATTTCACATTCGTATTTTCGCGCGGATACGAACACAGTCACGGCTGTCGCTTTACACTATCCATTTGCCTACACAGTGTCCAAGGACAGAACGTTGATAAAATGGGAAATTCCTACGCCATCCGCCACTCCACCACCTTCACAGAATGGATCTACGCCTGAGTCTGTTCGACCGTTACGGAAAAAACCGAAAAAGGTCAAGTGGGCGCGGGGTTTACGGCCAAGCGCAGATGGTGGGGAGAAACAGGGCCATATCGGCGAGATATTAGCAATTGATGTCTCGCCGTCCGGCCAGTTTGTCGCAACAGGCGGCGCGGATAAACGTCTAATTATTTGGGACACCGAGTCTCTTACCCCCTTGAAGTCATTCACACACCATCGAGACGCTGTCTGCGGTTTGTCGTTCACTCAGTCTATATCCTCCTCCAGTTCCGGTGAGCAACTGTTCTCTGCCTCGTTTGATCGAACAATCAAAACTTGGTCACTCAGTCCTGGCGCTCATGCCTACGTTGAGACACTATTCGGCCACCAGGACCACGTCCTCGGAGTTGCCTCCATGATGACAGACCAATGCGTCAGTGTTGGCGCGAGGGACCGTACAGCAAGGCTTTGGAAAGTCATTGACGAAACCCAGCTTGTTTTCCGCGCCGGAGGCATGTCGAAGAACTGCCAATATTCTCCAAACTCTACAGACTGTGTAGCCACAGTACCACCCTCACACTTCGTTACCGGCTCAGACTCAGGGGCCATATCACTATGGTCTGTCCATAAAAAGAAACCTCTTCACACAATTTATGAAGCCCACGGGCTCGATCCGCTCCCTCCCATCGAAAAACTCTCCGCCGAAGCAGACGTCGACTCGCAGGCAAGGAAAACGGCAAACCTTCGCCAAACTCCTCGATGGATAACGGCCCTAGCTTCAGTCCCAGGCACAGATATCATCCTAAGCGGTAGCTGGGATGGGTGGATTCGTGCCTGGGAGATATCAGAAGACAAGCGGCGACTTCGTCCACTTGGTTGCATTGGTGGAAACGAACTCCCTAAGGAATTGCCCTTGACGCTTTCCAATGGCACTTCTCACATAACCTCGGACAGCATACCTCCTCAACCCGTGGATACCGAAGCACCCCACATTTCACCACCGCTAAGAGGCATCGTGAACGGAATATCCGTCTTCGAGCGACGCGGTATTGACTCTGCCTCTTCTCTCCTCCGTTCGAGAAAAGGAAAGCCGACCACAACAAAGTCTCACGAGACGGACGTCAAGGGTCTTTGCGTAGTTGCTGCACTTGGCAAAGAGCATCGTCTCGGACGGTGGAAAGTCTTTGGTTCTGATGACTCTAAGCACATTGGGTGCGATGAGGTTGGGGGTAGAAATGGCGCTGTCATATTTGAAATACCATTCTCAACCTGAAGTTTTGTTATATATCCTAACGTAAAAAGGAAGGGCAGGTGAAATATGGAGTTGAACAGACGGTTTAAAATACAACTTACATTTGGCATTACTGTGTCAATAAACGATTACTATTTTCATGACGTTTGCCCAGTTAGCTTCGTAGGCACAGCACAACGCTAATGCACGAGAGAGCTTGAAAATCATAAATCATGGATTATCGGTGAAATGCTAGTTGTTACAGTTGATCGAGGAGAAAGACCTGGCTAAATATATAAACGAATGCCCAAAGCGCCGCGCTGTAATATGGTTGGGGTACCGCAAATAATTGCAGCAATACTGCTAAATAATCTGCAGAGAAAGAAAAATGAGGATAGTAAATAAGTAGAGAAAGTCCAAAGGCAAAGAAAATAATCCAGAATTTTATCCGGTGGCTAAAACCAATCATTGGTTGTACCTCTACTCCAGTTTTCCAAAATAAATCCAGGATGAGGAGACTATGGAGCCTTGTGAAAATATTCAACTGACTAAAGTTAAGGCATATAGAGAGTGAAACATAGGCGCATCTCCAAGGAGCGAAGAGAGGGTCGTAAATCGTCGTTGCATCTTCAATTGAGTCGTGGAGAGAAGACCCTACGACGTCTCGCTGGCCGGTGCGGAGGGGATGAGTCCTCTATGACTAGTGCGCTTAAAGGATTAGACCCCCTTTCGACGATAGGTGCTCTTCCAGCTCGAAAGCGCACATGCAAGTTATTTGTGTGAAGCGAGAACTCAGGTGAATTCTGTCGACCACGAGCGCGAGCAGTTCGTCTAGCCGGAGCGGGCCTGATGGGATCCTCGTCCGAGTCCTCATCGTTAGACAGGATTTCCTGTACCGAAGATACATCGTCAAGTTCGATGATGGGACTATGGTTGACTGAGTTGCCGCGCACGGTCGAGTGTGAGCTGCTTGATGCGTCCGAGGCATCATCCGACGCTTCACTCTCGTTAGACAGATCATTGTCCGTCGAACTTCCATCCAGCGAGGCAGTGTTAATCAGATGATCTCCGGCAAAGAAATCCATATAGGGCTGATCGCTACCATAAGCGAAAGCGAACTGGACAAAATCGTCGTCGCGTATCACGAAGTCATCCAAGTCGTCTTCGTCCTCGGTGAGGCGGTCAAGCGCGTCATCATCCAGATCGTCATCCTCATCGGAGTCGAAGTCGTCTGAAACGGAACCATTAATAAAGCCGCAATGCTCGCACGTTCCGTACTCGAGCTCCCAGAAACAATTTGGACATCTAACAACGTCTTCCAGATCATCCTGAATGGGGGCTTTGTCTCTATTTTTGCCGAAGCATCCTTGGAACAAACCGCCTTTTTCGGGGTCTGTATTTCTTTTGTCACTTTCGACTCTTTCGGTCTCCGCGACTTGGTTGGCTAGATGTTCATGAGTAGTTTCGTTGGCGTCCGTCAACTCAGAACGACCGATAAACATATGCACGATGTTGCGGACCTGAAGGAGGGGAATGTCAATAAGCATACTCCAAAACCATAGCATATCTGAGAGAGTTATCGGGATATAACAACGTACCAGGTATGCAGGAGCCGGGGCTGCCCTGACTGGCGACCTGCAGTCCGGACAAGTCTTTGACTGACCATGGCTCGTAAACCATTGAACAAGGCACTATATGTCTTTAGCAAATATATTCTGAGCCGATCGGTGCGAATGTTGGACGTACGCTATAGCAGAATGTGTGTCCGCATGACAAAGTGTAGGGTTCATAGAGTGGCTTACGGCACACTCCACAGTAGATATGGTTCCGTAGGTCGTCTATATGACGCTGAAGAGTTCCCAAAAGCTGTATATTTATTGTCAGTGTCGTTCTCGAGATGCGGGCGGGGTTCTTCAACTCACTCCGGGAGCTCCGGAAGGGTCTGCTTTTGGCTTTTCATCGGCCACCGGCAGAGACGGGAGAGGGATAGTCGTTGGATGGTTGCTACTGTAGTCAACATCGTCTGAGCGCCGTCTCTTCAGCCTGTTGGTAGTCATCGTGGCGTATTCACGCCGCCTCTCAGCAGAGTTTCGAGTTTTCGATAGGGTAAAGGCGGCGATCAGAACGCAGGGTCAGCCAGGAGGAGGCCTCGGACTGCACCAAGTAAGCAGACTGAAGCTATGGGTGAAGCGAAGAGCGGAGAGCTGGCGATACAGAGGTGAGAGATGTCGGTAAGAACAATCGCGCGTGGCGGAAGGTCGAAAGGCGCATGGACCTTGGGAGGCTCGGGCCGGGTCACGTGCACAGCTCAGCCGCCGACGGTTTTTCAAGTGAGTCGGAGGTTTACTATCAAACAACAGAACGACAGCGAGGATTGGCAGAGACGGGCAAGTATATTCTGAAAGCTCTGTTCTGTGGTGGTCCAGGAGCCGCCATATACCCAGAGAATGACTAGCTTTTGAAGAGCTCGGTGTCCTCAGAAATGAAACCCCAATTTCCTAGTCTGCCATGCATTCCCGACGCCGTATGTTATCATCTGCGATCGTTCATGGCACCCTGAGCTGGACTATGCCTATACCACTTCCCTTGATGCGAGGATAAGACTGAATTGATATATCAAATGCAAACTATACAATCTTCCGTTCATCTTACCTTACCAGTTCTTCACTTTGCGTCCGACACACACGGCTATCATACGCCCTTGGCCCGCTATTTCGATGACTCCTTTCTATCCTATCCGTGAACGGTATAAATCCAGGACAATAAATCTACCGTGAAATTATAAATCCTATAATACTCTACTCGGAACCTAGCAAAATAAAAATCCCAGAAGCAGCAGTAACACCCATGTCAACATTCAACGGCTATCACTCGGATTACATATTATTCCGTTCAAAAGAAGACTCTGCTCAAATGCAAGGAAGCCCCAATCTGCGAAAAAGGCTTTGAAAAATCATAGCATAGTGTCACCAATACGAGCTGATTAGATCATTATATGGTCCCCAAGTGATATGTTTCTCGAATCCCAAAGACCAACGAAGCCCCAAAGCGACTCTATATCCTTCTCATTCAGCCATATTCCTTGTTCGCTTCCTCAGACGCTCCTTCAGATCCTCTGATCGTAAATGGCTATCGTCAGCGATGCCCTTTTGCACCTTGTCGTTGTCGACAATTTCCTTGTTCATATGAGATAAAAATTCTACCTGGATCGCAAGGAACTCCTTAAGTTTATGCGTGTTGAATGGCCGACCCGCCGATCGTGCATTTCGGGCTTCCTTGAGCTGATACCGGATTCTTTCCTCGAGCATTTCAAGCCTATATTCGCTGAATTGGAAGTACAATTCGGACAAATCTGAGATTGGCCGGACGGTCGTTAGGACAGTATCGTCTGGTAGGCTCGGGGAGCGCGGACGGAATGAGGTGACCATAGTAATACGCTCGGTTGTACCCAGAGCGCGCAGCGCACGATGCTCGATATATCTTCCTTGAAGCACAACGGCACATCCCTAGACGTGGCCCGTCAGTTTAAAGTGAATTTCTCTCGACGCTGCATCTATATCGGAATTTTCATACCATTTGTGGTCCTCGAACCTTGACAACGGCTCCATCACCTCTTCGAAGTGCCGTTTCTCCGCCTATCATTTCGGTGCAATCACTCAACATTGTCACGCAGACAAACGGATAACTATCTGTGTGCCAGTCAACAATGGGGGCAATGTCGTCGTCAAGGGTGCCCGCCCCTCCTGCCATAGCCTCAACGAGGGCATGGCTTTTCTCTTCTTCTGTCTGAACGGATATATTTATATGCCCAATTTCCCAGTCCATGGCCGTAATGAGGTCTATGCCAGCAATTTTTGACACAATCTTCAATGTCTCTGGGTTTTTCCATGCGTCGTACACAAATGGTGCATACCTTTTTACTGTCAGCGAGCAATGTTTTCATGTTATCACAATGTTGGAGGTTCACAGTGGGAACATACTTCGGAGCAAACCCTCGCAACTGACACATAGCGAGATTACTTGAAAAGCGATACTCACTCCATACTTCCTTACTCAATACCTCAGCTCTCATACAACGAATCGCCTCAGCTGAGAAAAGCGGAAACGGCTCGGACACACCAACTGGAGATACTCCAGTATTGTCATCGTAACCCAGTTCTTTCATAGAATGCACCTTTGAAGGAAATGTGAACTTGATATGTTTTCCTGGATCAAACTGAACCTTTTGCCCTTGTTCAAAACCTTCACCATAGTTTATGAGAGGCACCATATTGTCACGCTTTCCTGAAAAGTGGGCAGAAGGCAGAAAGGATGTATCGGGGAGGCCGGGCGAGACGATGGTATCCGGAACTGCCATTATCTACTATGGTGAGTATGTTCTCATAACCTAGGCCCAGGAGAACATGCGTGTCCTCTCGTTAGACACCCGTGGGATATCATAGCACCGACAACAAAGGGAAATAGACATCCACGACGGGTATCCTTAGATTCGGCACCCAGACAGAATAGAGTCGATACATCATGTGCTCACTTCTCTGGTGCCTTGGTTGAAATCACTCACTCTATATAATAGTGGTATGATCACGGTAGGCAACTGGGGTTCGAGATTCGGCAAGTCACTCAAGGCTGCAACTCAAACAAAAACCAAGAAGGGGTAAGATAACAAGAAAGGTTCAGGCAGGTAGCCAAGTCAACCGGGATGGGTCCTTGCGCGCAATAGCCCTCCAGCAAACGTTTGATTAAATTGAAGGAGAATTTACTGTCCTACGTGAGGGAGAGGAGCGATATTTATATTCCTGGCCAGGTATCCCCGCTACCGTCAATACAAGTTTTGCCGATAGGTCCTGCTGTACCGAGTGATAAAGACAAAGCTGACAATACGGTTAGGTCTCCATACCTTAGGCTCTGTTGACGTGTTCTCAATAGAAGGGCCAATGCCACTATACTGTAGGCTTGCTCGGCTGGATGGACCTTGAGTTTTGACGGAACATATGTACCGAATCTCTCTAGACCTAATATGAACACACCACCGTTTTCAGCATGTGGAACGAGCTGTCCTCTTTACTTTAGGGGCCAGAGTCTATTACAAGCTGATCTTTTATGCTTGGGGGATATCTTTTCCTTAATTCCTACGCAAATTTTCGCCTCGCAAAGTCTCCATCTAAATAAGGACAGCACATCTTCGCGGAGTTCTAGTTCCATTTCCTCATTTCTCTCCCTTGGCATTGAATGCAAATCCTCTTTTGCCAGCATGTTGGGCCATAGTCCTCCTGTTCCATTTGCTAGGGTTAAGGCACATGGTAGAAGGCCTGGACTACAATCATCAGACCTGACCTGGCCGCCTGCGTGGAGTGAATACGGCATAGAAGCATATACTCTAGCCTTGACAGGAAAATAATTCCCGGACCTTGTGACCAAGGAATAAAGGGGTCAAAGTTCTGCATAATCGGGACTTTCAAAGCGAAAGCCGTAGAGAATATCCCTTGACACATTCAAGTGGATCGCAACACTACTGCAAAGACCAGGATACCGCCTTCAGACGGTTACTCGGCTACCGAGCGAGATAACATCGATTAAAATAGTATCTTGGACACTAGATTCCTCATCGGGTTTTGTTTGGCTCTCTGCGCCATGAGACAAAGAAATGCAATTTTACAGCTACAGCGACCAGATCTAAACAGCATAATGGCGCCTATATCCAGGGTAACCGTTAGTGGTTTTCCGCTCAGAATCTAGTTCAGAAGCGGAGCACTTTCCGCAAAATCTACACATCTAAGTTAACGAATGGACACCTAATCACCTAGCCAAGGCTGCAATTTTTAAGGTACTAGCTGTTCTTCACGCGGATTGGGTGCATCTCCCACCCACAGCTTTGAGAGCGATGGACTTTTTAACTCGATTAGGAAATCGTTGGACGTGCGTCTTGAGCTTTGGGCCGATACATTACAAGGCAGTTATCTAGGCTGAACTTTCAAACGGCCGAGCCACACCGAAACAGAGCTTTAATCGCGACACAAGATAGCTTCATGCATCTACCTTATTGCGGCTGCTCTCACCTACTGGTAAGACTCATTCGTAGAAGAAGTGGTGGGCATTGGGTCCTACCTTGTTGTTTGCTACTATCGCCGACTATTTTTCGCCAGTTTCCCTGCGGGTATGTCCATAATGGAGATGGCTATCTACTAGCTCTGCCACGATATATTAGTCGCCGATATCTGTCAGATGATCTTTTTTGAGCGTAAGCTCCTTGGACTTCACTACACCGCCGGCGAATGATTGCACCAGTTTACCCGGCCATGCAGGAAGGCAGTCACATATGCACAACCACGACTGCATATGGAGCTTGATAACCTTTTGATAGATACCGGTACACTTAAGCGCTAATCATGCCGTAATCTACAGTTACTATAGTTTACCAAAGCTGGAGTATATAGATCGCCAAGGGGTCCCGTGTACTTATCACCCTGTTCTAGAAGCGATATCTTGAACTCCAGACTCTGCAATAAACGTGTCAGGTTTCTTGTCCTTAGATCTACTTGAAAAGTAGTCCGATGCGAAATCTTGTTACGTAGCATTCATCTTGGTGGCATGAAAAGAGGAGGCAGAGGCATCTTGTCGCTCCAGCAATAATGACATGCCTCACCAACGTTTCTTTTTTCTCGGGTACCGTAATCCCGGAAGATGCTCGCCAAAGGCCGAGGAACGTATGGCAACGAAGATCCGAAAGTGATAAAGCCTCCTCGTTGTGACCGTCACACCGAGTTGCATAGTTTACATTCCATCCATGCTGGTCGTCCCTCTTGCATGACCCATAGTACTCCAAATTTAGGTGACGAATCGGGCTACCGTTCCCGGCCATCCTTGGCTTTCGTTATGCTTTCTCTGTAGTTAAAAATTAGCATCGGCATAGGTTTCCAGATGCTTTAAGACTCAGTGAGGATGTTTACCGTACTGGTCCAATCTGGGAGTAGATGAAGCTTTGGTAATCTCCTCATTAGGAAAAATAGTCTAAGGACTGGCGAACACCGTAACTCCCCCGCCAAAAAATACCTTATTCTTGCATGTGGTTTCATCTAACAAAGGTATTTCCTAGCGTACGTCTCTTGATACTTTCTCAGCTATTGCCTTCGCGCATTTCCTTTCAATAAAATGAAGACGACGTGGTTTTATGCCAAGACTTTTAACTTTGTTAGCTAAATCCTGCTATCTCGACATCGCGCCGGCTAATCACAACTTCGCCTGTTACTGTCAGAACACCTTAACGGGATAACTATCAATCATAGAGAAAACGCAGGCTTAACTATTCATAGTTATCCATCATGAGCTCCGCAGACAAGCAGAACGATTCCCAAAATATCTTTGATAAATCCGAACCTCGATTCAAGAAGTACGTATGACAGAGTCCATCCCATAATCATACACCCGCTTCCTTATGTGGAGATGAATTGCTCTTACCGACAGTTTGTTTACCATATAATTTTTGCCTAATTCATTTACTCCGGCAACGATACCCTTGGAACCCTTGGAAATGAAACTGCATCCCCAAGCCAACTACAGAAATGCTTATTCGCATAGCATGCTCGTTAGCTCTAGAGCTCAAGACGAAAGTGGATCATTTTGGGAGTGAATTTACATTGGTTCCATACATGATTACTGACCTTATCCTCTTTAAATAGCAAATCAGCTAGCGAATACATGGACCCCTGCCAGGACTTTGCCGACCGGAGTATCAAGTGCATGCGACGAAACAACGGTGATAGAGACATGTGCACAGATTACTTTCAGTAAAGCTTACCCAGTCTCTTTCCCAACCGTTTTTTCTGTGGATTTCTCGGGTGCAGTTCAATTTTTCGCTGACATGAAGCTATCTTAGGGCATATCGGGACTGCAAGAAAGCTTGGGTAAGTAATTGAAATTTCGTTCAAAAGACCTTTTTACCCTCCGATATCACATCTCCAGCTCTATCTCTTTAAATTTTCAAAGGGGGGAACTAGGAACTAGTTTAAAAAATGTTACTTTCGGGCGCTCCTCAATCCATCTGTTTTTCCTCTGACTAAACTCGAGCAGTTAAAACAGAAAAAGTCGAAGAGCATGGCTACCTGAAGTATTCGAGACTGCTCCCCATTCCAGTATCAGACGTTTCAAAGCGATTTACGTTCTCGCTCTACACATCGATACCTCTCTTGTATGATAATCCACAAACCAAAGTTGGTTGACGCGCAAGCAACACGGCGGAGTCTCTTAATATCTGATCATGGGTCAGGCATGTAACAGCTGGACTGTAACAACATGCATCGGAGACCATGATCCACTCGTTCTGAAGTTCAGCTACTCGGGTCACGAAAAGGCAACCCTACTACTGAACTACCATTGCGCAAAACCAGAACATCTATAATATTTAGAAAATAAATCAAAATTCTAGGATGCAGCTCCGCACTGTTTCTCGCGCTGCGCTCGTAGTCGAGTCAATACGCCTGTCTTTGCCATGCATTTATCCGTCTCTGGATGATAGTACATAGTGGAATGCCCTACCATGCAAGCTATACTGGGCTACGATGGGGAGGCTTGATGTAACCGTTGATAGCTTCGATCCACTGGTTAACTCCAAGGAACCTGTACTTTCTACTAGACGATAACTAGACTAGAAATCAAGTATAATTGAAATCTTTAAATAACAGGAAGTAAAATTCAATATCTTTAGTTTAGAAGAACATGGACAAAGCTGAGCTACCTTATAATTATATAAACTATGGTTGTCCACTCTCATCCGATGAGTTCATGGAACAGCCACTTATTAAGTATCGAGATACCTAATTTTTGGGCCACAACCATGATGCAACATTTTTCTTCCTCATGTTAGCAACGTCCTCGCAATGGCTTCCAACGCGGTGATTGAGCGGAGGAACAAGCAAATACAGGATGCCATTGACGGACGCAACCTGAAACAAGCATTGCAGCTGTGCGAGAAAAGGCTGAAGAAAGGCGAGGACACAGCCTTCCTCAAGGTCTGTGAAATAAATCCATCCCCACCATCCCACCAAACACCTGTGCCACGAGCCGAGCCCACCCACGTCTTTGAATTATTTATTGTAGCCATTACTGATATTAATCCGATTCCTCATTAGGCGTGGAAAGCAAACATCCTGTTTAGCTACGAGGACGATGCGCAGCATCAACGCGGCCTCGCTGAGGCCCTCCAACTGTGCAGCTCAAATCCGCCGGTCACCGAAATAGAAGCCCTGTTTCTATTGCAAGATATACTAGATGGAGCGGGAGGATATGAAGACACAGCGAAAGATTTATGGCAGAATGCTGCAAAGGCAAAACCGCAGGACGTGGACATACAGCTGAGATGGTTCCGTTTGGCATCTAATGCTGAGGACTGGAAGACTGCCCAAAAGGTGCGACATACAGAGCTGCGCTGCTTTCTTTCATTGAGGGACAGCATATATCCAAGATTTATTTTTAAAGATGGTAGTATGACTGATACTACTCTCACTAGGCCGCTATGAGTTTACAAAATAATTTCCCTAAAACGAGAAATTACTATTTTTGGGCTATCTTTATGTGCTACTTGATTGCGGTAGATACGGCAAGCTCAGAGACGGACAAGAAGCTATTTGGAACTCTTGCTTATCGTATGATTTCCAAGGCCGCAGGGAGTGTACCTACAGATCCAGTAATAGCCTACACCCCTTCAAGATATGGATCGACTCTCATGACTTACGAATTTTTGTAACAGAAAGAACTATTGAGCGTACCTCGAGCCATACAAACAGCGGAAGAATTGTTTTTGTTGATCAAAATATATGAAAGCCAATCTCGCAACGATGAGCTCATTGAGATAATGAACAGCGATCATTTGGGTCCTACGTCGCGCATCGCCCAAAACGAATGGTTATTTATATCAAGTAAGCTAAATGTCATTGAGAGCAATGGTCTCTGGGAGCAGGCAATATCCTTTACACACGAACTTTTGGCGCTTGGGGATAGCGTAACAGCCGATTCAAAACCTGATCCTACTTATGAAAAAAAAGATGACTGGAAAGTGTGGAATTTGCTTCTACTCGCTACCAAAAGGATAGGAAAGTCGGAGTATGTTTAACTGTGAATGCTCGAATTTGATACACAGCTCAATTTATGACACTGGCTAACTTCTTGAAGAACGTTTCGGCAGTCTGAGGCTGTCATACTCAAGTACATTGAAAAACGACCAGCTTCTAGAAACGCGCAGTTAGCAAAGCTCGATCTGATACTCCAAGGGATCGAAACCCGTTATACTACGCTTGACGATCTTCTCGCGGGTTGCGTTGAATATTTCAATCGCAATCAGAGAAAGATTTATTGTTTTAACGATCTTCAGAGATATGTCATCGAATTAGATGCAAACCTATATAAAGTGTTTGAAAGCGAAATCTCAACGATTGCCAAAGAGAGCGACGGTGTAAGTTCCTAGTATGACGCTTGATCTCTCGACTATGTATGTGTGCTAATTTATTATTTGTATAGTCTAACGCAATTCCACGAATAAGTGCATACAAGTTCGAATTTTCCCTTCAGCTTCGCTTTGAGAATACCGGGAGCGCAATTTCAAAAGTAGAGGATTTTGTCTGTCGCTGCCTACGTGACTTTAGAAAGTCTGGGCGAGCAGATGCCGGAGACTCTCCTTCAACTATAGAAGCGGAACCGACAGATGACCTCTGTGTGCTGGCTGCTATGGCATTGATACGCCTACATGAAGCTATTTCTGGCTCGGTATTGAATTGTGTCCTCGTTCAAGCGGCTGGTATCCTTGAACATTTGCTGCTTAAATCACCACATAATTATGAAGCGCTTTTGCTGCTCGTTCGGATATACCTCCTCCTAGGAGCAGGGTCACTAGCTCTGAAAACGTTCTCTAAATTATCCGTGAAGCAGATACAGTATGAGACGGTGGCGCATAATCTATTTGCGCGTCTTGCAACTATCCATCCTCAAAGTGCACCCCCATCCGAAGAACTCGAGAGGAAAGACTATGATCCACAAATGGGGCTTAGACAGGCTTTGATTTTCTATAAGAATGCGGAACAATCGACAAAATCATCGCAAACGACTGGACTCGAGCATGGAAGCTATGTTAACGTCGAAGGCTGCATTGGGCTGCAGAGGGACCTGAGAAACAGCATCTGCAGGAAGATGTGGGCGTTGGAAGTAAGGCGGGTGCAACGCCTTGTTGGTGGTCCGTCGACAAGTCAATATGACGAAATTGGTTAGGCGATTCCTTTGCGGCGCATCTGGAGTCCTTCATGCGGCTAACGTCAAACATAGTATCGAACCAGAGTCCGCTCTTTGATAAACGCAATTTTGAAGGCTTGATGAACTGTGAGCCTTGCGGAAAACCGGCCTTTGAAGAGCATGTGAGACTAGGACCATTGCAAAAGGTAAGCGAAGCAGGAATGAAATCGAAGCGTAATGTTCTTTTGTCACTGATCTTGGTGTATAGGCGCAAGCGGTAGAGGCTATGGTCGCTACGGATGCACTGTTCAGGTTCCTGACAAAGAGCACATCTAAAAACGAAAAGACCCAATTTTCCAGATATCTCGATCTTGATCTGGAGGTCGACTCAGCAGCGGATGAACTTACACAGTCAGAGATTGCTAATACCAAGATCCATCTAATCCTACTTAAGTGCCTGTCTATTGTTACCGGAGAGACTGTCTCAGACTCTGACGCAGTTGGGAAGAGCTTGGATACGGTGGACTCCTACCTTGCGGAACAGTTGAAGAGTTTGTCCTGTTCAGATCTCATGAAGAGTGGAATGATAGATTTGACGCCTACTATGGCCGGCTCTCCTTCGCCAGCTCCTTCGTGGGTATTTTTGCATGAAGTTATTTTACTGCTGGAGACTCTGAAAGCTATATTGCTCTCTACCTCGTTTATGAGCAAGAGCAAGTCATTTTCTTCGGGAAGCGGTAAAGACCGGCTTGAGAAGCTCAAGGAACGTGTGAAAGCCGTATCTGACGGAATCAAAGTGCAATGTCAAAGGCTGAAGACGCAGATCTCGAGCTCTGGTATGCTAGGCCATCTCGTTGACATTGTAGGTATGCGAGCGGGCGGGGAAAGCATAGGGCCCCATGGCACTGGTTTGATACTTGATAAGGAGATCGAGGGGCTTATAGACGCGGCATCATTAGAGCTATTCTGCGGGTCTCTGATGGAGAGCTGGGACGATGCGCTGGATGGAGTGATCTCGATTTGTGCCTCTATAAGATGACGGGGAACTACAAAGGGCAGAGATTGGTTGGATAGGAGAAAATACGCGGAACATCGACTACGAAGCCACATGTTCCCTTGTTCTATAACCCATTGGACGTTATATTGGCCAACGATCGAAGCTTTAATAGCGCTTAAAGAGTTAACAAGATCATCTCCTGCTTTATCGAGTCCGCAACGCCATTTCATCGGTAGAAGGTGAGAAATAGTAGAAACATATGAAGCACCAAAACTTGAAGGAAGATCCGAATTTTTCGCCGGGTTTCTAATCCTGTCGTCCCTTCAGCTTCCGCTTCGTGACCTTGTCCTTCTCAATAATGTACACGTATGCACCCCAGCCCGAAAGAGCATCTCGGTCGACAGCATTCAGCAGTGCCTGGGAAATGGTCTCGAACAGATCCTCAGGCTCCTAGTCGATACACGTTGATTAATCGCTAGAAATGCAGTAAAGATGGCAGAGAGAAGCAGCGGCGACTTACAAGATCAGGCTCCCACAGCCCCTCACAGGTACCGTAGAGCTGGTCGCTGGCCGTGCCGCTGACGATAAAATTCTTCGCAAAATCGATGCATCCGATGCTATCAAACCCGCATACAAAGGGTTTTCCAGTGGTGTGGTTTATCCCGGCCAACACTGGGCTGACGAAGAAAGGGCCGAACCGCTTCTCATACAGACTCGAGCTGACCAGGTTCGCGAGCGTCTGGGGAGAGATGTTTCGCTCCTCGCGAAGACGGTAGAGGTTGACCTTGTAGCGTAGTAGCTGGGACACGGTATTGACGTCTGTGCCTAGGCCCGTGAGGCCTAGATATGTGGAGGGAGCGTAGTTGAAGATCTTGGGGAATTCGTTGGAGACGGTCAGGGCTTGAAGGCCGAGTCTAAGGTCGCAGGCGATGGCGACGCAGTCTTTGCCGACCATGGCCACGCAGGCACCGCCGTCTGACAGAGCACATGCGTTAGCATCAACAGAAGCAGCGCGTCTGGAGTACACGGAGAACGAGGGCTCGTACTGATGTCGAAGGGTGAACCCTGGGGAAGCGTTAGTTTTAAACCACAACCATCAGCGCTGGCGGGAGTACCTACCATGGTCAATAGGACAGCGCAGCTGCAAGTGTCAGGGAGATACCGGTGTCGACGTCTCTCGCAGGGAATACGGGCAGTGGACTGGGTGGTGACGGGGGATGCAGAGGCCGCGGTGCTGGCGGAAGCTCCCAAACAGTCGACGAGCTTGGACCGTCGGGATGACGATTCGCCGCTGCCTCAGCACTACCACCACCACCACCACCACCAGCATCACTACTACCACCAGCATCATTACTACTGCTGCTGCTGCTACTACTGCTGCTACTAAGACGGCGACGGAGACTGCAGACTGAGAGACGGGTACGGCCGCCGTGTGTGTGGGAGGCGGCGACAGCGCATCTCATCTAGATATACACTTATACACGACGATGGCTGCCCACGTTGTCGTGCTTGATGCCAGAGCGCGCCGAGCTCTCATCAAAGTGACGCCTATGAAGCATATGAGCGATATCCTGGGCGATGCTTGCGCGAAGTTCAACATCAACCCCGCCCAGTACGGTCTAAAGTGAGTGATCTGTCTCTGTGGAGTATGCGGCTTCAGACGTGACATGGGCTGACAGCACTATCATAGGCATCAGAAGAAGATCGTCGACCTTTCTCTATCCTTCCGGCTGTCCGGGCTGAGCTCTGGGGCGAGACTGGAGCTTGTGCAGCTCTCTAAATCCCCCACCGTTGTCTCCATCGCCCTCCAGCTGCCCGAGTCGGAATCGCAGGGATTGCCTAGTGGCAGGCTGACGGATATATTCCCAAGCAACACTACCCTGTGGCTGGTACTGCGGAAGTTTGAGTCAGGCGTTGCCGGCAGCAGCAGGCGATTCAACCTGACAGCCAGAGGAGCTCCACAGACCCAGACGGGGGACTCGGGCCAGGGAAGGCTGTTCTACGAGACTCCTGTGCTCAATATTTTGGGCAAAGAATTGTCTTCATTTACAGAGTTGCAGAAAACCCTTGGTCAACTAGGCCTGGACAACGGGAACGCATTGATACGGCTGAGCTTCAGAGTCACTGACCGGCCGCTGGAAGAGGCCATGACCGATATAGACGCATATTTCAAGGAGTTGGACGCTGATGGCGATGTAAGCAAGACGAGCGAGACTCCCTCCTCGGTCGATAAGCTTATGGAAGCGGAGACGCCGGCATCGTCTTCAGACACCTTGACAGAGGATACCCAGACACCCGCACAGTCAAAGGTAGAAGATGACACGGAGATGACGTCCTGCCCGGAGTCTGCCATTTCACACGTGCCTGAACATCCGGAAAGGCGAGAACAGGATACCGAAGGCCAACCGAATTCTGCGCCTGAACAAGTAACGGTTTCCTCCAGGTCGGTGACTGTCTTCGCGCCCCCCTCCAATTCTACTCCTCAATCTGCCCAAACACCTTATAACGAGGCGGACTACCTCCCCACCACCGAACACGCGCAAACCCACCAAAAGCGCCTTTTGACAGCCAGTCGTCCTAACCGCCTCGCGGGTGATGCAGAACTGGCTACTCAGGAGGCCGCCGTGCAGGAAAAGCTTTTAAAAGTCCGTGAGATAGAAGTCAAGATCCGTTTTCCCGATCAGAGTCAGGCAGTCTCCAAGTTCACCAAAGAAGACACAGCAGAGGCATTGTATGTCTTTGCAAAGAGCTGTCTAGATACGCCGCTGGTGGACGAGAAATTTTCTCTCTTCTTCTTCCCTACCCTTACTGCTGGGGCTCGACCGAGCTCGAACGTCCAGGTGAAGATCCCAGAATGTAAAGACAAGGCCCTCATTCGTGATCTCAAGATGAATGGCAGGGTGCTGGTCAATTTCGTTTGGGAAGACAATGCTGCACTATCCATACGCGGTGCTGGCGGGTCAGTGCTACGGCCCGAATTGCGGCAGGCTGCTGCAAAGCTACAAGTCAAAGACACCACGGCCGACGAGAAAGAACTGCAAGAAAGCAGCACTTCCTCGAGCCAGACGGTGAAACCTAGCTCGTCTGGTCAGGGGAAAAAGAAAGGCGGCATACGTAAGTGGATGAAGCTGCCTGGCAAGAAATAGGTACCTTTCCCAAAGCTTTAAGACGGTTTTTACGACGATAATGAACTAGAACTTTACCGTGCTTATGGTCCTACATTCGGACAATTTATGGAATTACGAGTTGACGCCGTCATAGAGGGTGTTGGTATATAGCGGTTGTGTCGGAAGTTTCTTGTTTGATAGGTTAGGAAATGAAGCATGTAATTATTCCATCTTTCGAATCCTATAAGGTCATAATCGTAAGACTCCCTCTCAAGCCCACAATCGCCGTGTTCCGTTTCCCTCGTTGTCTGACTCCTTTCTCATCTCGCCAATGCCGGATACGAGAGAGCCGGCATATAAACTGGTATAGGGTATGACCATCAACCGACCGACCCGCCAATTGGCAAGCATCATAGCATGAGAGCGTAACCAGGCGAGCAGCGACACATTATTGAAACTGTGGTAAGTTTTGGAATTTTTTTCTTTTCTTTCTTTTTTTTTTGCTTCACGAAGATTGGGCTGGGATTATGCGACATTGGAAGATAAGTGACATGATTCTGTTGTTTAGTGACCAGCTCTCCTCGACTCCGCAATGACCTTCTGCATGTCGTCGACCTTCCGCTTGGCGCGACCGAGGGTACCGAGCTGTAGAAGAGAAAAACCTGTTAGCTTGTCTGTCTCGTCTATCGAGGGCCCGAGTTCCCGGCACTTCAACGCCTCGCGTATGCCACAATGCAACCATCGAGATAGATCGGAGTGTCTTACTCTCTTCTTCGCGAGCTTTCTGGCACGCTTATCCTGCGAGTTCCTCAACAATTCGATGACTCGGCGCTCATATGGGGCGAGACCAGAGACCTCCTTGACGATCTCGCGAACGAAGGCGGTGCGGCGGGAAAGGTGGCCCTTGTTTCTGGAAATGCGGGCGCGTCTCTCGATGGGAGTGGTTTTCTGTAATCGCAGCATGTCTTAGCCATATGGTTCCCTGCTTCCTCTTCTTCTTCTCTCCTCCATCCTCAACCACCGTTCTTCAACTGCAGGGAGTAGACGTACGCGGCCCTTGTTCAAGCCAGAGGCGATTCCGGAGCGTTCGGTCGCCATCTCGATCGGTGGATGTCGACGGGGTGCTGCGGGTTGCTGGGTGCGAGTTGGCGATGTTTCTTTCGAAGGTCGACGAAGTTCGCAGTCGCCGCGTTTTTTGGGTGAAAGCGGATTTTTTGGGGGTTTCGCCTCCGGGGCGCTAGCCGCTTTGGGACGCTAGGGCTTAGGGCTGGATTAGTCAGTGGTATTAGTAAGACGGCTTACATAATATACTCCGACTTCCCCTTTGGGACGTTGCCATCTTCGACGTCGCGTTTTCTCTTTCACTTCATCAATCTTCTCTCTTCCACTCATCTCTGGAAGTAGTATTATGTCGGTGCGAGACGTCTGCTTTGGCTGTCCGGGGCACTTGACTAGGTATACACTGGTCTACGCAAGACTGGCCACAGCGAGGGCGAGGGCTGTCTACAGACGTGGGATGTACACTGTACATACGGTAAGTATGGCGTACATAGCTCACATTTCTCGGTGCCGACTGTTGCCCGCCAGGTAGCCAGCCATGCGATGCGTCCATTGTCTCAATCTGTATCGTCGCTGCAGACGTCGACCTTTGTCCGACCACGCGCATGCGCCAAATGTTTATCAGAAATGTGAAGACTATATTGATACCGGACAGACTTCTACTGCTTCTGCCAATTTTTTTGATAAAATCGGGGGTTGGCCGCTTCTTTTTCAGCCAAGCTTCCGCGAGGTCCGAGTAGGCTATATGTATTTGTACGACAAAGTCAGTTGAGGTGGCCAGACCAGGGACGGGAAAGGCAAGCGGACATCCTGGTCGAGTTGGGATTCTGAAAAATCGAGCTCTCCAGGGGAGGCCGCTCGCTTTGTTGGAGCGGCACGGCACGATATGCGCGAGGCGTCTTCTTTTTACGAGCCAACGTGTCATGCATCCTCCAGACTTTTGGTGCAAATGCCGGACAAAATACTTGATGCATAAGCGGGCTGCAGGCTGATGATGTGCTGGCTCATGTTGTTCTCCTGGACCGGCATAAAGAGGTTGAGATCTTAGGGCCTAGGGCTAGGGCTAGGGCTGGCCTGGTATTTAGGCTCCTCCCCAAAGCTTCACCCAACACTGGACCAGCCAACCAGGATTGTCGAGCGAAACAGAGGGCCCCCGAACCATGGGGCGGGCCGCAGCGATAGTTAGCTCGTACCGTCAAGATGGGGATGGACTGTCGCCCACGATCTCCTTGAGAGACCAGCAAGCTCGTTGCATTCCTTGTCAACACTTCGCGGGCAGGGTACGGGGTTCGGGTTTTGGTCGTCGCGTTGTTGAAAGATCGTGTCTCTCCCCAATCTCCGTTTCGATGAGTGAAGGCCTAGGCTAGACCTGCCGGTGACACAGAACCTATTGAGTGGTCGCTATCATGGGCATCAGCAGTAGAGAGCGGCACAGGTTGCAGGTCCGACACCCACTGCCCACCTGCAGATAAAATACATCTCTGGGTGTGGCCGCCCGAGTCCGGGCTCCCCAGTAGCATGGTCTTGGTGGTCGGGATTTCGGGGTTGTGCGCAAGCAGCGCCTTGACGATCCAATGCGACCTGATAACGAAGGACGCCACTATTGATTGCTGCTCTTTCTCCTTGGTGCTTCGTACCTACCCAGCTATTCCCGGTGACTAGAAGATGCCGCATACAGGGTAGAGGTGTTATATCTCACAACAGGCCCTCCTCGTATTAGTCAACTCCGATGGACACCACGTCGCCCTGATCGGCCTGACCTCGCCAAGTATTCCCGGTTGTGGTCGTACAGGGGCCCGGCATCAGACCGGAACAAGGGAGTTTATTGTCTGGCCATTGTCTACCGTCCGAAGAGAGTTTGACACAATTCTTACTTTACTGATGGAGGGAAAGGATCGCTTCTTTCCACGCCTTAATATAGTACCAGCACGGGCGCTCTATTCCAAGGAACCAAGACGCCGAGTGGCCGACCAGTCTGTTGGATATTGGCAGCCCCCCTCCTTGAGACTGCACCCGCGGAGAAAAGAGATTGTGGGCGGGCCAGAACACAACACCTTTCAAAGGCTCACTCCCTGTCGTCGTGTAGGGAGTACCCCCTACGTGGGAGCCTCTCCCTGGTGTGTCATTTTCCCACTACCAACGGGGCGCTGTTCCTCGCACCTTGGTGCAACCAAAGACTCTGTACAAGCATAAATAAATCTCTAGGGATCTGGGAGGCCGAATTTCGATAGTTAGTAGAAGATCAAACAGGCTCTGTCACCAGAGGGTCACCGAAACCTCTTAGCTAGCGTCAGCCGAGATGTCACATCGCCCGCCAGTCTCCAGTGATAATGCTGCCCTCGTTTCGTGCCCTCTTGGCCACTATGCATCTCGACCGCCATCACATCGCATCCCATGCCGAAACCTTTCTCGTGGAGATAGCCTCAGCTTCGCTAGCTGTCAGCCGAGAGGCAAGCATCAAAGAGCAGTTCGGTTCTCCGATTAGGCGATCGTCGCAGCACCGGCCTCCCCGCATTCCCACTCTTCATTGTCCAACTGTCGCTCATACGGTCTATGCAAAGCCTTGACAAAGTCCTGTGTCTCTATCTCCGTCGGCTATAAAGATCAGCGGCTGCAGCAGCTCTTAAGGTGCTAGCGTGATGCTGAAACTGATGCCTTGACTTGAGCAAGGGACAAGCCGTTCTCCACAGTGGCCGGTCGCGCCTGAAAGCTCTGCCGCAGGTCGGGCCCAGATGAAAGCGAGAGAAGCAAACGTGTTTCTGGCCGCTGGAGGCCTGTATGTACCCGGTAGCACTGCCAGCGTCGCCACTCTGGAACGGGGCGACTGCAGGCCGGATAACTGCCTGGGGCCCGTCAACTAAGCCGGGGGGTGCAAAGACCTCGGCGCTATCTCTGGGATGTCTGGAGCAAATCGTTGGTGCGGTCGCTGCAGATGCGGTATATGACCAGTAACAAGGTGCGCTGCGATCCCGCAGCTTGGTGGCTTGCTCTAGATGCGCCTAGCGTCCTTTTCCCGCTTGTCCTTAAAGTCCAAGGAGGAACGGAGTACGGGGAAAAAAATACTCTGCCCTCCTCGTCTGCTGCCGCCTTTCTATCTCTTTCGCCGGCGCTTCCTTCTTGTCTCTTCTTATTGTTGTCGCCGACAGCTGACTTTGACTGCTATCACGGGATTTTCCGTCGCTTTGTTTGGTCCCAATATAATATTCATTTTGACGGCCCCCGGAATCCGCTCCGACACCCGCGGTCGCTAACATCCCGGACGAGGGTGCTTTATTCAAGCAGTCCGTCAACGGCTCTCGAGGTAATAAAGCACTCCTCTCTTTCGTTTCTCTGGCATTAGCTTTGATGGGCTGTTGACAATCCATGGTACTTCCGTGCAGCCTTAGATAAGAATCCGTCGATGTTTTAGTATGACCGTCACAGAGTCGTCGGGCCGCGGAGTGGCCCTCGATCAGTTCACCGTCAGCGCCCAGGAGAAGCTTGCCGCCGATATGCTGCATCGCCAGTTCGAAACCGGCCAGAGCAACGCCATTGAGCGCCTGGTAGCGTTGAAAGCGACACTGCGCCACGCCGATGATGATACTTTCTGGATGAAGCTCATGGAAGAACTCACAAGCATTTGCAATGCCCAGTGCGGCTTCGTGGTGGAGGAATGTTGCGCGGATAGTAATAATACTATGGAAGAGACCACCTCAGAGGGCAGCAATGCTGAGAATTCGATAAGTGGTCGCCGGAGCTCGCACCTCATGCCGGTTGTCTACTTTAGAGATGGCGAGAACGTCATGCTACATCTTAACTACAAGCCCTGGTTATGGGACTTCCCTTGCCATGCAATGGCCAAGGATAGGAACAAGTCTTTCCTGGTTGCAGATAATCTCTCTTCGCTGGTCGGAGAGACTAACATGTCCCAGCTTCCTTTCCCGACTGCCGCCTATCTGGCAGTCCCGCTCTTCGATGCTCGCACGCCTGTTGCTCGTCTAGGTCTCATGTGGACCTCGAAGGGTCTTGAGAAGAGGAATGTTTCTTGGGCATACCTCGAAATGATACTGCATTCGCTAGAGGATGTGATACTGCAACATATGTACACGGGACGGGAGAGCACCCTGGACCGTGTGCGGGAAAGCAGACGGTCACCACGTCGTTCGCGCTCGGTCAGCAGCAGTCGTCAATCGGTACCATATAAGCCGGAGGTAGGGCAGCCGACACTCAAACTCTACGCCCGCAGCATGTCGCATGAGTTACGAACACCAATGCATGGGGTCGTTGGTATGCTAGACGTAATGCATGGTACGGTCGAGGATTCTATCCACAATGTAGTTGGTGCAGACGAAAACGTGGTTAAGATATTTGAAAGGCTCAGGGGGGACATTGAAGTCATTCAAGGTGAGCCCCCCAACCCACGCACGCATGTGCGATGTCCGCTCTCGCTAACTGATCATAGACTCTGCTCGCCGTGCAATTGAAGCAGCAGACAACATAGTGCATGCTTACGATCTAAACATGCAAATCCCTGATACCCCTGAGAGCTCAATGCTTGATGACACTCAATGCGCTTCTCGCCATTATGCTAATCCTTTCGCGAATGGTGTCCGTCCTCACATTCTTATAGAAGGGAGCGGAATTCCGGTCCAACCACAGAAAAAGCGGCCTCGTAGCAACGATTGGTCACGCAGTCCCTCGCCTAGCTTTCCGATCAAATCTCCGCGACGAGACCACTCGCGGACTGCGGAAGTCAGAAGCGCCGTTGAGGAAAGTGATAAGATCGTTCGTTCCACTCCAGCGAGAGACGAGATAAGAGAGGCATTCATTGATGCGGTAGCGCCTTCAGAGCACGGAGAATTAGAAGAAGTCACTAAGAATGGTGGTGACGAACGTATTCTTGCCGAGGTGATCCGGCCCATTGAAGTTTTTCCGCCAATGGTTCTTCATTATACTAAAATCCGGGAACTACTTCATTTGGTAATCAATGAATCCTTACATGTTGGCGGACGTCCCGACTCTTCCATCACGGAACCTACTCCAAACGGCGAAAATATCGAGATACGCTCCAGTTCCTCCAACGGAGATATTTTGATCAAACATATCTCCTGGGAAGTTGATACATGCGTCCCCGATACCCTCTTTTTAGATGAAAAGGACCTAGCTAAGCTCGTGTCCTGCGTTTTTCTTAACGCTCTCAAATTTACCGAGTCTGGCTCCATCACCCTGAAAACTAGGCTGAACCATACTCCTAGCTACGTAATCATTAACATCACCGACACAGGAACTGGCATTCCTGAAGGGTTTATGCCCAACTTGTTCAAAGCGTTTGCGCGGGAAGATGGGTCAACGACACGAAGCAAAGAAGGTCTTGGACTTGGACTACTTGTTGCAAAGGGTCTTTCTAGGAAGCTTGGGGGTGATCTTATTTGCGTTCGCTCGTCAACTTGTGGTGAACAGAGGGGGACTGAGTTTGAAATTCGACTGCCTATTGCTCTTAACGAGGTGCTGAGTAGGCCTAGCACACCTGGCGCTCCTTCTGCATCAAACATTACGACTGAAGATAGGCTCATATGCACAGACAATGGTGTCGTAGGGACCGATGAGACTACATTGGCTTATCCTAAACCCTTACCCGAGCATCTAAAAAACGCCTCCACCACGGTAGAACCAGGAGTGTGTACCTTTACGCCCTCCCCTCCGACAACTCCTATCATCCAGGCATCATCAAAACCACAATCCCATACTTTTGACGTAATTCAGTCGCCGATACATCGGCCCCGTCTACCTTCATCAATATCGGCCCCTATACTACCTACTCCCATGTCAACAAGAGCCATGATGCTGCCTCATAACCAGACACATCCCAACGGTCACCAGATTCTGGCAGAGCGCCATCCGCTTACTTTTATGATCGCTGAGGACAATAGGATCAATCGCAAAATTTTAGTTACGATGCTGGAGCGGCTTGGGTATTTCAATGTCTACCAAGCGTTCGATGGCTGCGACGCCGTGAGACTTGTCAATGAGGTGCTTGAGGCGAACTCAAACCAAGTAAATGGCAGACTAAGTCCGTCGCCAGAAACCGTTCCTCTCCCTCGCCCATCAACCTCCCAATCACTATCCTCTTCCAGTTCGCCATCACCATCCATGCAGCCAAACCACTTCTCAATTTCATCCTCACGCTCATCCTCTCCAGTCCCCTCTACTCCTCCTAAATTCATTGATGTGATTCTCATGGACTTGTGGATGCCGAACATGGATGGCTACGAGGCTACGGAGCATATATTCTCTCTCATATCCGCTTACCGCGCGAAAATGGCGGACAGTGATCCAACAAGCCCTCTGCCGCCAATGCCAACTGTCCTCGCCGTCAGTGCCGATGTCACCGGGGAAGCTCTGCAGCGTGCAACAAAAATTGGGATGAAAGGATATATGACAAAACCATACAAACTACGAGATTTGGAGAGACTTTTGGTTGAATATTGCGCTTCGCAGGTAAAGTGGAGGATATGAAACGCAGCATCCTTGAATCTTCGTCGTTGGATTTCATTTTACTTTCCTTTGTGTGACTTAGTACTGCTCGATATGCCCATTCTTTGGATGGAAGGTGATGATTAACGACTTGATCTGATTCATTTTTTTCTGTCCTATTACAACCATTGGTGGTTCGGTTTGATCGATGTTGTTGGCCGATGTATTGCTTTGCATGTTGCGATGGGTTTAATTCCGGGGTGTTGGTGTTTGATGATATATATAACTATTCCCTCCTAGCTATGCATTAATCTAATCTACCACTTTGGATTCATCTCATTGGCATTTATACCTGATCATCTACGGAGCACTTCCTATCTGTTGGCCGATGGGTTGCTTGCGATCGGAGTTTGGCGTTACTCCTCTCGGCAGCAAATCCGGCGAAGTGCGGAGAACCGGCGAAACCCCAGATTTTATATTTAACCCGAGGCCAATCACCCAGTCCTCTTCCCAAGAACAATCTACGTTACTCAAGAACCAGTCAATTGGCGTGTAAAGACAGGCAAAGGATACAACCGGGCGATCAGGATGCAGAAAACTTACTTTTTGGCGCTGGTTTCGCTGCTGGCGACTTCGGTCGTCGGCGCCAGGTCAGTTGATGGTCAGGTCCGTCTCAATAATGGCGGCAGCAGTGTCAACATTGACAGCTTTGATAGCGTCGACCATGCCGGCAGTGATGGTACGCAGATTTCCAAATCTGAGCTGGACGAAGTGATTGCCAAATCTGAGCTGCTTTCCCTTCACCGATCACTTGTGGACATCAAATCCATCTCGGACCACGAGCAGGCCGTGGGCACCTTTTTGATAGAGTACCTACACTCTAGAAACTTCACCGTGGAGAAACAATACGTCCCTTTTGACGATGACACCGGCAAAACTATTGACTCTCCTCGACGCTTCAACATCTACGCATATCCTGGCCGGAGAGCTAATCCAGGAATCGTTTTGACGAGTCATATCGACACTGTCCCCCCATTCATTCCATACTCCCTCAGCCACCCACCAGCGACCTCTCTCAGGCGGGACGACATCCTCATCTCTGGCCGCGGTACCGTCGATGACAAGGCATCTGTGGCCTGTCAGATCATAGCGGCCATTGACCTCCTCAAAAAATACCCAGACATCGATGTTGGTCTTTTGTTCGTCGTGAGCGAAGAGACTGGGGGTAAGGGCATGTCCAACTTTTCAGGGTCACGCCTTAATACAGCGACCTACCATACTATCATTTTCGGCGAGCCTACGGAACGCGCGCTCGTAGCAGGCCACAAGGGCATGATTGGATTTGACATTCGCGTGCGCGGCAAGCCAGCTCACTCTGGATACCCTTGGCTAGGACGTAGCGCAGTATCTGAAATTCTACCAATCTTGTCAAGGATTGACCGGCTAGGAGACATACCCGCATCTGAAGGTGGGCTACCTTCCAGCGATAAATATGGCCGTTCGACATTGAATATTGGTTTCATGGCTGGTGGAGTTGCGGCAAACGTCGTAGCGGAGGAAGCTACTGCTAAGGTTGCTGTCCGCCTTGCTGCGGGTGATCCTGAGGATGCAAAGGATATTATCATGCGTGCTATTCGCGATGCTGCTAAAAAACACAGAAACGACACTACTGTTATCGTTACCAAGGGTCGTGATGGTAAGAAAGCCGACGTCGAGGTCACTTTCGGCGCGGAATCGTACAGCCCCGTCGATCTGGATTCGGACGTCGACGGTTTCAACGTCACTACTGTCAATTATGGAACAGATGTGCCGCACTGGAAAATGTACAATGACAAAGTGAAGAGGTATCTTTATGGACCCGGGACCATCTTCGTTGCTCACGGAAAGAATGAAGCGTTGACTGTCGGAGAGCTGGAGGCTGGGTTGGAAGGATACAAGAAATTGCTCGCTGCTGCTGTCAAGCGGGTGACTTCATGAATGGGTGATATAAGTGCTTTTTACTTTGATCAATTTAGCTTCCTCGGTCTTAATAGATACAATATTCTACAATATGAATCGAATTCGAAATAAACTCAAAGATCCTGCGATCCTAAAAATACATTGACGTTACAAAACCGCTATGCTAATTATGAAATGGTATATATACATCCAACCGCTTCATTCTTCTTCGCTTTTCCATTCCTTCTTCCTATTCCAACCAGTCTTGAACAGCTTTCCTAACTTGAAGCGAGGAAAGATATGCGCCTCCGTATTGAATACTGTTTCCGTAAGCGGAATGAAGTCTTTCTCTGAAAATAGAAGATAAAAATACTTCAATGTCTCAGCAAGCCAGAAACTCTCCATATTATCTAGTTTCTCGGGAGGAATGGTGTCAGCATTGGCTAACGAAGTGAAAGCCCGAATGTAGGAGCCCTTAGTTGATGGCGCCTCGCCGTGGGAGGCCTTAGACTCTGGTGTGGCAGCGAGAGTGGTTCTGGGACCCTCCTCTTCAACGATGGCAGTGTGTTTGATGAAGTTTTTGAACATTTCCCAACCCCATTCACGGTACATTTCATCTTCCGTGATGCGGTACAGGTAAAATAGAGATTCAACGGTCTCGGGTCGTTGGAGATTGTGTCGATCTCCTGGCTTGATGATGACGTCTTTTCTCCAAGGGTTATCCGTATCGTCAATGGGCTCGAAGGGCTTTGAAACAATGTGTATGCCTTTCACCTTTTCTTCTTTCTTGGGTTTTCCGTCGGAGTCATCTTTCGGTTTCTTCGGGAACATGTCGTCCATCGTCTTACTAGGCTTATCTATATCAAAATATGCGATTTCAGGAGCCAATCCCGTCTCTGTCGCAAGATATGTAGCCCAGCATGTTTTAACTAGTTCTTTGGCAAGTACTATTTCGTCCTCTTTCTGGATGCTCCAGCCTGGAAGTTTCCGGGCCTTGGAAAGGGGCAAGCCACCTGTGGCTCCGAGAGCGATTGTTCCTGGGAGGAAACACACCAGATGATCCATCTTGGGTACTAGAAGGTCGTCAAGACCGCTAGGACGTTCGCCCACAAGCGTCAAGGATGCATGTTTTGTATATGTGATAAGGTGTTTGCGGATTCCCGCCAGCGCCTGGTCCCACATGTTTTGGTAAATCGGCTCTTCGCCAGACGTTTGTAAATATTGTTTGATGAGATACTCTGGACTTCATTAGCGCTTTGCTCCATGGACCTCAACTAGCAACATACCGTAGTAGGAATCTCCGCGACTCCCCAGCCGAATATTGTGGCCCATGAATTTACCAGTTTCTGCCATGATAAATATCGGCAACAACCCATCTTCCATCTGGTTTCCATCAATGACTTCCATGATCTTCTCTACCTTCTCCCAGTAATGCGATTCTCCGGTCAATTTAGCCAGATATTTGAATTCAAGCTGCAGGCTACCAGCCTCTGACGTTGATGACGCCCCGCCGTCGGAATGAGACTCAATACCCTGCGATGAATTGAGATTTATACTTGCATATGGAATGCCCGATGGCGAATCAAATGCGCCTAGCAACCGTTCCGCGAGGTCTGTTGCTTTTTCGATATACAAGTCATCCCCAGGGGCACCATCGTCGTCCTCTGTCAGTGGAGCAAGGTATGGGTATTCCTTTGATAAGTAGTGTGCGGATAAAAGACCACCTAGCATTCTGATCGTAGTTTCGAAGGTGTTGACGTCTTGGTTTTGCTGGTAATTAAGTGAAGTCTGTATCCATTTTCGCGCATTCTGAACCTGTGCAGTTAGATTCATGAGCATGAGTGTATCGAGGGCGTCGACAATTATCCAGCCCATCCCTCCATGGGCCATATTCTTCCCTGTCCTAGTCACAGGTTGATATATGTCTTTGCCTATACCAACAGTTAGTTACTGTCGACAGCACGCCGGGCAAATTTGGGAATAGGATGGAATTTACCCCAAGCATCCTGCTCGTAACCTTCCCAACTGACAAGAAATGCATCCTTGACCCGTTGCCTCCTGTCATCCCAATCTATAGCGCTGCCCTTCCCTTTCCCTTTGCCACTAACCATGCCTTTTTCAAAGTCTTGTATCCATCTCCACATCTCCCCGCCCTCCATCCCTATAGGTCTTATAATATCCGGGCGCCCTCCTTTTCCGCCCAGAAACCACCATAGGGTGCCCAAGAAAACCACGCATATTATCAACCATAAAGCCTTCTTTCGTTTCCGTCCAAGCGGTTTTCGCCCTCGAGACTGGAAATATGGTTTATCTTTGTACATCGGTAGTTCCTTCGAAGGTGTTATAAAGTTCCCTATCTTCTCCGTGAGCTGAATGCCGGATTCTTTGGTGAAAAGGCTGTTGGTCGTAGCAGCCCGCCAGTACCCATCCTCTATCTCACGCTGAGCAGAGTTGAACGCTGGCACCCGAGCAGGGATTTGGAAGGCCATTTAATCTGTCTATCCGTGCTCTTTTATCCCAGTATCTTTAAGTTGGAAAGAGGCCCTGGGTAATTGCGGGCGGCTTCAGACGAAACGAATTCGGATGGGTCAAGGGGCCATATAGGAGCTAGTGCTGGAGCGGAAGAGTAAGCTTTCGGAGCCTTGAAGTGGACAGGTGGTCAGTTCTAGATGTCTAGAGTTTTGCAGGGAGTGTTTTCGGTTTGGGATTTATCTACGTGATTGTTCATGAAGCCATAGATGTACTTGAGTGTATAGAGCCACCGAGACTAAAGTGGCAACGAGCGTCCGATAATGGCTGACAGGAAAGAAGCTTATAGCTATGGCGATGATCTGAATATCTGCAGGGGCCAATCCATATGGCAAAATCCTCTACCAGTTAATCGGACAGGTATGATATTGTCTCGATGTTTTTTTTACCGGAGAATTGGCGCGTGGCATCAAGGTGCACCCCTGTTTGTGCTGTTTGCAGCCTCGGTATCTTTGGTCTATGGCCACACGAGCAAGTCGGGACAACTTTAGATGAGGGAGAGGGTGCATTAGCCTTATAATATAGATAGGTATATTGGTTGAGAGGCTGGAGTGCGGATTTACACTGATTTGAGTGGCTGTAAACACGGCGATATCAAACGCTCAAGCACAAGAAACGCTTTGATATTTCTACACGGATATCTAGTCTTTCTATAGTTTTTGATATTCCAGCTTTCCTTCTAGCTTCTTCGACTCCGCTACCTTTCGGACAGCCTTGTTGAAGTCATCCTGGTTGATGGCATCTCGGTAGTCCTTGATCGCAAATAGACCACTATAGACGCAGTTAGAAAGATCCTAGTATGTAGACCGTCGATTGGGGTAGATCTTACGCTTCAGTCACCACGTTCCTCAGGTCGGCTCCGTTCAGCCCATCACTCATCTTGACAATGGTTTCAAAATCTATCTCTCCTTCCATCGAGACGCCAGTGGCGTGAATCTTGAGCACCTCCAGCCGGCCAACTTCATTCGGTAGTGGAATCTCGATCTTCCTGTCTAAGCGTCCTGCTCGCAGAAGCGCCGGGTCAAGGGTGTCTGGACGGTTGGTAGCCATGATGATCTTCGTCTTTCCGAGATAGTCGAATCCATCAAGCTGGTTGAGAAGTTCCATAAGAGTTCGCTGAATTTCTCGATCGGCTGAAGTTCCCTCGGAGAATCTTCGTCCCCCGATAGCATCAATCTCGTCCATGAAGATGATACATGGTTCATGTTCTTTGGCGTATCCAAACATTTCGCGGATAAGGCGGGCGGATTCACCGATATATTTGTCGACGATGGCGGATGACACGACTATTTCTCACATGTTAGCGCTCTAGCACGTGTATGCGGTTTAATATACACACCTTTCAAAAAGTTGGTGTCTAACGAGCTTGCTACAGCTCGCGCGAGCAGTGTTTTTCCGGTTCCTGGAGGCCCGTACAGTAGCACTCCCTTCGGCGGTTTTATACCTACGCGCATGAACAGCTCTGGGTTCTTCAGCGGCAGCTCGATAACTTCCCGCAGCTCTCTGATCTGATCGTTTAGACCACCAATTCCGCCAAAACTGACTTGTCCGGGGTCCTCCAGCGACATGTTGTAAACGAGGGGGTCAACTTCACGGGGAAGCATTCGCATGATGGTAAGGGTGGTCATATCGAGAGCAACTCGCGTCCCTTGCTTGAGCTTGGCCTTGTCGACCTTCGACCGGCAGCCGACAACATATCTGGGGCCAGAAGAAGCCTTAACAATAACTTAGGAAATATTTAGCACGAGCTACTGATATAAAAAGTGATCAAGGGCGCGCAAGAAACGCTTACATCTCTCT
Source organism: Onygena corvina (assembly GCA_000812245.1). Taxonomy (NCBI): domain Eukaryota; kingdom Fungi; phylum Ascomycota; class Eurotiomycetes; order Onygenales; family Onygenaceae; genus Onygena; species Onygena corvina. The sequence goes on along the minus strand of JWPT01000035.1, from coordinate 33,390 downwards.
TCGTCTAGCTGCTTCAAGACCTCGCCGATGATCTGGCCCACGCTCTGGAGAGCTTTGATGTTGTCTTCCGTAACATCGAACTCCTTCTGCAAGACCTTAATATCTAGCCGGAGGTTCTTGAGCTTTGCTTCCCATTCTCTGGACTCCAAGAGACTCTTCTTGTAATCTTCCAAGGCTTGTTGACGCTCAGGGTCGCCGGAACCGTCCATGACGCTGGCCTATGTGCTGGTAAAGGAGTGCGCTCGGTAGGCCAAAGATCAAATAGGGCTGAAGAGCTACGAGGTCTCTAGCGGGATATCGGCTCAAAGAAAGCAAAACGATCGATCGCGACGCCTGAATCCTCCTGTTGTCTTGCTTGTCTTGTGCTCTCTCTCCGAGTTGACTTGCAGCTTCACCAGCGCTTAGGTAATCGCGTATGCAAATCGAGCAAACCAAGCAACTGCTGCGTTATATCGGTGTCCCGTGATAAGAGGCCAGCCAAAGAGTAATAATACAGGTTTACAGAAATCTGTCCAATCAAGATATGTCTTCCTGTCACCGTATGTATAGAATTATTTTACCGGTGCGACTTTCCTCCGCAATCCTGGGCTTGGCACGGAAACGCGGGATGAGGGAATTTATTCCTCTGGGCTTCCGTTGCTGTTTCTCTTTCTTCATCGAGGGAACTGTTCACTGTTCTAAAATCATATATAGCTTTGCTATGTCTGTATTCGCTATGTTTATATCCGCTAATGTAAATATATATCTAATTATGTATGTGCATATCAAAAATTCGAATCAGACAATTTGATACCAACAGTTTCCTCCGTCACCCATGCGAAGACGGCCCTTGACTATGCAAGGCGGAATGTCAGGATTACCAGGCAATCCTAGCAATAGGTCCTCGGGGGAACGAGCGGACCAGTAGCTTTCTGAGCTCATCCATGCAGAGGATGCCGACCGCCAGAGGGAGTGGCAGCAGCCAGTACTCAATCGGAACAGGAGCTGTCAAGAACAGTCTGTTGATACCCGGGGTTTGGGTCACGAAAATCGCAATGACAAGTGAAGCAAGGATAGCACCCGCGAGCCATGGGTTCCGGCGCTGCTTCCGAATTGGATCTGCCTGCAAGATCGAGAGTCGTTTGTTTCGAATGGACAAGATGTTTCCCCACTGCAGCACCACCAGGGTGACAAAGTAGACGCATTGTCCGGTAAGGTTGAAATGGGTGAGCTCGTCCTTGGTGTAGCCATAGAAGCCGTCCGTGTACTTCTCATATGCAAACACGAGGGCGTGGAATGGGATACCAGCCTTGCGGTACATGTATAGGAAGAACATTGAATGGGCGCAAACAGTTTCCATGACACCAATGAACAGATAGGACTGGCCGTATATCTTGCGGTTGATAAGATGGTCCTTCTTGGTGTTGCGCGGTGGGAGGCTGAGGAGATCGAACTCTTCCTTCTCCATGATCAGGGACAGTGACAAGAATAGATCAGTGAACACACAGATGATGATCATAAGGAAAGAGCTGAGGGGAAGTGGAACGCCGATGAACTGGTTCAGAAGCACTGGCCAGATCTCAGACCAACTTCCAGCTGGAAGAAGGTAGCCGATCAACTTTTGGAGGTTCTGGAAAACAAGACGACCTAACCGGACTGCCTCGACGATGGAATCGAATTTATCCAGCAAAACCAGATCAGCAGCTTCGATGGCTACCTGACTTCCAGACACAACCGCGATACCAACGTCTGAGGCTCGGAGCGCCGGGGCATCATTAACTCCATCGCCAGTAACGGCAACCACGTTATCGCGGGACTTTAACTCTTCAACAATGCGAAGTTTTTGCTCGGGGGTTGTTCGTGCGAACACAATCTCTTCATACCGACAGATATCATCCCAGTTCTCCTGGGTCAGAGCCGAGATCTCAGATCCTTCGACTAACAGACTTTTAAAGGAAGAAGAATTAGCAGCCAGCTGCATCTGATCCTTCTTATTTTCAGAGGAGGGGGGTAGCCCTTCGAAATCACTAACACGATCGGGATCAGCGGTTCCGGAGAAGATGCCGATATCTCGAGCAATCGCAGTAGCGGTCAAGCCGAAGTCACCAGTGACCATGAAGAAGCGAATACCAGCGCGACGACATGAAGCAATTGTTGCCCTGGCCTCTGGGCGAGGAGGGTCGATGATACCGTACAGACCAATGACTGTCAGGTCCTGGATACAGTTGGCCTTTATTTCGTCCCCGAAGTAGTTGGATCCAAGGGGAGATTGAGGTGCATAGCGTCGCTGGCAAAGGAGAATGACTCGCTCGGCCTTTCGTGAAAGTTTTTCTTGGAATGCGGATAACTGTGCTTTTGCCGATTGATCCAGTGGCACAACGCCTCCATTCTTTCCAGACCAGTATGAAGTGCACATGGGTAGGAGAACGTCAGGGGCTCCCTTGACAAAGACATCGTACTCAGTATCGGCATTCTGCGACTTGTGCATCGTAAGCATCCATTTGGATTGCGAATTGAAGGGAATCTGGAAAATCCGCTCATTTTCAGCAATGACCTGCTTTGACTCTAACGCTGCCTCGGCGAGACGTAGGACAGCGCAGTCAGTAGCGTTTCCGCTAATTGTTCGGTCCTCCAGAGGCTGGCTCATAGTTGCTGGCTCGAAGAAAGCATCATTGCAAAGAATAGAGCCCCGATGGAACTCAGCAAGAGCGCCGCTAGCCTTACCCTCTTTGAGTGCGCTGTTTAGCTCGTCAATGGTGTACTCTTGGTCGACAAGGCCGATAGACTTGACGGTCATTAGGTTTTGGGTCAATGTACCGGTCTTATCGGAGCACAGAACGTTGACACAGCCGAGAGTCTCGACAGTGGAGAGGCCCTTCGGCAAGATGTTGGCAGCCTTCATGCGTCTGGCGATCATCATCATTGTCAGAGCAACTCCAACGGGCATACCCTCGGGAATGAAAGCGACGACACATGAAAGGACATTGTTCAGCATGGCAACGACATCCATAAAGCCAGCGTGTTTGATCCTAATCCATCCGACCCAGCTGAACAGTAGTAGCGAGGCCAGGAGACATGTCATGCAGACTATGATGCGAACGAATCGAGAAATTTCCTTTTGGATGAGGGTGGGCTTCTCCTTGACGTTGGTGGTAACCATGGCGATACGGCCCATGAGGGAGCGGCCGCCTGTCAAAACGACAACACCAACCGCACGGCCATTAGTGACACCAGTGCCCATGAAAGCAATGTTACGAGTCTCAAGGAAGTTCTCTTCGGTTGCGTCGAGGGCACCCTCAATCTCGTCAGACTCCCCAGTGAGGACTGCCCGGTCGAAGCGAACGTCTCCAGAACTAGAAATGAGTCTCATGTCCGCAGGCACCTTGTCACCGGAAGCGATATGCACAATATCTCCTGCCACGAGATCGCTAGCTGGGAGCCGGATGATCTGGCCGTCACGCAAGACCTGGGCCTCCGATGGTAACAGGTCGAGGATGGAGTTCATAACACGGCTGGTAGACCAATCCTGGAAGGCCGAGAAACTAGCCTGCAAGAAGATGACAATCATGACGAGGATGGCCATACCAAGGTTGGCGGGCGATGGAGGGTTGCTAAGGGGCTTCCAGCAGACGAAGAAGACAATCACGCCCACCCACAGGACAGAGCAGAAGCCACCGAAGACATAACCCAGGATCTTGAGAAGGTAGTTTGGACGAGGACGAGGGATAGTGTTTTTGCCATCTCGCTGGAGACGGGTGTTTGCAGCTCCGGCACTCAAGCCTTGATCGGGAGAGACATTGAACTGCTGACAGACGGTGTCCTTGGAAAGCAGATGGAAATCGAGCTTCTCGAAATACTCCTTATCGTTGTTGGCACTTCCAGCGCGGGATCTTTCCTTCTGGACTTCCGAGGTGGCATTGCGAGACTCGCTAATCTGGATGGATAGGGTACGGAACTCGATTGGGATGCCGGTGAGATTGTTGTTTCCTGAGGTACCACCGACGCTGCTGAAGGAGTGACGGCTTCTAGAGCGCGAACGGCGGCGTTCACGCTCGCCGGAGGTCCGGCGAGTCGGACGTTCACCATCCCTTGTTGGGTGCTGGAAGGTGATACGCTTGGGCACTTCAAAGGTACCGTTGCCATCACCCTTCTCTACATCGGCGGCTTCCTTATCGTCTGCCGCCGGTGCATCATCTTGGGGAGACATGAGTGGAGGGAAAATAAAGGGGACAGGTGTGTGTGGGGAGCTGCCCTGTTTCTGCTGGTCCAGTGCGGTTTACAATCGACTTTAAGGGGTTGATGTCGTTGGACGCAGGAAAGTACTCGAGGGAACAGAGTGAGGAACGCAAATGATATTGGGAATGTGACTGTCCTCGTTGCTGACCCCTGCAGTATTTATATACAACGAGGCCCCATACTTTCGTGAATTTTGCAGTTTATGTTTGGGCAGTCGGAGAAGGGCCGGTCCATGTGGGCATGGCGAAAGAGAGAAAAATTCTCCTCTGTGCCGGAGAGGCAGGCCCTTCTGGCCTCCTCGCGTATCTACGCTGCGACTGGAAGAGCCAAAACGGGACATGGAAAAAGGATGTCTACAGCCGTCTAGTCCAGGGAACCGACGGACAATGCACACGTCCTCCTTCGCCATGGCACGATACCACGCGCAGTGGAGGTCCCATCTGGCTGGTCTTCGGTAGCAATCTGCGAATCCCGAAGCTGGGACGCCGTGTGCCATGTTTGACGTATGCGTCTCCCTAACGGAAGTTTGATATAGCGAGAGTTCAGCATCTTTGGGGGGAGGATAAATGCCTCATACAATTGCCTTGCGCGCTTGTTAAGATTTTTTATATTAGCCAGGAGGCCATTCGCTGGTTGAGTTGCCATGTGGAGCCATGCTGAAGCTTGAGTCGCGGCCGCGCGCACAGGCCGATGCTTTTTGTCCATCCCAGGAGCTGAAATTTGCAGGCAGCTAGCAGTTTGTAGTTTAGTGTGCAGGAAAAGGAGACATGGATCGCAGCAGGTCGCCGATATCGAGCCGTTCCCTTTTAGGCAGTCCGATCCGGAGTAATGCAGCCACCCTCACCACCTCAGGCTCCGACGACGAGTAGGATTGCAGGGCGGACATCCGCGGCCGGGCTAGCAGCCCTGGTCCTCCTGCACTCCAGCTTGCCGGGAAAGAGGGGTAGAACAACAAGATCCTCGTGGTTGTTGCTATATTTGAAGATGGCCCGCTGCAGCCCTCCATCTCGTATAGCTATCGCAAGACATGGTCGGTGATTGCGTATTCGACCGGCCATGCACTGCACACCGCACTGAGACGGCGCACAGAGGCGAGAAAAAGAGATACAACCACGGCCAATCCTGAAAGTATAAACTAGATTTTCCTTGGAAATCTGAATCTCCAACGAGCTTTCGGACTCTTCCGCCCTGGTGGATATACCGCGCCGTTTTCTTATGCCCTAAGTGCTTAGTCTAGCTACCCACTGCACAATAACAAATCTCCCTCGGGTGCGCCCTGTGCCGTTGTCGTTCGACTAGCCAAGGTGTGACTAGCGTTGGAAGTTCGTGTTAGAATCTCGGTTACCGAGTGCAGGACTACTGGAAACTTTTGGTCCGGCCAATGCTTGACGGTGCAAAGAGCAGTAGATATCCTACTTCTCAGGTCGACTTGTTTGGTACAAAGATCTCCAGCTTCCGAGAACCTAGCTCACACAGAGTTTGATATCTTCGAAAATACAGTTTTTTATAGAGGAAACTAGGTTTTCTGTGTTCATCATGTCAGTTCTCAAGCCACACGAAGCGTGTATCTGCAACAAGGGCCAACACTTGGAGTGGCTAAGTAAAAGGCTTGACACGACATCGTTGCAGAACCGCCATTTCTGTTTTCCCGCGACGGGCGTGCGTTTTCAGTCGGGGGCCAGCAGCCAGCTACCGGGACTTTGGATGAGGCGACTCTCAGCGCTCCCGAGGCCGTCGAAGCCCGGCGTTTTTCCCGCGAAGACGCAGAAAATCGCAAGCTTTTCCGCCTTTTGCCTTTTTCCCTTTTCGCGCTTAATAATCGTCACGTGTACATATTCACGTGACTGCGTGAGGCTTACATCATCCGCGGAATAACCCGGAGTTAAGGGCGTAAAGCGGGATTATGCGGACTCTCCACGTGACTGGCCTTGGCGCTCTCTTGCGGCTTTTGGCGTTTTTGTCTTGTTGTTTGTCGTATCCAAAGGACTCTGAAAGGGTGAAAGAAACACGGAGAAGAGCCCAGTGAACAGACGAGAGAAAGAAAGTCTCCTTTAATACCGCAATTGAGTTGAGAAACAGCCATCTGCAAGTGAGCCAGCCCTTATTCACCCAGCCCGGGGCTTGTCCTGCTCGCTGCCCCTCCATCCCACCCCACCACCACCACCATATCACCATCACCTACCTATAACCCGCGATAGACAGCATCCTGCTGCAATCTGCCACTACTCTCTCTGACTGCCCTGACCGTAGACATGGCTATCACCAAGATCCACGCTCGTTCCGTCTACGACTCTCGCGGTAACCCCACCGTCGAGGTTGACGTCGTCACTGAGACTGGCCTTCACCGCGCCATCGTCCCATCTGGTGCTTCCACCGGTGTGTAGCGACTCCTCATCCCTCCTTTTACTCATGTCCTCTAGGATATGAACACCAGCTGACAGTCTGTAGGTCAGCACGAGGCCACCGAGCTCCGTGACGGAGACAAGACCAAGTGGCTCGGAAAGGGTAAGTCAGGGCCTGACATCAAGACGTACAGCACGCATCTGACGCGGAATAGGCGTCACCAAGGCCGTCCAGAACGTCATTGATGTCATCGGCCCGGCCATCATCAAGGAGAACATCGACGTCAAGGACCAGTCCAAGGTCGACGAGTTCCTCAACAAGCTGGACGGCACCGCCAACAAGTCCAAGCTGGGTGCCAATGCTATTCTCGGTGTCAGTTTGGCCATCGCCAAGGCCGGTGCTGCTGAGAAGGGCGTCCCACTGTACGCTCACGTCTCGGATCTCGCCGGCACCAAGAAGCCATATGTCCTCCCAGTCCCATTCCAGAACGTCCTCAACGGAGGCTCCCACGCCGGTGGCCGTCTTGCCTTCCAGGAGTTCATGATCGTTCCCGAGTAGGTCTCATCCTGCTATCAATTCAAGTGTGTCAACTTACGTGGTGTATAGCTGCGCCCCATCTTTCTCTGAGGCTCTTCGCCAGGGATCCGAGGTCTACCACAAGCTCAAAGCTCTGGCCAAGGCCAAGTACGGCCAGTCTGCCGGCAACGTCGGTGACGAGGGTGGTGTTGCTCCCGACATCCAGACCCCCGAGGAAGCGCTCGACCTGATCACCGAGGCCATCGAGCAGGCCGGATACACCGGCAAGGTCAAGATCGCGCTCGACGTTGCCTCCAGCGAGTTCTACAAGGCCGACGCCAAGAAGTACGACCTTGACTTCAAGAACCCCGAGTCCGACGAGAGCAAGTGGCTCACCTACGAGCAGCTGGCCGACCTGTACAAGTCGCTCGCCGCCAAGTACCCCATCGTCAGCATCGAGGATCCCTTCGCCGAGGACGACTGGGAGGCCTGGTCCTACTTCTTCAAGACCTCTGACTTCCAGATCGTGGGGTATGTATCATCCTCTCCTGAATAAGACATGTCTGGTTGGCTGACGTGACACAGTGACGACCTGACCGTCACCAACCCCATCCGCATCAAGAAGGCCATCGAGCTCAAGTCCTGCAACGCCCTCCTGCTCAAGGTCAACCAGATCGGCACCCTGACTGAGTCCATCCAGGCCGCCAAGGACTCCTACGCCGCCTCCTGGGGCGTCATGGTCTCCCACCGCTCCGGCGAGACTGAGGACGTCACCATCGCCGACATCGTCGTCGGCCTCCGCTCCGGCCAGATCAAGACCGGCGCCCCTGCCCGCTCCGAGCGCCTTGCCAAGCTCAACCAGATTCTGCGCATCGAGGAGGAGCTCGGCCAGAACGCCGTCTACGCTGGCGAGAAGTTCCGCAACGCCGTCGAGATCTAGGCTGGCCACGGACCGCAGACGAGACGAGGAACAGGAAAGGGAGAGCACATAGTGGTGGTCTGGAGGCATAAAAGTAATAAGCAACCACACATACACGTACACTAGCGAATGAGCAATAAACAGACATCATCCATTCCCTTCTCGTCTTCTCTTGTGCTTTCTCGTCCACCCGTCCAGTCTTTTATAGGATGACTAAGTACACGTGACTCAACCCCGCCAATGACGCTTCGTTGGGCAGAAAAGCGAAAAAAGACAGCAAGAAACGAGGGCGACCGCGAAGAACTTCACACAACCAGCAGACTCCGGCCTCATCCTCGTCTTCTTCTCATCTCGCACGGTTAATACACAGTCTACTCTGCTCCTAGACCGTTCAGACCGCAACCGCCTCCGTATCGCCCGTGCTACGCCTAAACCCACCACCGACCAGTCATCCCACCTCCGTCGGCAGACACCCGTAAAAAGCCACACATTCGCACCGTCAAGAGGGATCGGTGCGAGAGAGAAGAGTGCAAATATGGCGCCGTCAAAGTGGGGTAAGCATCTCTCCTCTGCACCTCGCGCCCTTACCCACGCTCGCCGGCGGTCGAGAAGCGAATTTAAGTACTGGGATTCGTTTGAGACCGCCTGCGTGGTGCGTTGGCAATCACATCATCATACATAACCATGTACATAACGCTTGATACGCGACCTTGGCCAGTCCCGGAGGGGCGGTGAGGCTTTCCGATAAACGTGGTGAACGGATTTGACGGTAACGATTTGCTGACATCTACCTCGTCCTGGATCACTAGAAGATGAAGAAGAGGATACACCGCCCTCCTCACCCCCGCTCGTTGCCGCCCCACGACGCAAGTTCGACGACGAAGAGGATAGCGATGATGTGCGTTGATCACCCGTCCAGTCCAGTGCGGTGCGGTGCGGTGCGGTACATACATACTAACAGGGTGGAACCAGGTTCTCGACGACTGGGAAGCCGACGAGGACAGCGAAGTCGAGCGCGAGAAGGCCAAGAAGGCCGCAGAGGCCAAGGCCAAAGCCGATGCCGAAGCCCTAGCGAAGAAGAAGTCCAAGACCCAGCGGATAGCCGAACACCAGGCCGCTGCCCGACGACGAGCCGAAGAAGAAGAGGACGACGACGATTCCGACGAGGAGTCCGACGACGAGGACGATGTGGCTGCCCGGCGCGAGGAGCTCCGGAAGACCGAACAGGCGGCTGACCTCAAGCACGCGGAGGATCTGTTCGGGGACATCGACCTTGCCCGCACCCGCGCGCGCACCGCACCCACCAAGAGCGTGATATCCGACTCCAGCGACCCCACCAAGGCCCTCGATCTCGGGTCCATCCCGCTCTTCCAGCCAGGCACGAAGCAGCAGTTCACGGCGCTCAGCGAGGCTCTCGTGCCGCTGCTGGTGGCCCAGTCGAAGAAGCCGGCTTACGCGCTCTGGCTGCAGGACTTCGCCAAGCAGCTCGTCAAGGACCTGCCCAGCCAGGAGATCAAGAAGATCGCCAGTGCCATAACGGCTGCTAGCAACGAGAAGCTCAAGGAGGAGAAGGCCGCCGAGAAGGGAGGCAAGAAGAGCAAGGCCGCGAAGACCAAGACCAGTCTCGTTGCCTCGCGGGGCGGTACTGCCCGCGCGGACCTGACGTCTTACGACGACGCTGACCTGGGAGACGACGATTTTATGTGATTTTCTTATGCCTATGCCTCATTTCCTTTTCTCTATGATTTTATCTTTCCCATTCCACCATCTCACGAGATTTCCCTTCATATGTCCAGCAATGGAGCCCTCGCTACGCATATCTAATTGTCCCCAGCATCTACACATGTTCGATTCTACTCCGCCTTAGGCCTTCGACCGACCGAGGCAGGCCCTTTCTTTGCTTCAGAAAAGTTTAGAGCATTGCAGTTGATTAGCAGGCATGCAGACCCCCAGATCGAGATATAGCTATTTTTGTGCATGTCAGGCTGCTAGAATTCAGTACTTCTTTACTTCTGCACAGCGATGGTCAGGGTGAGCCTGAAGTGAGGCGCACAAGGCATCACTGTGACCGTGACCATCACAGTTCCGACCTGTATCGTAGAGAGAGACGGTTGAAACGGCTGTAGCACTCTACGCCGTGCCTTTCATCTCCCAGCAGCCTGTCAGGAGGCCGGCATGCGGTGTAATCCTACGAGGAGGCTGAGCAGGCCGGCGAGCCGCCTCAGATGCGAGTTTCATCGACGGACGGACGGACAGACGGGCTGACCAGGCGCGTATGCCGGGCGCAGTCACGGTCTGTACATCCAGCACAGCAGGCAGACCAGCCAGGGATCCGTAGACAGCCTGGCCAGGGCGCGTAGAGGCCGCTCGCTGGTGTTGGTGGACTCGCCGTCGCACTTAGCGCTGGCGACTCGCTAAGCAACGCAAGGCAGAAGCAGAGACAAAGCCAGCGGGCAGACAGATAAGAAGCCGTCCCCGCCGGTCGTCCGCCGGTCTCACTCTCCTGTCCATCGCTGTGCTTGTCGTCTGTTGTTGTTGTTGTTTCTGCTGTTGTGGTGGTCACTAGTTGCTCAATAGTCCGTTGAGGCAAGTTTGACCTCCCTTCGTCATTCTCCGTTTTCCCACACAATATTCGCCCTCTCTCTCTCTCTCTCTCTCTCCTCTCTCCTCTCTGCAACCCTCGACCGCTTCCTCTGCTTCAACCCACGAACTTCCACGGCCTGACCCTGTCCGTCGACTGACTCCCGCACCCAGACCTTACTGCTGCCCCTCTCGAACACGTCCTAGCCGCCCAAGATGACATCTGAGGTGAGTTACCCCTCCCCACCGGGCCCAGGCTATCTGCCCTCTTCTTCCTGCTGCACCGCTCTCGGTCTGTTCTTTGAGGACTCGATGCTGACATGGCTCGCAATCCGCAGCGTGATAGGTAAGACGCACTCTCGTTCGGCCGTTGGGAGCCTGCATCGACTCCCAGACTCTTCCCTGAGCTGACCACGAGACAGCAAAACTTTCCTCGCGAGGCTCTGCGAGCAAGCCGAGCGCTACGATGGTAAGCCTGGCCCTATTCTGTCCTCTACTGCGGTCGTATGTGAGGTCTCTATCGGAGTGGCGGGCTGATTGTTTGTGTTTTGCCTGTTGCAGAGATGGTCACGTACATGAAGGTAAGCATATCCCGAACAAGCACCAGCACACCGCTCCAGAGGCTAGATGCTAACAAGATACACAGGAGGTTGCCAGCGTATGTTCAGATCGCCTGTCTTCGCGTACCTGTCCACTGCTAATGCCGCTCAGCTCGGTGGTGAACTCTCCGTCGATGAGCGAAACCTCCTCTCCGTCGCCTACAAGAACGTCGTTGGAACCCGCCGTGCCTCGTGGCGCATCATCTCCTCCATCGAGCAGAAGGAGGAATCCAAGGGCTCCGACAAGCACGTCGAGGTCATCAGCGAGTACCGCCAGAAGATCGAGCTCGAGCTCGAGCGTGTCTGCCAGGATGTCCTCAACGTCCTCGACCAGTCCCTCATCCCCAAGGCCGAGTCTGGCGAGTCCAAGGTTTTCTACCACAAAATGTACGTCTTAACTGCCCTCTACGCCCTACGATGATGCGTGGCTGACACGTCCTGCAGGAAGGGCGACTACCACCGCTACCTCGCCGAGTTCGCCTCTGGCAACAAGCGCAAGACCGCCGTCACTGCTGCTCACGACGCTTACAAGGTATTTATCTTTTATTTCGCGGTTTTGCCGTTCACTTACTGATTCAATGTAGAACGCGACCGATGTCGCTCAAACCGAGCTAACCTCTACGCACCCCATCCGTCTCGGTCTTGCTCTCAATTTCTCCGTTTTCTACTATGAGATCCTCAACTCGCCGGACCGTGCATGCCATCTCGCCAAGCAGGCCTTTGATGATGCCATCGCTGAGCTCGAGTCCCTCTCCGAAGAGTCTTACCGCGACAGCACCCTCATCATGCAGCTTCTGCGTGACAACTTGACTCTCTGGACTTCCTCCGAGGGCGGCGAGCAGGAGCCACTCGCTCCAGCCCCCGCTGATGCCGCCGGCGAAGAGAAGAAAGCCGAAGAGCCGGCCTCCACCGACGCACCCGCTGCCAAGACCGAGGAGTCTGCCCCCGCTGAGCTCAAGAAGGAGGAGCCAGCTGCCGCGTCCTAGATGGAATTGACGGTTCGGAATCTCAGGTTTGACGAGAAACAAAGGCAATCCAAAAAATATCAACAAGTGACAAATAATTACAAAAAAATAACTTGAGATCCCGATATCGAAGTCAAACAAATCAGCACACGACCTTGATCAGTCTAATAATTCCCCTACCGATTTCAATCCACTTTTCGTACGTCCACTGGCAACGGTCTCCTCAACTCTTCAAGGTCCCATGCATGTGTTTTTCTGGCCCTTTCTATCAAATCTCCATGCACTGTCTGCCTCGTCTCGTTCCCACCCTGCTCCGCCCACTGCTCTATTCCTATCGTTTTCGCTTTGCCAAAGCCATGTTCCATTTCCCTTACCATCCCTGCTATCCGATTCCCCCCTTCTTTTCCTTCTTTTATCTCAAGGGTCGTGTATCTTCAGCTGGTTCGGTGGAGTTTTCAAAGCAATTGGAGAAAGACCTATGCCCGCACAGGCCGGAAACCTTCGTCCTCCCCCCATCCCCGTATCGTATCCCCCACCCTCTTGCTTGCTTTCACTTATTCCCATTCGCTGTACCCCATCGTGTCCTACATGTAGTCAGAGCTTCGTGGGCTGCTGCGTTAGCTATTGCATCACATAAAATAACATAACATGACGTATCACTGGACTGCGCATGGGTCGCTGGAGTCCTAGACTCTTGACGGCATTTGAATCTTTCGTTTGCTCCAACTGCCTCGTCTGGTCTAGAACCAGCTATGGACCATTATCCTCGAGATATCGAGACTAGAGCGTGACCCACCGGTCACTTCTATTTTACCACAAGCAAACTTAGGAGCAAATGTTGTATGTAGGTCCCTCTGATTTGCGCCTTAATACGTTAGATCCCCTATCTTCAAAAGCACGGTCAACGGTTATCGAGGCATGAGCGCACTTTTAGCGTTGCACAATTGCTATGAAAGTGAGTAATCCATGAGAGCTCTATGACCCATCGGCAATCCTTAAGGTTATCTCTTGTCAGAGTTCGGGCCTACAGCATATGCTACCTACTCCATAAGCATATGTCCTAGGAGATCGAACATAGCAACAGAGTAATGGGTGTTTTCAATGTCAACGTAGGTACCCTAAGCTTGCCAAACTAGAAACAGGAGCTATCGAACGTAGATAGCAAGTAAGCTTTTAGTTTTAGGAAGTGTCTGAATAAGGGTGCACATAACTTGCAGTCATCCTTGTATACTTACCTTTTCTTATAACGATATGTATAACAACAATTTCGAAACCTATACCGACGTTGAAACAATTATGCTTGAAATAAAGTAATCAAAACTGGATAAATCAATGCAGCCTGCTTAATTGTAGGTGTGTTACCATTCAGAACGATACTGAGCTACTATGATGGGGAACTTTATGATAGAGGCTCAGCTTCCCACTCTTTTTACAAGGTGGACTTAGAGTATGTGAACCCCTGAAACAACGGGGCGTAAAAATTCTTATATAGCGAGAGAGATAAAGTCTAACTTAAGTTAATACCGCAGACCCATGGCTTTTCCCGTTATAAGAGTGTATTAATTTTGATTCTCACATACGTGCACGAGTTGCAATGTGTTACTTTAACTTAGCGTGTAGCCGTCAGTAGTATGTAGATACAGTAGTTAACTTAAGATGTGCCATTGCTGGTATTTCAACCATACTCTTCGTTATTGAGAGCAAGTACAACACGCTGGCAAGCGTAGAAACTCGACGGCCATTGGCACAAAAGGAGAGTGAGTGATAAAAGACGGGAGAAGCGCCGCTATTTAGAGTGCGCGCTAGCTCAACCCTAAACCTTCCCGGTAACCTTGGCGGAAATGTGGGTTCCTTCGTCAACTTCCAACATAAGAAGCGAATCGAAACATATAAAGTAAAGATAGCTAGTCATAAATGCCATGCTAGGTTGCATGCCATGCGAGTTACATGCTATGCCAGGTTACATACCATGCTAGGCTACATGCCATGCTAGAGTTATTAGAACGCGTCAATTGTTTGAATATGAGCGGCTTTGCTAAGGAGAACTACATCGTCGCTCTATAGAACCTACGACTGTCAAGATAGTTCCTGCTTCTCAGTATATTGTACTATTATTTAACAGCTTTGGTCCTAGTAATGCAAAGGCTGTGGATGTCACAGGATTTGTATACTGAAAAGGAAAATGTTTCAGTATAGTTCGTGGTTTGTGATATTTGGGCCGTGGCCGCTATTCCAGGTACGTTACAGCCTAGATCCACGGTCGGCCGCCATATATCTCTCAAATGCCTCAGATGTTCTTGAAAGAGCGCAGTGTCTTCTAGAAGGAAAGTCTCTGCATGAGGCTTGCGGCTCCCCGCCGGCCAATCACACGCCTGCTGACGTGACCCGCCAGAAGTCTCCGCCCAAAGAAGCCTAGCGTCATGCCGGCGCGGGTTCCTCCGGCCCCCGAAAAGACCACGTTGGTCGGAGCTTCAAAGGAAAAAAACGACAACGCTCGCTCGCTATATAACGCAGCGGTATAACTGCAGCTTGCTGGTCTCTTCTCTCCCGGCCAACCGCCCTGCCACAGCATCCTGCGCCGGCTATAGACCGATCCTGTCTAATCTCGAAGATCTGCGACTCTCTGCCTTCTCAATAATCTGTCTGCGCCGCGCAGCAAGGACATCCGTCTACAACAACCCAAGACTCGCCTCGTGTACTTGGCTTTGAGTACAGACTTCTATGGAACTTTTCCGCATATTGCACTGAACGTCCCTTCACACCGTCATCGCTGTGTGACCAACCCGATTTGTCAGCGCAGAATTCCTTGAGGACACGGTACATATCGACGGTCGACTGCTGCCTCTTCACCCTTCTCCTCTTGCGCCTGGCGCAGTAGCTTTGAACCAAGCTTGACACGATGGAGCGCTCGTTTCTTTCGACTCCGCAAGAAGTGCTTGCGCACTTTCAAGTGACTGAGGAGAGAGGTCTGCGGGAAAGCCAAGTGGCCGAGCACAGAGAACAATATGGCTCCAATGGTATACCCTATCCTTACCTCCCTTAGATATTTACTATCTTACTGACTTGCCTGCTTGCTTTTGCTCAGCTATCGAGGAGGAACCTCCAACGCCGCTGTGGCAGCTTGTTTTGGAACAATTCAAAGACCAGCTTGTTCTTATATTGCTAGGATCCGCCGTGGTGTCCTTCGTCCTGGCTTTATTTGAAGACAGCGAGGGCTGGACCGCCTTCGTGGACCCCATGGTTGTAAGTTTATCATCTTAGTGCCCTCCTGCCATCGGCCCTGATACTAATCTATCTAGATTCTCACTATTCTTATCCTAAACGCAATCGTCGGCGTCTCACAAGAAAGCAGCGCCGAAAAGGCCATCGCAGCTCTCCAGGAATACTCAGCAAACGAAGCCAAGGTTATCAGGGATGGCGCTATTCACCGCATCAAGGCGGAAGAACTCGTGCCCGGCGATATCATCTCTATAGCCGTTGGTGACCGCATTCCAGCCGACTGCAGACTACTTGCCATCCAGAGCAATAGTTTCCGTGTCGACCAAGCTGTCTTGACTGGCGAGAGTCAGAGTGTTTCTAAGACCACGGCAGCTATCAAGGATACCCAGGCCGTCAAGCAGGATCAGATCAATGTGATTTTCTCCGGAACTACCGTCGTGACTGGTCATGCTACCGCTATTGTGGTCCTCACCGGCGCAAATACTGCAATTGGTGATATCCACGAGAGTATTACTGCCCAAATTTCGGAGCCTACCCCCTTGAAGCAAAAATTGAACGACTTCGGCGACACCTTAGCCAAGGTTATCACCGTGATCTGTATTCTCGTCTGGCTCATCAACATCGAACATTTTGGCGACCCGAGTCATGGAGGCTGGGCCAAAGGAGCCATCTATTATCTTAAAATTGCCGTCTCGCTCGGAGTCGCCGCCATCCCGGAAGGGCTTGCTGTTGTTATAACCACTTGTCTTGCCCTCGGAACGAGAAAGATGGCCGCTAAAAATGCCGTTGTACGGTCTCTGCCATCCGTAGAGACCCTGGGAAGTTGCAGTGTTATCTGTTCTGATAAAACCGGAACCCTTACTACCAACCAGATGAGTGTCGCTCGAGTCGTCTACCTGAATGAAAGCGGAAACGGTCTTGAGGAGATACAGGTCGAAGGTACAACCTTCGCCCCCGAAGGAGATCTCACGTACAATGGAAAAGTCCTCCGAGATTTGGCCGTCTCATCTTCTACCATCCAGCAGATGACCGAGGTAATGGCACTGTGCAATGAAGCCGAACTATCCTATGATTCCAAGACTAGCACTTTCAGCAATATTGGCGAACCTACTGAAGGTGCGCTCAGAGTCTTGGCTGAAAAGATTGGTACAAACAATGCTTCCATCAACGCGAAGATCAGAAACTTACCACCAGCTCAACGTGTTCACGCCGCCAGCAAGTACTATGAAATTCAATCTCCGGTTCAAGCCACATATGAGTTCTGCCGTGATCGAAAGAGCATGTCAGTCTTGGCTGGAAAGGGACGAGACCTGAAGCTTCTTGTCAAGGGCGCCCCCGAATCCATTCTCGAGCGATGCTCTTACACTATAGTAGGATCAAATGGAGAACAGGTTGCAATGACAAAGAAGCATATCTCGCTGATACAGGAGGAGGTCGCGCACTACGGTGATCAAGGCCTCCGTATCAT
Organism: Onygena corvina; assembly: GCA_000812245.1. Classification (NCBI taxonomy): domain Eukaryota; kingdom Fungi; phylum Ascomycota; class Eurotiomycetes; order Onygenales; family Onygenaceae; genus Onygena; species Onygena corvina. The sequence continues at coordinate 16,566 of JWPT01000035.1, read as the reverse complement.
GGCCATCGCCAGCATCTCCAATGTTCCCGAAACACCTTTACTGAGCAGTGCTCAGTCCTCGGAGGAATACCTAAAGCTGGAACAAAATATGACGCTAATCGGTCTTGTTGGCATGTTGGACCCTCCACGCCCAGAGGTCAGTGCCTCTATCGCGAAATGTCGTGACGCTGGCATCCGAGTCGTCGTTATCACCGGTGACAACCAACACACTGCTGAATCCATCTGTCGGCAAATTGGAATATTTGGTAAGAACGAGGATCTCCAGGGCAAGAGTTTCACCGGCAGAGAGTTTGATGAATTGAGCGAACAAGGGAAGTTCGAAGCCGCTATGTTCGGTCTCCTTTTCTCTCGTACCGAACCAACTCATAAGTCAAAGCTCGTCGATCTTCTCCAGTCAATGGGACATGTAGTAGCCATGACTGGAGATGGTGTCAATGACGCTCCTGCACTGAAGAAATCCGACATTGGTGTAGCTATGGGCTCTGGAACAGACGTCGCCAAACTGGCAGCCGATATGGTCCTCGCCGACGATAACTTTGCTACAATCGAAGTCGCCATTGAAGAGGGACGATCCATCTACAGCAACACCCAGCAGTTCATTCGATACCTCATCTCTTCTAACATTGGAGAAGTCGTGTCCATCTTCCTAACTGCTGCTCTTGGCATGCCAGAGGCTTTGGTCCCTGTTCAGCTACTCTGGGTCAATCTGGTTACGGACGGTCTTCCTGCGACAGCTTTATCTTTTAACCCCGCGGATCATGATGTTATGAGACGCCCACCACGTAAAAGAGACGAGCCTCTTGTTGGAGGCTGGTTGTTCTTCCGCTACATGGTCGTCGGTATCTACGTGGGTGCCGCCACAGTATTTGGTTATGCTTGGTACTTCATGTTCAACCCCGAAGGCCCTCAAATCACCTTCTGGCAACTGGTAAGTCTCCACGTTTGTCTCTATATCTTTGAATCTGGACCAAAGCTAACGAAATCTTGATAGTCCCACTTCCACAAATGTTCAAGTCAGTTTCCGGAGATTGGCTGTGAAATGTTCAACAACGACATGTCCAAAACCGCCTCCACCATCTCTCTTTCTATCCTCGTGGTGATTGAGATGTTTAATGCCATGAATGCTCTCTCCTCAAGCGAATCCCTCCTGACGTTCCCACTCTGGAACAACATGATGCTAATCTACGCTATCGCGCTCTCCATGTCCTTGCACTTCGCCATCCTATATATTCCCGTCCTACAAAACCTCTTCAACATTTTGCCTCTGAATTGGCTCGAATGGAAGGCCGTTTTGATCATAAGTATACCAGTCGTGTTCATCGATGAAATCTTGAAATTTATCGAGAGGACCCTCTACGTTACGCACGCCACACCGGAATTGGTTGACGGATACGCAAATGGACCCAATGCCAAGTCGAAGAAGTCATGAATCGGAGAAACAACACTACAATAAAACTACCGCATAATATCAACTGCCCCTCTCCCTACACTATTACTGTACATATTAAGAGCTTCGCCTCTGCAGACTTATCTCTCGACCTTAACAACACTGGAGGAGAGGCGTCATCCGACTCAGCAACCCAAACTCGGACTCCCATCTAAAGTGGAAGAACAATAGAAAATAGACTACGAATAAAGGGGTCAACGTCTTCGGTCGCCACCATGTTTGGCATTGTCTTCAGGTTTTTTGATTTTGGTCATATCATAGAGAATAGAATATCTTCTGTCCATCCGTTCTGATCTTAAAGTTTTTGATGTCTTTATTTAGACGTGTAAACACTTGTGATGATATGTATTTGTTATATTAATGGAAGTATATATAACGATATGCCGGAGTGCATGTACAGTACAGCAAATGACCTACCAGTAACACGCGAGTAATTTTTGTAAGTAATAACACTTCTCGATGTATGACTGGGGTTTGATATTACTTAGCTACTTAATTTGGAAACGCGCTACAGTTTAATCCTCGGGCTTAATTGCCAAGCTCTAAGGATTGCTTACTTACACCAACCTCTTACTAGTAGTCCGACTTAATACCAATCAAACCGGTTATATGGGAGGAGCAAAGAAGGTAACTATAAATTGATGGTGTGCATCTAAAAGAATGAGATAAATAATATGTGCAAAACTTAACACTCAACCAGTTGACGTGGTCAGCTTAAAAATGTACTTGAAGAAAATTTTACCCCTTCACATCGAGCTCGGGGCGAGATACCCTAATTAGCTGTTTAGTATCCGCTTCCGTTGTACAGAAGGCGGTTGGTGGTGCTGGATCCTGGGCTGCGGATGGCAGCGGTAGCCATGCTCTTGAGACGGTCGCAAAGATCGCTGGTGCCGTAGCCGAGGCCGATCATGTAGGCGCCCATACCAGCGACGTGGGGAGAGGCCATGGAGGTACCAGACATGGTGGTGCTGCCACCGCCGACGCGGGCAGCAACGATGTCAGAGCCAGGAGCATAGATGTCAACTATATAGAGTTAATGTCTGACTATCTAGTTGAAGGAATGCTTCCAGTATGTACTTACCAACTGGGCCCCAGTTGGAGAAAGAGGACTTGCTGTCGTTGATGGTGGAAGAGGCAACGGTGCAGACAGCGGGGGCAGAGGCAGGGGAGTAACGGCGAGCATCTTGCTATTAAGAGGAAAAGACCACCGTTAGCAACGGAACAAACACGCTAGATGAGACCTGGTAAGGTTCTAAGGTCTAAGGTTGGCGATGGACTTACGTTATCGTTACCAGCAGCGACGGCAACGAAGATACCAGCGTTCTGAGCACGAGTAACGGCGTCGTTGTTAGCCTGGCTGAAGCCACCACCGAGAGACAAGTTCATGGCAGCCTTTCCGAGGATACCGCGAGACTGAGCATCACGGACACAGTAGTCGATACCAGCAATGATACCGCTAGTGCTTCCAGAGCCATCGGAGCCAAGAACCTTCACGGCAACGATCTCGGAGTACTTGGCGATACCGTAGGCGGCACCAGCAAAGGTGGAAGCAGTGTGGGTGCCATGTCCGTGGCGGTCAGCATCATCATCATCAGCAGTGTTGGTACCCCATCGAGCACGTCCCTCGAAGTCGTCATGGTTGATATCAATTCCGGTGTCAACACCATAGATAGTAACACCACGGCCAGCGGAGTCATCAAGAATATAGTCGCGGCTGCCAGCTTGACGGTGAGAAACACGTCCAAGACCCCAGCTGGGGGCGTTGCGCTGAGCAACCAAGCCAGAGATCTTCACAACCTGGTCGTGCTCAACGTAGTCGACCTAACCAACCTCATTAGTACTACACTACTAGGCGAGAACAATGATAGGGTACAAACCTTGGAGTCATTGAGAATGGCCTCAAGAGTCTCGGCGTCAAAGTGTCCGTTGTAAGCCCTCCAGTTCATGATATCGAACTTGCGCTTCATGCCTGCGGTGTTGGTACCCCTCTTGGCCTTGTTGTTCTTGTGGATCTCGCCGACGGAGGCAACGTGGGCCTTGAAGTCATCAGCAGAAACACTGTTCTTCATGACAACAATGTAGGAGTCAGCGATGATGCCGGTCTTCTTGCCCTGAGTCTTGAAGACAGCGCGGGCATCGACAGCGGCGAGAGCCGCGAGGACAATGGACAAAGTCTTGAGGGAGAACATTGTGAATGATGAAGGGGTTGGAAGGAGGGGATTGTCAGTGTTTGCTGATGAGGAAAGAAAACCTCAAGATGTAAGTCGGCTGACGGGAGCTCAATTTATATTCAATTCCCTAATGCATCCAACCCATGGACATTGAAGGGGTTGCCGGTAAAAGTTCCGCACCCGACCTTGGTAGACAGATAACAACATGGATATGAGCTGGTCAGGATGCCCCTTGAATGAAAGTTCCACTCATCAAGGACCTCTATCCCCGGAAATATGCGGCATGGGAGTGAGGTCAAGAGTTGACCATAGCTGATATCGCAGTATTTCGGCCTTCAAAACTGGAGATATGGCCATCTCCCGTCTGAGTATGGGTCCTACTCCCAGGGATATCAAGCACTACCAAGAGTTTCACGGAGCCGGGAGACATCTTGGCATTCATAGAATCCCGAGTCATTGATGAATGATTCCGGGGAGTTGATCGGCCCCATGGGGTATACTTAGACAGGGCGCCTTCCTGAATGCGCCAAGTTGACCGAGGAAGTCTTGTTGCTCCTTCGACGTGCCAGGGTCTTTCGGGAATATGGCTGTGAACAGTGAGTGCCCGAAGAAATGATAAGTTTCAGGGCCACATCAAAAGTCTTGGCCCGTGGTATCGTGCCAACGGAAACTGACTAATGTGTGGCTAGTCGCCCTCCCAAGTGATAGTACCGAGGGTTAAACATCAAGGGCTACCCTCGAGGATACGAGGATCGATCATCCGGCATGACTGGTGGTATCTGGGGCAAATTAGTTGATTCCTTAGACTGAGCCGTTGATTGGGTCACCAATAGGGGCATTCTTCTTTTGAGTGGTCGCAGCATGCGGTTACCCTTGGTGCATGAACTATATTCCCCAACCCATATGATTAGGGGCTCGTATACCGGGGGGCGAACAATCTCGAAGACCTTGAAAGTGCCCCTCCAAGGTGTGATTTTTAGCTGTATGATTCCATGGCAATCCCCATTATTAGAGGGGCATGTAGTAGACGGCACATTGAGGGGAAAGGAATATGAAGAATGCCGGTGGTACCGAGGGAGCAGCAAATAGAAAAATAACAACAACATGTCATCGGAGATTCAGCACTATATTTAACAAAAATCGGTCGCCCCGCCCGTCCAGAGGTCCCATAGCATAATCGTCGTCCGGAAGAAACCTGCGACAGAAGATCAGCGTGTTTAGGCGCGAGCCGAACAGCCCGTGGCATTGACCATGGACGATCGGCCGAAAAGATCGGCTCACCACAGCGGGAATCGACGCCCATCAGGATGATCAGATCGAGCGCTTGCTGTAACCGTAGAACGTAAACAGGCGATATCGCGTCGTGTATCGCGGTTGAGATTAAAGGAGGCGCAGGAGGAGGACTCTGCGGCCCGGGCCCGGAACAACAAAGGGCCGGCCAGGGTGCTTCGCGACTCCCGGAAAAAAGGAAAAAACAAGCTGCAGTGCATCCCTGGTTGACAGCCACCGACCAGCAGAGCTTCTTTGGGGTGCTCGCTCCGGGCCCGCAGCTTATCTACTTAGCCCGCAGGGGAGCACCAAGAGCTTCTGCTGCAACCTCGTCGTGACCGCCTCGGTACCCAAAACATCCAGATGCTTCTGGGGTAGTTGGCTATCTGTCCATTCACAGTCACTTCCACGACGACAGACATCGCTATGGCCAACCAAATCCGCATTCGCTTGCCCGCCAGAGTCCCGCCTGGTGTCCCCTCACCGACTAGCTGCTCGGATGCGTCAAGCACGATCCCGCTACTCGGCAATTGGTACATCCTCTGCACCTCCGTCCGGTTCTGGAGGGATAAGAAGAACATACAAGTCACCTACACTTTGCCTGCCGACTCGGCCCAGCTCCCGGATGCAGGCGATGACAACGTTGATTTCTCCAAGGACTTTGTTTTGAACTCGGTATCTTCCTACCAGGCTGCTTCTGGAGAAGACTGTGAAAGCATCGAGACCACCGCTGGCACTGATCGACCAATACCTAACTCACTTCCTGGGACCATGACTTGGCAAGGTACCGGTTTCTACAAGTTTATTAGCAGTCGGCATGAGATTATTGGCTATGGGCGCGTTCCGAATGAGAGCAACGCATCGAGCACGGAGTCGGATGACCCGGCCTTGTGGATGGTCGGATATTCATCTAAGTCTATGTTCTCACGGTCAGCCTTGAGCATATACACCAAGGGCACCAAGGCACTCTCTACCCAATTTGTGGAATCCATAAAGCAAGCTTTAGCCGATCTTGATCACAAGGATCTACAGGAATGTCTCGATGGCATGTTCGACGTTCATCAGGATTGATCCGCGCAGCTTTTTTTCCTATTATCACAACAACATTGGTTTCCGTTTTTATAAATTTTCTTCGCGGGCTCTCTATGGCCTCCCTACTTGACACCCTGAATTTTAAAACGCCAAAACTTCTTTCCGGCAAAAAGCAGGTTTATCTCTTCTAGAAATATAATATACGCAAGTTAGACTATTTATCATCAGCAGGTGACTACCAGCAGTTCGGCGTCATCATATATGGTATCTCTGTCGTCACTTGAATAACATACTTTTCGGGTGGCTTTTTGTTTTAAGGTCGTTTTGTTTCCCAAAAAGACTTTCTTACCACGTGCGCCAATATTCATGCCATGGCTTTTGAAACAGTCAACATTAAGCACAGGGTCCTGTTTTCCAATTTCATGTTCATGAAACATCTTTTACAAAGCAAATATGTCCGGGACAAGGCCAAAAGAACACAACGATGTTCTTGCCTTGCAAGGTTACCCTCGAACTTCCTGACGGGAACACCAAGGCGCCAACGGCGGTCTGGTGTCATTATTCTCCGCCACGGCCAATCGGCTCTTGGCAAAATAATGTCCTGAACTTCCCATCGTGGGTCTCACCGAGCAGGGTATCTTGCTGGGATGTGGAAATGAGACTTTCAACCAGGAAATGCATACGATCTAAAACGGCAATTGGAACGGTCAATTTATCCTTGATTATGGAATCTAACCTGGAAATGAAAATACAACAATATCATTGGTATTTCCCTTGATTCTTTTTTCAACCGCATATAAAATATCGCCAACTCCATGTAAACGCTAACTCACAGACTAGTCATTGTCTACAGCATCAACAATTGTCCAATAGTCTCCAGCTCAAGTGAACCATTTATCGACATTGCGCTGCCCTTAACTCTTATTAATGTAAAACTTCCTGGAGAACACGGCTCCAGGTTTGAGCCACCACCTCGCATCCACCTGAAATCCATTAGTGAACTACGAGCCATACTTTGTTCTATATATACTTCTTTCCCTAATATCTTAGGAAGCCAGGGGCTATGATTCATATGAGATGGGAAAAACTGCTGCGGAACTCTATCAAAGGTACCGAACGTCACAGCTTGACATTGATGGAGATCGATTATTGCCCATTCATATTTCGAATAGCCGCCTTTAACGTTCCCTGTGCCGCAGTCAAATATCTGGAAGGATTTCGCGCGGTTATCTTGCTATACCATCAGACTGTGAGGATATAGTACTGCAGATATCAGGGAACCCTCTGCTATTGTTCTGAGAGGTGTATAACGCCGCCGATATATCAGTCATGCAGCGTACCAGCCGGGCTAACGGCTAGGCCATAGCAAAGGTCTAAGTGACTTATCACCCGGCCCCATGGTAGTAGTGTGATGCACATGAAAGACAGCATGAATCTAAATTAATATCTTGCCACACTAGCAATTAGTGAGTGTTTTATTTATTGAAGCCTGCGATTGCTAATGAGGCTAGCCCGTGGGATATACAGAGGTCCAGATTGTCGGAGTCTTCTTAGCCAAGAAGGCGGCTTCTGCAAGGCATCCTCAGCCTTGGTCATATATGCGTCGTGCCATGATAATAAAAGAAGATATGATCATCCCTTTTAAGGTTGGGACGTGGCACTGTATGCAGCCACACCTGCTCATTGGGTTCTGATTGAACAGTCCGGAAGTCTAAGTGTGCAGGTCTGAGTACCGACTTCGAAAGCAGGGAAATAGGTTTCAAATCTCCAGAGCATACTCAGACTCAACCCCAACTAGGAAACAGTCTTTTCGGGTCAACATCCGTCTTATTCCCGCTCACAGGCATCTCTCAAGGTCAACATCAACTCCTCCTATCTTATACCAGGCGAGATACATCAGCATGATTCATACCTAGCCTGGCCTCCATAGTCCTCCTTGAGCTTGACAGACATAACTAGATATATATACCCATTTTTGGTGTAATATGCTGAACGGACCTTCCACCTCTCGTCCATCCTTTTGTTGTTGACTAACGTGCCTTTCCAGCCCGAAATCTATATAAGTATATGAATATATGAAGGTTCATCAGGCCTGGTTTTGACGGCCTTTCCCATATACCACATATTAAGAAGCTGAAACTAGTAACTTAACAACACTGAATGGGATTACAGAGTCCTGAAGGCCCCGGTTGACGCGATACATCATCGGGTATACGTATATCGGTGAAGACCATACCATGAACGCAGCGACCCAGACGAATCCGATACCTTTCTCCATGGCTGTGTAAGACCTACTTTCATCTTTCACATAACAGCGCCGATATATGTGGGTTATGAGGTCCTCAATCATAATTCCCATGGCCTGCATGAGAAAGAATCGAAACGCTCCCGACTGGTGCATGGGCATTCCAGACGATATGTCAATTATAAAATGCATAAATGCTGATAGAGCGAAAATCACATTCAGCCTTGCATATCTGGCTAGTTTTGTCCCGCGACTAAAGCCCAAGGTTCGATATACGACGAATGACGACAGGGAAGAGAACTTGGTGGTATTGGCTTGATGCCAGAATAATCTACGTGGTAGGTAGTATCAGCTCACTGACTTCTTTTTCCTGATTCTCCTGGAAGGGGGTTGTAGGGGTACTTACGACCAGAACCTTCTGAGGGAGAAAGCTTGGAAGGCTGACCCATACATGGGAGGGCAATGTTTTGGTTCAGCAAGACCAAAGAGAACAAGTATGAACGAAAGGAGGCTGTAGGGCCCGCTCTGGACCCTTGTCATCAATAATCCCGAAATCATTGTACCGATAATCCGCATCGATACTTCCTGGCCAGATAGCTCATGCAATCTGCGGAAGAACGGAATATTCTCCATCACGAAGAATTTTAGATTGACCTCCGTGTCGACTTGAAAAGTGAATAGGTCGAGAAGAATATAGCTGACCACGAAGTCTATGGCGGTCCAGAGCAAGAAACTCCAACGATCTGGAACATAGGCTGTGTCGCTACTGCTGAAACTCGGCACATTCTTAGCAAGCGACGGTCTTCCAACATGTCGAAAATTATAGGTTGAATCAAGCCCGAACTTCAACCTTTCCCACACACCGCCTCTTTTGCTGTCAATGGCATTCTTTGCTATCCTCTGCCCGGTTGCTGGTTCAAGTGTTGGTCCGTCGGATTCGAAAGACCATCCCCTGATCAGGACGATGTCAATGTACTGCAGAAGGACAGTCAAAGTGTAACCCGCCAGGGAGCAAGCCCAGGGGGTCCGCACCATGCAATCAATGCTGGTATTCACACAATGGAGCGTGCAGATAGCGAGGATTGGGACTGCAGCTATGCGTGTGACAGAGGATGGGTCGGTAAAGCCTATAACAAGCGAGGTGGTTACGGGTACCACCACAGCTGCAACTACCCCATGAACCATCATCAGCCAAGGTACGTATTCATGGAGAGATCAAGGGAGCGAGAGTTTGAAACCCTCCTGAAGCGAAATCATAGCCTTTTTATGTATCCTCTCAGCCTCATGTCATTGGTAATTCACAAGGCTTGCATCTTTGGACATTGGATTGTTGATGCACGTAATTGGCATTTCGCCCAGCCTTGTGTGACTGGCCGTAGGAAGCGATCTGCACTGGCAAAGTTCGGAGTCACACATTGACCCTTGGAAGCCAGTCAAAGACAACTTCTTGATATTGAAGAACTGCATGATAGGGCGCTTTACGGGACGGGCCGGGATCAACCAAACGTATCTAGCATTCATTCCTCCACACATATCATATCTGAGCCTATCATTAGTTCAAGCCAAAAAACGTACATAGCATAGATCAATCAAAAAGAAAGGGAAAATCCAAGGTATCGAGCCATAAGAGGAAGAGTTAATAGATCCAAACACATCAGGCAAACATCTTAGCGAGCGACATCAACCCGCCGACACCGCCTGCAATTCCCTCCCCACTCAGACCAGAGCCACCGTAGCCACCCCCGCCGCCGATACCAGGAGCACCAGCGCCCTTAGAAAGTGCCGCTAGTCCAGGTATTCTGATCCCCACCCTCGACAATAAATTGTGCAACACTCCACCGGTAATCAATGGCATGATAACCAAGAAAAACACCTTCACGGGATTTTTCTTCATGTAGTACATGATGTCTTTGAACAGCCGCTTGATCTTACGCACCATGCGGTGAACGAAGCCGGCGCGGGGCTTCGCGCGGCGGGATGAGGACCCGGTGGAGAATATGGAGGAAGGCATTGAGCGGTTTGCGCTTGAGCCGAGGCCGAAGATCGAGCCGCCTTCAGAGTAGCCGCTACCACGATCGCCGCTGCGGTAGCCGTCGTCGCGGGATGGGCCGTGTCCAACGACAGAGGAGGAGGAGTGGCGGCTGTGGTGGTGTCTGCGGTCACTGGAGTGCGAGTGGTGACTGGAGTTGGACCCGTGGTGGCTGGACGGGCCGCGTTGACTGGAGTGTAAGGAGGCTAATGGGTAGAGAAAGCCCATTGAGAGGATAAGAGATACAGAGCGCGAGATTCTCTAGTAGCAATGTGTCTGTGGGTGGGTATAGAGAATGCGACAGGAGCTGAGGATGCGCCGTGCGAGTAGATCCGAGCGTAAACAAAGCGCTTCTGGACGGCGCGCAGCAGTCGAGAGGCGGTTTCCAAGCAGACTCCGGGTCGAATGGCTCCAGTGATCGCCGGACAGCCTGCACTCTGCTCCCGTACACCCCGGGAAGCGATGAAGATGCGCCGTGTCAACAGGTTCGAAGTCGCAGTCGAAGTCGCAGTCGAAGTCGAAGAAGCCAAATCGGGGAGGCTGGGGCTGAGTCAGCAAGGGGAGGCTGAGTGTCACGTGGCAGCCTGCGGGATAACGTCATCGGGCGATTTGTTGGTATAAATATTGGCAGAGAGATCAAGACGAGGTGAAGTAGTCAATCTAAGAGTATAGTGATGATCCAAGAGGTGTAGTGATAGACAGCATGGCAGGTGTGTACTTCGATAGATCCACTGGTCATTACTACAAGCTAACTGTACGGCAGACGACAATGTGGATTACTGTATGTTGACCAGAGCTGTAGAAGTGGCATAGCTAACGAGGGATGACCAGACGACCTGCTAGAGATCGACCCCTCTGCATCGTCCCAGCAGATCCGAGATGCGTATAAAAAGTACACTAGTCTATTTCCCCTTACGGCGTCAGTACTAATATAGATGACAGGGCAGCACTGAAGTACCACCCTGACCGCGTGCCAGCGGGCTCTCCGGAGAAGGCCGAGCGAACGAAGAAGTTCCAGCAGGTCAACGACGCTTACTATACGCTGTCAGACAAGAACAGACGCAGCGCCTACACGGCTGCCCGTGGCAGTGGCAGGACCAGTGCGTCCAGAAACGCGTACACCGCGCCGCCGCACCCGGAAGAATACTCGACAGACCAGTTTGGTTCCATCTTCGAGGAGATGCTGCGCGAGCACGGCATGATGGGCGGCGGCGGCGGAGGTGCTCGTCGAGGCAGAGCCGCAGGGGCGAGCACGCAGGCTGCGCCGGAGGAGACGTTCGACCTCCGCGGGGGCGGCGGCGGGTGGTTCTGGTCGATCGTGGGAGCGATTGGCGGCGCGATGCTGGGCTTCATCATTGCCAACTTCACGGGCATGGTGGCGGGCACGGTGGCCGGGAACCGCCTGGGCGCGATCAGAGACCGCCAGGGCAAGAGTGTGTATGCGGTGTACCAGGAGATGCCGCAGTCAGACCGCGCGAGACTGCTCAGCCAGCTGGCGGCCCGAGTGCTCCAGTCCGCCGTCTCTTAGTCGTGCAGTAGTAATGTCATGCGTCATCTGTGATGCGTCTTATAATCTGTCTGTCATGTCATCTGTCATCTGTCATACTCTGTCATCTGTGATCTCGTAGAGTTGTCAAGATAATCTTATCAATCTCGAGGACCCGGCTTCTCCCGCGCGAAAAAGAGCCGGCTGCACAGCGAGAACGCGACAACGTCGGCGAAGACGAAGCTGAGGGACAAAGAGCAGACTCACCCTTGCTCGCGACGTCACCAACATGTAAACAGCGCCGCCAGTGGACAGCAGACCCAGGCCAAGCCCGCAACCGACTCCTGGACGCAACGAGCGGCGCGACACTCCACCGATCCCACCCCCTGAGCGGGCAAAAGTCATCCCGCGCAAGCGCCAGCCTCTAGGAGAGTCGGATCGGACCCAGCAGATCCACGCGAAAACTCTTCCGTCTCGGACCCGGAGCTCTGCTGAGCCTTGGACACTGCTGACTCGCTGGCGATCGGGCTGCCGGCCGCTCGCTCGCTCGTCCGTCCGTCCGTCGGCTGAGCCTTTCTTCACGTCATACCCCGAGCGAATATGAGCACTGCGAATATGGCAGCCTGGAGTACGAGGCGATCCCGGCCCCCTCGAGATCCCTGGAACGCTGAAGGACCCGTCCTTGTGCGAGAGTGAAGGGCTGAGCGATGACAGACCCCGGCGCTGGCCCCGTTCCTGGGGCTCTCCCCCCCCCGGGGCCTCCATTATTGGCGGGAGGCGGCGAGCCTAGACTGCTATTCTTGACGTCGGTTATACTTTTTCTGCTCGTTTTTTCCTGTCTCAAGGACCGCTTCGTCGTTTCTTCCGTTGCCGGGGGTTGTCATCGTTGGGAGTATAAAGGAACATATATCTCGCTACTGCCCCAGACTTCGCTTTCCACGTCCATACACAGCAAAACAAAAGACACCTCATAATCTGGGATCCAAAGGATCTCCACGCCAGAAGTCGCGGGGACTCTCATCTACTCTAATTCTTCTCACCCCCTGAAACAAAAAGTTGCATGATGGGACTGCCGAAGCTGTTCTCCAAGAAGAAGGCCCCTGTGGCCACAGAGAAGGAGGCCGGAGTCGACTCCAGCGCCGACTCTGTCCTGCCCAGCAGTGGCCCGTCCCTCAACGACCAGACTGACCTGGAGCACAAGAAGGAGGAGACCTTCGTTGCCGAAGAGGACGACGAGACTATCAACCATGTCACCGGTCTCAAGCTGGCCATCGTTGTCACCGGTCTTTGTCTAGCCGTGCTCCTCGTTGCTCTAGTACGTTGTCGTCCCATCTACCCAAATGTCACAGAGCGACGACCTAACATGATATAGGATAACACTATTATTGCTACCGCTATCCCCAAGATCACCGATCAGTTCAACGCCATCGAAGATATCGGCTGGTATGGAAGCGCCTACCTACTCACCACCTGTGCGTTCCAGCTTGTTTTTGGCCGAGTCTACACCTTCTTCCCCGTCAAATGGGTCTTCTTGACCGCCATCACCATCTTCGAGATCGGATCTGTCGTCTGCGGTGCTGCGCCTAACTCGACTGCTCTCATCGTCGGTCGTGCCGTCGCCGGAATCGGCTCTTCCGGTATCTTCTCTGGCGCCCTGATCATCATCGCCTACTCCATTCCATTGGCAAAACGACCAATGTGTAAGTTTACCTTCTTTCTTTTTTCTCATATCTCGCGACAAGGGGCGTTACACGCGTTCGAAATATTATAAATAAAGTGGCTGTATGGCGACTAACTGATTGTGTCAGACACCGGCCTGATTGGTGGAATGTACGGAATTGCGTCTGTAGCAGGCCCTCTGATGGGCGGTGCTTTCACCGACCATATCACCTGGAGATGGTGTTTCTACATCAACCTGCCCATCGGAGCTGTTACCATCCTCGCCGTCCTCGTCTTCCTCCGCCAGCCAAAGCAGAAGCTCGACCCCAACCAGACATGGAAGACCCGACTCATGAAGCTCGACCCCATCGGCACCATGCTTTTCATGCCTGGCGTCATCTGTCTCCTCCTCGCCCTCCAGTGGGGTGGTACCAAATACCCTTGGAACAACGGCCGTATCATCGCTCTGTTCATCATCTTCGCCGCCCTTATTGCTGGCTTCATCTTTGTGCAGATCAGGGCCGGTGAGGCCGCCACTGTCCCTCCACGCATCCTGAAGCAGCGCTCCATCGCCTCCGGCGCCTTTTTCTCTTTCATGCTCGGAAGCTCGTTCTTCATCATGATCTACTACATCCCTATCTGGTTCCAGGCCATCAAGGGCGCCTCAGCCACCTCCTCCGGCATCATGAACATTCCCATGGTGCTCTCGCTCGTCGTCTGCTCCATCTCGTCCGGCATTGCCATCACCGTGGTCGGCTACTACACACCTCTGTACTACGTCTCAACCATTCTCGCCTCCATCGGTGCTGGCCTGCTCACCACTTTCACCACCACCACCGGCTCCGACAAGTGGATCGGTTACCAGGTCCTCTTCGGCGCAGGCGTCGGCACCGGTCTCCAGCTCTCGGTCATTGCCGTCCAGGCCGTCCTCCCGCTTGAAGACGTCCCCATCGGCACTGTCGTCATTATGTTCTGCCAGACCCTCGGAGGTGCCCTCTTTGTCTCCGTGGCTCAGAACGTCTTCACCAACCAGCTCGTCAAGGGAGTCACCCAGGCTGCGCCAGGTCTGGATTCCAGCGTCGTCCTCAGGGTTGGTGCCACCCAACTCAAGACCCAGATCCCTCACCAGTTCCTTGACGGCGTGCAGACCGCTTACAACCAGGCCCTCACCAACACCTGGTATGTCTCTGCCGCGCTTGCTGCCCTGACCATCTTCGGTGCCATCGGCATGGAGTGGAAGAGCGTCAAGGGCAAGAAGATCGAGGCCGCCGCCGCTTAAACGAACTCTTTTCTCATGATTTATATATTTTAATTTCTGTTGCACATGCCTCTCCACACAATCACACAAATCGCCAATATCTATTATCACACTAATTCCCTCCCTGCATATATATCACATACGATGTATATTTCCCCATCTTCTTCCTTTCATTTTCTCTTTGCCTTCATAGCATGGCATGCAAACATGGGTGTATATCACGGCGCATCTTGGGTTTACAGGAAGGCGGATGGGAAGGCCTCTTTGCTCTGATCCGCTGCTTGACGGCGAGGTCGATGCACCGCTACAAAAAGTCGGTGCATTGCTTTGAGCGTACTGTTAGAATAGAATTTACTCTTACCAGACATGAACCTACATTTCACATCTGTAATATCTTCCCTTTCTCCATTCCTTTTTAACCCCTGAGTGGCTTATCGATAGCGATCTGCAGGCTTGACTAAGTTGGCCCACTCCGTCTCTTCTTCTCTCTCCCCGCCAGAACGGACAACTCACCCTGATAACTACGACACTGTCCGCAATAGAGCTCACAGTGACGCTATCGGCCCTTCAGTCTGCTCAATTCCGACGTTGAATAGCTTATATCCAACAGCTCGCTACCTCCGCAGCAATGGCCACCGAAGGCGCCGCCATCTACCCCTCTCTCGAGAACCGCCCCGTCAAGAACACCATCTGTCTCTTCGACGTCGATGAGACCCTGACTCCTGCAAGAAAGGTACCTGATAAACCCGCAAATTTCTCAATTGGTTCCCTTTGCTTACTTGACCGACACAGCATGCTTCTCCCGAGATGCTCGAGCTCCTCTCCCAGCTCCGACACAAGTGCGCCGTAGGCTTCGTATGCGCTCCCTGACAACCAACTCGCAAATGGCGAGAACCCCACGACTAATAGCGTACAGGTTGGCGGCTCGGATCTAGTCAAGCAGCAAGAACAGCTAGCCACCCCCTCCACTAAAGTCACCGACCTTTTCGACTTCTGCTTCTCGGAGAACGGCCTCACCGCATACAGGCTCGGAAAGCAGCTGGCCAGCACCAGCTTCATCCAATGGCTTGGGGAAGAGAAATACCAGAACCTCGTCAACTTCGTGCTGGGCTATCTGTCGAAAGTGACACTGCCCAAGAAGCGAGGTACCTTTATCGAGTTCAGGAATGGGATGATCAACATCAGCCCTATTGGAAGGAATGCTACAGGCGACGAGAGAAATGAATTTGAGAAGTGCGGCGTCCTCATTCACCCTCGATATCTATTGACGGGCCACTAACGGGCGAGTGCAGGTATGATAAGGAGCACAACATTCGCAAGACTCTAGTCGAGGCCTTGAAGAAGGAGTTCCCGGACTACGGCCTCACGTAAGTCGGCTGTCTGCGTACACATATATTTTCGATCCCTAATGGCAATCTACAGATTCTCTATTGGTGGACAAATTTCCTTTGACGTCTTCCCCACTGGCTGGGATAAGACCTACTGCCTTCGACATGTCGAGGCTGAGAAGGAGATCACTGGCATCGAATACAGCACCATCCACTTCTTCGGTGACAAGTGCTTCCCAGGCGGGAACGACTTCGAAATCTTCAGCGACAAGCGGATTATTGGCCACTCCGTCGACGGGCCACAGGAGACGATGAAGCTCCTCAAGGAGCTCTTTAACTTGTGAATAGAGGGAGAATCCAAGGCTCTACAACGTTGTGCGCTGTGACCGACGCATCAAAGATCTCACACAATATACTAAGGCAAATGGATAATTATACATTTCAGAATACCCTCCGAATATACGGAGTAATATCAGAGATTTCTAATATAAAAATAGTCCTGTGCTGCTGTGTAATTCTGGTATCGCCGATACATACTAACACGAGATTCTTGGCCGAAGCTTATGCCGACGTCTCTAAAATGTCTTAAACGCTATTAATTTCTGTCGTTATTTACATGATGTACGGAGGTCTCCACCAAAA
>JWPT01000034.1:0-319513 GCA_000812245.1 Onygena corvina | reverse complement strand
TACTATAGATAATTCTTTCTATTATTTTTTCCTTTTATCTATAGTATTTTAAATAGTAAAGTCTATATTTATACTATACTTATATCTATTATTATTTTTATATTATAAACTAAACTTTATAGAGTTAATCTTAACTATAGTTGCTTAGTTAGTAGATCTAGTATCTCTATCTCTATTAGTAGTATTTTATATATTATACTCTCTATATATTATATCTAGTATATTTCTTATATAGTTATTTAGCTTTCTAAATACTTATAGTCCTTCTATATTAGCCGCGCTAGTATAGATTATACTATTCTATAGATTTATATAATATCTTCCCTAGTTAATATTATTTACTTTTCTTAAATAAGTATTAATTATATAGCCGTTAATACTATAGTAGAAGTAACTAGATAATTAATTAAACTATATACTATCAGCTCTTATAAAATATATCTATACTCTATTTTACTACTCTTAATACTAGTTAGATTAAAGAGTACTAATAGTTTATTACTATTATAGTATAAGTTTCTAAATAAGGTATAGTACTTATATTATTTTAGTAACTTAATTAAGTATAACTTTAATCTTCTTCTTTAGCTATTTTTTTTCTTCTAGCTAGGCTATAGTAAGATTAGATAGATAAGTATAGTAAAAGTTAACTATAGGCTTACTAGTCTCTTTATATTAGTTTACCTATTTAGTTATCTCTTTATTCTTACCTTCTATCTATTTTTAATAGATATCTATATTCTCTTTCTCCTTAATTAGATTAAGCGCTACTTTATATACTTTATTTATTTTAAAAGTCTTCTTATTGAGTTAATCTAGCTTTATATATTTTATAACTTTTATATAAAGAGACTTAGATAGACTTTTAAAGAACCTAAAAATTTAGTCTCTTATAGTAAGCTTTTTATTCTTTATAAGTATCTAAGATACTATTATAAATTCTCTAATATAGTCTCTTATACTATTATTCTATTTCTTTAGGTACTAGACTAGATTATTAAAATATTATACTATATAGATTTTAGCTTCAAGATCCTTATAAAAGTATTCTTTCTTAAGGTAACTAACTAATATACTTATATCCTTTTCTTTTTATACCTTAAGTCTTTTTATCTAGTTACTAATCTATATTTTATAGTATTTAAGGATAAGGTTAATAATCTCTATATCTATATTTATACTATAGTAGTTATATAGTTACTTAAATCTATAGAGAAAGAGGGTTATATTATTACTATTAAAATATATAGCTCCGATAGTACTAGATAGAGATATTACTTAATATATAGTTAAAATATTTATACTTATATACTTTATAAGGATTAATACTAAGGAAGAAGAGGATTCTATATTAGATATTTTAGGGGTCTTTAGTATAAGTAATATTATTTTTCTATATATCTTTTCTAGTAGGCTAGTACTTTAACTTATATACTTAGTTTATAATAATTTTACTATTATAAGGAAGAGTAGGCTTATAAGTATAAAGAGAATATTAATATACTTCTATAGTACTATTCTTATATTTTCCCTTATTATTTAATTCTTCTTTTTTGGCTTATTTCTAATAGTATATTAGCTATATATCTTTAGTATAGCCAATATAACCTTCTTCTACTATTTATTTACTTATATCTTATCTTATTTTAATTATAGTACTTTCTTCTTTAGCGTATTATATTATTATTTTATTATCTTAGTAGAATCTATTTTAGTATCTACTATATCTTCTTTACTAAGGTATATATTTAATACCCCTTTTCTAATATACCTTTAGTATATATTCTTAAGTATTTTTACTATTATACTATAGTTACTATTTATATAGTAGAATATAGGTAATACTATCTAGAGGTAGATATAGTAGTACTAGGTATAAGTAGATAGAGTAGATATATAATACCTTAGTTAGTTAGGGTATTAATATACTTAATAGTACTACTAAAGGTATATAAATACTCTTATCTTAATATATATAAGGAGTATTAGATAGATTATAAAATAAGTATATAATTATATAGTATTTAAAGAGATATAGAAGGAGTCAATATATATATATATAATAATATACTACTTTAGAAATATATTTAGCCGATTCGGTCACGTATACTAGTCGCGCCTACTATCGAATACTCTATTATAGTATCTCTTAATATAGCGTTTTATATCTATATTAATATAATTAGTAGCGAGGCTATAATAGTTAGTATTAAAGGGTACTTTTAGATTAGCCTTTAATAAAGCTTCTCTTAAAGAGTAGAGAGTATAGTTTAGTCTTTTATCTAATTAATATAATCTACTCTTTTATTAGGTATATTAGTAGAGTTTAATTTTTCTACTTAATATTTAATTATAAAGTTATATATACTAAGTAGCTCTATCTATCTTACTTATCTTTAGATTAGTACCTTAGTTATTATAAACTAATATAGATTAGTATAGTTAGAGAGTACTATAATTAGCTCTTTACTCCCTTTAAAATAATATCTCTATTATTTAAAGTAGATTATAATAGTAAAGAGCTTACTATTATATATTTTATAGTTTCTTTCTATATCTATTAATTTTTAAAATATAAAAACTATCGGCCGCTAGTATCTATTATTCTATAGCTATAATAGAATATCTACTAGAGTATATTCTAAGGTATTATATTCAATCCGAATTCTCTTAGCTAGATCAAAATAAGTAAGAACTAGCGCCTCTATAAAGCGTTTCTTTAGAAGAGCAAAGTCTTCAAGTACTTTCTCTATTAGAACTATTGGCGTCGTCCTATATAGACTCGCCTAGATAGACAAGCACCTAGCCGTATAAGTATAAAAGGACAAGACGATATAGAGCGCAAGTAGAGATAAGCTACTATAAAAAATCTAGTATTAGTAATAATCTATATATATAAGTCTATAAGATATAGAAATAACTTATAGAAATATAGCTTTAATATATATTAAAATACTAACTATAGATATAACTACTAGAAAGTATATAAATATACTTTATATTATAATAGAGTAGAAGATAGTAGATATATAGAAATATACTAATAAATTACTATTAATTATTATATATAGAAATTAACCAATTGGAATAGAGATTATACTTATATAGTAGAGAGGTTAATCTATATATTTTTAATAAAGATATTTATATAAGATATTATAGAGCTAGGGGAAGAAAAAACAAAACTCTAAATAATCTATAATAAAGCTATCACGAATCGCTCGTATATAGATTAGTAGTATATATTATCGCTAATTATTTCTAGAATCTTCTAATAGTTTATAAATATATTACTACTATATAATATACTTCTTACTACTTAAATTATACTATTTTTAGTTTTTTAGTATAGTAAAATTCTTTATTATTTATAGATAGATTTATTACTTAGTAGAGAGTTACTATTATATTAACTATATTATAGATTTATAATATAATTTAGCTAGTATAAATATATTACTATTAATATATATTAAATATCTAATATAGAAATTCTCTAATAGTAGACTATAAAATAAAATTTTATAAATACTAGTATTTATTAATATAGTAGTAAAATTATATAGTACTATTAGATTAATATTTATAATTTTTCTAATACTAGAATATATATTAGATTAGTATTATTTACTAGATTAATATATTAATTTTATTTATTTATTCTAATATAAAAGAGCTCTAGTTTTTTATATATTTAATAGTTCTTTTATAGTTATTAATACTATTATCTCTATTAATATTAGTAGTAATAGTATTAATATCTTTCTTACTCTCTCTCTCCCTTTATATATACTAGTAGAAATAATAGTATTAGTAACTATAAAAGAACTACTAAATATATAAAAAACTAAAACTCTTTTATATTAGAATAAATAAATAAAATTAATATATTAATCTAGTAAATAATACTAATTTAGTATATATTCTAATACTAGAAAGATTATAAATATTAATCTAATAATACTATATAACTTTACTACTATACTAATAAGTATTAATATCTATAAAATTTTACTTTATAGTCTACTATTAGAGAATTTCTATATTAGATATTTAATATATATTAATAGTAATATATTTATATTAATTAAATTATACTATAAATCTATAATATAGTTAATATAATAGTAACCCCTTACTAAGTAGTAAATCTATTTATAAATAATAAAGAACTTTACTATACTAGAAAACTAAAAATAATATAATCTAAGTAGTAAAAAATATATTATATAGTAGTAATATATCTATAAACTACTAAAAGATTTTAAAGGTAACTAGTAATAATATATATTATTAATCTATATATAATTATATTATAATAGAATTTTATATAGAAATTTATATTAAAAATACTATATAAAAAAAAAAAAGAGTAATTATTATACTATAAAGGTTCTAGCTTATTAATATAATATATAGTATTTATATATACTTCTAGAGCTAGCTCTAGTTATATATACTATATATTTTATATATAGTATATCTCGCTAGTATTATTCTATAAATTAGCGATTAGTTCTATATAATTGTATAATATTATCGAAGCTATATTTTTATAAGTTATTTCTATATTTTATAGATTTATATATATAGATTATTACTAATATTAGATTTTTTATAATAGCTTATCTCTATTTATACTCTGTGCTATTTTATTCTTTTATACTTATATAGCTAAATACTTATCTATCTAGATAAATCTACTCTACTTATTATCTATAAAGTCTATATAGTATAGAAGAAGGCTATAGAGAAGTTTTATATAGAATATATAAAGGACTCTTCTATATATTATAGCTACTATTATTATAAGTTATTAGACTAGTTCTAATAGCTAGTTAGTATAGTAGTTTCTAAACTTGCTAATAATATCTAAATTATATAATTCTAGTTAATCTAGAATTAGAAACCCCCTTTTCTAAAAAATATAGAATCTAAAAATAGACTATAGAAGCTATATAATCTAAAAGCCCTTAAGATATTAGAGCTCTAGATTTAAAAGTATAAATAGATAGTAAAGACTATATTTAATAATAGTAGCGATATTAGCAAGCTAAATAATAATAATAATAATATAGTTTTCTCGAATATTTTTAGTAGTTATTATATTATAGAGGTTCTAGCTTACTAATATAATATATAGTATTTATATAAGCTTCTAGAGCTAGCTCTAGTTATATATATTATATATTTTATATATAGTATATCTTATTAATATTATTCTATAAACTAATAATTAATTCTATATAATTATATAATATTATTGGCTTTTATCTAATCTCTTCTATATTATAGTATCTATATTATAAAACTATTTATAATCTTATAGTTCTAATTACTATAATATAGAAGAGATTAAATAAAAGCTAATAATATTATATAATTATATAGAACTAATTACTAGTTTATAGAATAATATTAGTAAAATATACTATATATAAAATATATAATATATATAACTAGAGCTAGCTCTAAAAGTTTATATAAATACTATATATTATATTAATAAGCTAGAACCTTTATAGTATAATATAAACTATAGTTATTTATTAGAAGAAGTTTATAGATATTCTACTATTTATTATAAATATATATATAAAAATAATATATCTAATAGAAAACTATTTTATTAATTAAATATTCTAATTTAATAGTTATAATAAAATATTAATTTAATAATTTATAGCTATTAAATTAATTATTTATTACTCTTTTTTTTAATAAAATAATAATTAGAGAAAATATAATACTATTATTATTAATATATTTAAAAAAAAAAATTAAAATATATAATAAAAAGTTTATTAATATATATTAGTACTTTAAACTTTTTAATATTATATTTTTATATTTTCTTTAATTAATTTAGAAATCTATTTTATTAAAATTATATATATTAATATAAATAAAGCTATATATTTTAATAATAATATAGAGATTTATAAACTAGTTTTTAATTATTATATATAATTTAGCTTTATTATAGCTAATCTTAATTATTAATAATTTAGCTTTATAATATTTTTTATATATTTTTATAAATTAATAAATCTATTATATAAAGATTTAAAAAAATAGTATTAAAAAATCTATATAATTTTTTATTAATATTAAATTTATAATATTTTATAATATATTTAATATTACTAATATATTTTTTTTATCTAAATAGTTAAAATATTTATATATAATAGTATATTAAATTTTATCTAAATAAAGATTTATTAGTTTATAGTTTAACTTTAAATTTTAATCTTTAATATAATTATAGAAATAATAGTAAAGTAGATTATATTTCTTTATAAGCTTAGTAATAGAGATAGATTAGCTATAGTTAACTAATTTATAATATTTATATATTATAGTCTAAATATTAATTTTAACTAATTTATAAAAGAAAAGTATTAAAATTAGTAGAAATATTATATATAAAAAGGTAATAATAATTAAATTAACTATATTAATATTAGAGTATAATTATATTTGAGCTATAAGTCACCTACTATAAAAACAGTAGGTGACTCCACCACGGTGTGTAAGCAAGCCAAGGACAGATCACGGGTACCTTGTGCGGAACCTGAGTGGAGGGAGAAAGTTGCCTAAGGGAAGTGCGGAATTTGATGATCTCATTGGAAGATGCACATGCGTACCTACACTGTGTATCTTTACACTTTTTCCTTCCAGTACAGTATGAGGCCCACGTTTCTCTGTCCAGTCATCGTCATCACATGTGTCATGGTGAGGGGCTTAGAGAGCCACTCTGTAGGTGTCAAGAAGAGAAATGGCGTTGTCCATCTGCCTGTGATATCATATTTACCGTCATCATAAATGCATGATTGCGACCACGCTCGTGGACACCACGAACAACGTTTTGGACGTTGTACTTTGGGCCGTTAAACTGGAGAAAGAGAGCAGCATGCACTATGCAAAGCCTAGTGATGCGGGCTGGGACATCACCCGGCACACAGGGCCGAACGGAATATTCTGATTGAACATCATCGAGGGGTAGGCGCACTCCGAGTCCCATAACCGTGCTTCTGGGTAAATAAGTCGGCTGCTTTAGTTTTGAAAACTGGAACCCTGAGTGTGAATCTGGAAGTATGAACTCCGTACGACATCCACTATGAGGGCTGGATTGCTCTGGAGATGAGAAGCCTGGCAAAAGGAAATGTCGTCCGAGGGCGTATTCTGGGTGAAATCGTGCGACAAGTCTGACAGGGCCAAAGTCTGCTGATATATTAACCGCGATATTTTGCATCTGCCTTACTTACCTGCTTAGATGGTTTGTTGAAAATAACGATGATCGTCAAGACCATATATGCTATCACGCTTCTGCACGTTTCTTTGTGTTCCATATGGCTTGTTCTGGCGTAGTCTATGAAAACATCAGGAATCTTCCATATCAGGGATTTCTTTAGACTGGGAGGTTATGCCTGCTCTCCGCATCATCGAGTCTCCTTAATATTTGGCGTCCGCAACGTTCCACCGCCCAGATGGCTCATAAGGAGAGAAGCTCAAGCAAGACCCTAATGGTATAATTAGTCTAGAGTGGCTACTGGCGATCAAAGGGGAGTGAGGATCAAATGTGCCATATTTATTCACACCGCAGTTGTGGTAACCCTGGTGGGCTCTTGCCGCTCTCCGGTGTCATTTCTTTTTGCTTGACAGCGTGCTCTTTTCTCCGTATTTAGCTGTCTTTTCGACTGTATGAGGAGTATTTTCGGAAGAGTCAATTTGGCAGGCAAATCTGACTGCTCGAAAGCGTGTCCCGCGGAAGAAAAAAAAAAAAGAAAAAAGAAAGCTCGTAGCTCTTCTGCAAGAAGAATCCGATCATTTCAGAACAAAGCATAAAGCCTACTACATCCATCCATTCAAGGTTGCATTTTCATTATTAAAGTTAAGGGAAGAGAAGTCGAGGATTTCCACGACGACGATCCGACCCGATTTGACGAGTGACGGTGACACTGGAGAACGTGTGTTGGGGTGTCTCCTTATCACTAACACAATTCGAAGTAGGAGTATCCCATCTCCCTGTGCTTCGTACGGGGGATTCCGTCGCAGTACGCCATCCGTAGTACTCCGTATGGAGACTCGTGTTGACTTTATCTCCTTGGGAATAGGCGCAGCCTGTGCTTCATGTCAGCGTGTATGCATCAGGAAACACGCTACATGTGCGTGTTGGCACGGTAGATAAACAGACGCTCAGCTCTCCAAAAGCGCCGTCCACGCTTGCCTATCAATCAAAATTGACAATAGTTGGATTTCTTTGAGAGCGCTCTTGATTACTAGAGGGCGAACCAGAATGTGATTTCATCATGCAATGGAGATCTCCACAGAAAACCCAGTCGATACCGAGTGCTTGCCGGGTGTCCACTCTGTTGTGGGCAGGTACTGAGTGCTCCCCCGTTAACGGAGTTATGCTTAGTGCGGAGGAGCTGAGGGTAAGCTACGCTGCAGTGCGCATGCACAAGGACTCAGCCCTGGACGACAAGAAGGAAGTATGGAAATTTGTACTATATATACTCCGTACTCTATTCAAGAGTAAAAGCTGAAGAACACGATCTTGATCGCGTGCAATGAGATGACAAGGTCTTCTTTCTCGAAGAATGTTGTGCTCTCCTGAGACAAAATCCCGTTCAGGCGATTAAGCCGGAAAGTCGTCGAATTTGGCCTTGACCCACTTGGCTGGCAGGGAGTCCCTTGTAAAATTGTGATGAAAGTGCAAGGAAAGCACATCCCAGCCCCCTGGACACCCTTAAAGGACCAACCAGAATGAGTATGCCCTGAGGTTTCTTTCTGCAGTCGGCGACTTGGCTCGGACCATAGGGGCGAAACGTCCGTGGGTGATATTTGGATACATCTCGACCGCCTATCATACACATTGTGTTCACCGTACATGTCTGTACCGAGTACATACGGATACTCGTACAAGGTAAGTATACTCCGCACAGCCAAGTGCCCTTGAAGCGTGCATGATAGTGACGCCACCGTTCCCGATTCGGTGACGGGTAATGAGATCGTTCTTCATTTGCTGGTGGCTGGATTTGCATGTGGCCTAGCCCTGTTCGTAGACCGCAGATGGCGACGATAAGAAACCCCAGAGCATGCTGCCCTTCTAAACCTGGACACTTGTCTCATGTGCAATTGAATGCCAGAAAGTCGAGGCAATTTGAAGATCAACTGGGCACCCAAGGTCAATGTCCCCCTTTCCGAACCGTCCATACAGCTGCCGCAAGTGCAAAGATAAAGGAAGACTGGGGGAGGCATGTCGCGCGGTGGATAATGAAGTTGTTCTCACTTGGTGCGCTAAAGGGCGCGTGCTCACGCAATGCTTGCAAAAAGCATGGATGAAGCGCTTTGTTTACTCCGTACGAAGAGTACATAATTGTATGGAGACGAGGAACGGTCAGGGCTTGAGAGGAGAGGCAGCCAAGGCAGTGACTTGATCCGCCCTCTGCAGGAGACTAGGATAATGCGGAAGGAGTAGCGAAACGGATTGGACGACTGAGGACGACGATATCCACCGGAATATGAAGGCTTCTTTCCTAGAGGATGTTCGAGAGCTGTCAAAAAAGGTGGTGGCCCATCGTAAACGGTTGGAGAATTTTTTTCTTTTGCTTTTTAGCGCCGCCCATTTGGAGTTAAGAATGATTCGACGGCCAAGGTTTTTTTTGTTTTTTGGCTCTTAAGAGTGAGCACATATGAAATTTCTCGTATTTACTGAACGCTCTCTTCAAATTACAACCACAGACTTAGTCTAAGGTCCAGGGCGGGCTGTAGACTAACCAAGTGGAGTAAGACGTCCCGGCCCCCCGCCGCTCATAGCAAATTAGCGGGTCCCATCGAGTTCCCATCGGCATGCATGGGATAGAGGGCAAAATGGAGAGACAGGATGTTTGGGAGGTGTCCAGGAAAATAACTGGCAACGGTGTGTCTCCATATGTGTCCAGCGCCCTGGGATTTTGGGGGTGCTGTCATCTCGCCTCTCATCCCATCTTTCTTGATTCTTTCGTGAATTTTCTTCTCACTTCCCTCATTCTCATGACGATTGATATCATCAGCAGCTTTCCCTAAGCTACTACGGAAGCTTGTTTCATTCTTGCTGAACCCCCTCTCTAAATCTGGAAGACCCTCTTTCGGTCTCCCACACTCACCGAGGACAATTCCTCAGATCAAGCTGAGGTAGTCGAGCAAGAGAGAGGAGGGAGGGAGACTTTGTCCTGAGCAACACGCGTCTCTGACGTCTGCAAACCAGTGCCGAAACCTCCTGGGATCAATTGATTGATCACTGCCTTGTCTCACGTCTGTCTGCCTGGTCGTTCCCACACGCGCTTCTGCTTGCCGGTCCATTGCCCGTGGTTATTAGTGGCTCCATCTCGCCCATCAGAAAAACCGGGGCCAAACAGTATTTATCTGTCTCCTATATTCCGCGCATCTCGACGCTGCCAGAAGCTGCTGCACCTCGCCTGGACTGTTGCTGGCATCATCGCGTGCTGTGTTGCGAGTGGTGTTGTGGTTGTTTACCGGAGGTTAGTAGAAACGAAGAGCTACACACATTCTCCCCTTTGGGCCGCCAGGTCACATGTCATCGCCACCTTTTCTACTAGAGACCAAGTTTTGTTGACTTCTCATGTATCGTCGCGGGCAGCGAGAAGAAGGACACCCTGAGACGAGGACACTAGAAGAAAGGATCTATGGTGAGGACGGTGGCAGGCTACCAAGCAAGAGGGAGCCTCTGATTGCACGATTGGACCGCGAGCCGCACCTCGCAACTCGACTCTCTGTGGATCATGGAGTCTAACGGCCAATATGTTGCGCCTCTGAATTTCGCCTGTAGCAACACGGAGTCACAGCCTGTCGCTGCGAATCCTCGACTGATAACGGCTTTGAAAGCCCAGCTGCGGATGACGCCGCCATTGACGCCTCACAGCTCTCGAGAGGAAATGGTCGATCGAAACGACCAGGAACGGTCTGTGTTCCATAACTATCTACGGGCCTTCTACCCCTTCCACCCGGATGAACCTGTCTCGTCATCGACGGTCACACTGCCTCTGGACCAAGGAGATGTCATCCTCGTTCACTCTGTCCATACCAACGGCTGGGCTGATGGTACCTTGCTCGAAACTGGAGCCAGGGGCTGGCTGCCCACCAACTATTGTGAGGCATACGACCCCCAACAGATTCACCATCTGCTTAAGGCCTTGATGGACTTTTGGGACATTATTAGAGGAGGCAGTGTATCTACCCTCTACCGATTCGCGACCCAAGATTATATGAGAGGGATGATCGCTGGAGTACGATTTTTACTGGTATGCCGAAGTCTGGATCTCTTTAACGTTCTCTGCACATATTGACTCAACCGTTCACAGGACAAAACCGAATGTTTGACTCGAGATTGCAGGTTAGTTAAATTGGTAGAAGGATTAAGACGCACTAGGAAAGCCCTCCTTTCCGATCTATCGTCACTCGTGAAGTTGGCAAAGCAATTGCAGGACATTGCAACTGGACGGCAGTATGAAACCCGCTTGGACAACATCTTTGATCTAATGCTGCTCAAGGCTTTCCGCGTCGTGACGCGAGCGGTCAGATTCCTGGATGTTTGGAGTGAGGAAGTTGGGGTAGTAAGGGCATTGGATCATTTGGATAACAATGGATATTCACCTCCCAACATGGATGGAATATTTACAGCTCCCCTTACTCCACCTGTGGAAGGTTCCTTCAATTTTGGCTCGCAGTTTGTGAAAAACCCCATCGATACCCCAAACTCTTCGAGTAGTTGGAGAGGCAGCTTTGGAGAGGGTGGCCGCTATGTGCTGCTCAATTCGACCACAATCATTCAGAATTCAGGCTGTGAAACACCTCGACGCCCCGCTTCTGTACAAACCAAACGTGCCTCTGTTTCTCATAGAGTATCATACAGCAGTCACTCATCGGTCGCTACCAGCAGGCCGAATCTGGCCTCCGGGCGATTGACCGCTGCCTATGATGAGTTTCTAGGCGTCCTCGGATCTTTCATTGGTCTGCATCTGCAATCACCATCCTCCCATGAGCTAGTAGCGACGACTCAGGAAGCTGTCCAGGCATGCGGCACGCTTTTATTTGTCGCTGAACAAGTATGGGAACGTGATCTTCAACGAAGTGGCTTGCTGAACCGATCTAAAGAAGCTATGCAGGAGCGAATTAATGAACTTTTTAACGCGGCTTGCGACACGGTTAATGCACCCAACAACTCAGAGGAGGACAACATACTTAATCCAGGCGATAGCAAACGAATAGTTGATGCTGCTACTGATTGCGTACGGGGTGCCGGTGATTGCGTTTCAAGGGCCAGGGCAATCTTGGAGCAGATCGGAGACTTCGAATTGGAAAACATAGGGCTAGGAATTTCAGGGAGCGAGGATGTGACGACACCAACTCACTGTAAAGAGCTGCCGCCGAGGATCGGCTCACCGACCCCGATAAAAGAAGTCAGTGAAATACAGTTGCGTCCACTACCACTTGAGATCCCTGATGGATCTTTATCGACGGTATCCTTCAATCCTTCGGCCATGGTCACTGACGATTCGACCGTCCCGACCCCGGTGAAAGAAACTAATGAAATTCAGAGGCGTCCGCTGCCACTTGAGATCCCCGATAGATTTTTATCTACGTTGCCCTTGGCTTCATCGTTTACCGACGACTCAATCATCCCGATCCCGGCGACAGAAGTCAGTGAGATCCTTGATGGATCTTCATCAGTGGCATCCTTGGCTCCGTCCGTTACTGACGATTCTACCATCCGCACTCCTACCTCACCTTTTGGAGACTCTTTCATTTCTGCCTGTTCTTCCTTCACTGACCTCAATGATTTTACTTCGACTTCCGAACAAGACTTGGATCAGCCGTTCCATGCATACTCGCCGACTAAATTCTACAATGGTGCGCCTTGGCAACAGGACGCAGCGTACTCTACACCGCTTCCGCCCGACAGTGATGAGGATACTACAACTGAACTACTTGAAGCGAACGATACGGCTGAAACACCGACCCGCCCTTCCTCTCCCGAACTTGCCAATCTCCAACCTGTCGATAACGACCGTCTAGCTGAGGAAGGGTCAGCTTCTTCGGACGGCGAAGAAAATGAAGAGACTATTTTAGAAAAGACCTACGCTCACGAACTTATGTTCAAGGACGGCCAAGTTACCGGTGGAAGCCTTCGCGCATTGATTGAAAAGCTCACTTGCCACGAATCAACACCAGATGCTCTTTTTGTTTCAACATTCTACCTCACGTTCCGGCATTTTACCACCCCAACAGAGTTCGCCGAGGCTCTGATTGACCGATATGACTACATTAGTGAGACCCCTAAAGCTGGAGGACCTGTACGTCTGCGCGTATACAATATTTTCAAAGGATGGCTTGAGGCTCATTGGCGGCACGACATCGATGACATTGCTCTTCCGTCCATCTTGAAATTTGCTAGAACTAAACTTTTGATCACGCTACCAACCGCTGGGAAGCGACTTGTCGATCTCGTTGAAAAGGTATCGTCCCTTCAAGGACCAGTTGTTCCGCGTCTGATATCATCCGTTGGGAAGACAAACACGTCGATTGCTCAATATATTAGCCCCGACCAACCGTTGCCACCTCCAAACATGACCAAGAGCCATCTTAATCTTTTGAGGCAGTGGAAAAGCGGTGTCTCAAATATCAGTATCCTTGACTTTGACCCCTTGGAAATTGCTCGACAAATTACTATAAAAGAATCCCGAATTTTCTGCTCCATTCTGCCTGAAGAACTCTTGTCCACCGAGTGGATGAAAAAATCAGGTTCCTTGGCAGTCAACGTACGCGCGATGTCTACCTTGTCCACGGATATCGCCAACCTTGTTGCCGACTCTATCTTGCAGCCCGAGGAGCCAAAGAAACGAGCTGTTATTGTCAAGCGTTGGGTTAAGATCGCCTCCAAATGCCTCGAACTGAACAACTATGACACTCTTATGGCTATCATCTGCGCACTCAACTTATCAATCATATCTCGGCTAAAACGTACATGGGAACTGGTCCCCATCAAAGCGAAAAATAAACTCGAAGAACTACGAGAAATCGTTGACGTTTCTCGCAACTACGCCGTCCTCAGACAACGACTACAGGGCCACGTGCCCCCCTGTCTACCTTTTGTAGGTACATATTTGACTGACCTCACATTTGTCGACCATGGAAACCAGAACACTCGAACACTCAGTGTAGACGAGAATTCTATCGAAGTTATCAACTTTGACAAACACATGAAGACAGCCAAGATCATCAGCGAACTACAACGCTTCCAGATTCCTTACCGGCTGACTGAGGTCCCAGAACTTCAGACCTGGATTCAGGATCAACTAGTGCGTGTTCGATCGGCTGGCGATAAAAGCTTCCAGCAATATTACAGACGGTCTCTCGTCCTCGAGCCTAGGGAGCGGGCAATCACACCCCGAGGCTCTCCAACAGAACTCAGCCCTCCATTACTCGCCAAGGAGAACAGTAAGGAGAAATTCGATTTCCTTGCATGGACTCACAGTTCCAAGCTCAAAACTCCTGTCGCATAAGGAGCTACACTGTGCCTCAATATGGTCTCCCATACCTATCCTTCTTTTACAGCATTCAACACTTCAAGTCTCACAAACAACACTACCGACCATTAGCACCAGTAGCGAATGAGATGAAATAAGGGTCCGGGGGATCTTCAACTAGGGAATTAGCCCATGCCCAGCGGAAGCTAGGAAAAAGAAAGCATATGCGCACACGCACACACAGATTTATATATATATCCACACATCCACATGTGTAATAATAGCAGTAACAGAAAAACCAGTGTGTAAGTAATATCGAGAGAACAAACCACTGAAAGTTTAACCGAGCGGGCTCGCAAACCATATTGCAAGATTGGTGCAATAGCAGACGATAACATAATTATTGAAAGGACATTACGTACTGCGAGAAATCGGATGACGAGCAAGGCGAGGCGGATTGGAAAAAGAATGTGAGCGGGATAGTGCAAGGTTCAAGCCAAATGCAGGCTGGTGTTGGCTGATTGACTATGCATCCCTGTTAGGATCCCCCTCTCAAAGGAATCGCTCCAAAAAGCGAAGAACGGAGTGTCTTTAGGCGATCAAATCTGCGAAGCGGTATACTCAGTCATGCTCTATCTTTCTGTTTCGCTATCTTCCAAAGCAAAGTTGTTGCTCATGGCAGATTTTTATCGAATTTCTCTTCTGTTCCACATATTAGTCTAGGCTTTCACTTCGGCAAATGAATTACGATCCTTGGGACAACCAAGGTGCTAAAACTGGTAGAAGCAAGGCGCTTGAATGAACTTATGCACGTACCTCACTCCTCCCGAGAAGCGTCAAGTTTCTTTTTTATTTTTCTTTCTAACACCAGTCAATTCCACACTTCTTTATTTGCAAAAAACAAACTTGATAACGCCCAATGGGACCAGGTAAGCTCTAGGTTTCAGGAAAAAATACTTTCCCGGTATCCATCCAGTCTATTCTTGGTACCGTCGTCGCAGTCGTGGAATTAAGCAGTTGAGGTTGGGGGTATAAAGCCAGACCAAACAGAGGCCCCAATGACTTAGCTTTGGGATTCTTGGCTCGGTCATCACCATCACGGTCCCCTCCTTCAATATCTTACTTAGTCATGGTCGAAGGCTCCTGATCTTGAGCACTCTACGGAGTACTCCGAACCGTGTATGGAGTATCCAGAAGAGCTTAATTAGGGTAGCCTCAGTGACAAAGGGACCAGAGTGTTTACTCCGTAAACGGCAGATGTACCGCTTGGTGCCTGGATCAGATGCTTCGCATCCACATCCTGTACACGAAATCCCGATTCACGGAGTGGTTGGGAGTAGATGTTGCAAAGTCCGGTCGCACTCGTAGCGGCTTTACGGAGTACCTTGTACTCCAATTGGCCGGCAAATTCCCAGACACGGCGCATGTAGGTAGATTAAGCACTTCAGCGGTAAACCGGTCTCTCCGTTCTTGACCCCACGGGTGCTGAGAATCTGGAAAAGCATGCTCGAATGGATGAACGGCAAGTCCACAAGAGGAGCCATAGTCAGTCTCTGCCCGCCAAGTGTACAGAACGAAACGGGGCCCAGGACGAATACAAAGAGTCAGCCTGGACGAGGCGGTCGTTCGTCATCATCGCCGCACTAGGAATGGTATTGACGACAGGGAAGATGCCTGCGGTATCGATATGGAGGCCGGAGAGCCGAAAACCGCGACGGTTTCTGGTCCCAGTCGCGATCAACAGCCGCAAGCTTGCTGGTGCTGGGGCTTCCCGTGTGGACGAAGGTCAGCCGCAACGCCACAGGCCAAGACTGCGCTGAAAGATGGCTGAACCTGATACCAGGAAGACAGAAAGACGGAGACCAGCAGCAGCACCAGGCTACGCTACGGCGCAGCGAAATCAATATTGCCTCCGGCAATTTGGGTCGAGTACTCCGTATGTATAAGTGACTTATGCAAATACAAGGAGGAAGAAGAAAGCAGGATCGGTATGGCGCCAGAGGGTCACCGGAACGCAGATAAGTCGGCCATTGGATGGCTAGTGAGTCGGTGGCTCTGCGAACAGAGAATTTGTGACGATGCAGAATGATCGACGTCTCTCTTTTCTCTGCTCTGCATCTCTTCTTTTTTCA
This sequence comes from Onygena corvina, assembly GCA_000812245.1. NCBI lineage: Eukaryota > Fungi > Ascomycota > Eurotiomycetes > Onygenales > Onygenaceae > Onygena > Onygena corvina. The sequence continues at coordinate 302,847 of JWPT01000034.1, read as the reverse complement.
TTTGGTCATGGAGGCGCAGAGGCAGAAAAAGAAACGTCGGCGCGAAGAGGTTGCAGCGTCCTGTGGAGTTACCGCAAATGGGCCTGTTTGCCGTGTTTGCAGCCATGCGTTGCTTTTTGATTGTTCTGGCTCCAGATCGCACCTCAACCTCAACCCTCTCTCCTCCCGCCTTTTCTTTTGACGCTGCTGTTTTCTTTTTCCTGCGTTGCTTCTGATGTGGAACCCAGTTCAAGGCGCTAATGGCCGGGTTATATGTCTGGAGCCCGCCTGGCCGGCAGAGCAAGGGTACGAGTGCAGAGGCCGACGACGTGGTGAGAATCGCCCCGCCAGAGTCGGGCTTTCGTCGCTGCGGTGGACGGGATGATGGCCTTCCCTCGATGGAACTAGAAAGCTAGAAAGAAGGTTGTTCTATCCTCCACCCTCCCTGGCCCGCTCGTGTGTCGTGTGTGCCGGACGGAATATGTGTTGTGTGTATGGGCGGAGTCGCTATGTGGGACGAGGTCGTGAGGTCGTATATGACAATGTCTTGCATATTTGCCTCCCAGGTCGCACAGGCAAGCGTTCTGCATCTTGCACTACAGCTTCAAGTGCCAGTGTGGAGAGATATGGGACGAAAAGGTTTTTTTCCTGGATGCTGATGATGGTGCAATGCGATTATCGACGTACAGATCCGTCTGCCACCTCCAATCCCGAGAAATCACCCGTGCTCTCACCCATTTCAGCGAATGGCGAGCCAGCAACATCATGCGAGTATGGCCCCCTCCAGTCATTCGTGGACGGGTACCTACATGCACCAAGCGATTATGGAGCAAGGTGTCTCGCTGATGTGTTGGGATACATACAAGGCATCTGGGATATCGAATAACAGTCGTCCAGACTTGCCGATATCCTACTTCAACCCTAGCCTATATGTGTACGCTAATATTATCTCGTACAGGCATCCAAATACAGAGTAATGGACAATTCAGGAAACGGGAAAATGGTCTCGTCTTCCCTTACACGAATTATATCTTTATTCAACAGGTTTCCGCGGCGTTCTTATCACTACTAATCTCAGTCCAAGTCTTTTCTGTCAAGCCCAGCTCTCCTGAAATGGACTTGACCCCCAAACAACACCGCAAATTTGACTTTCAGCACCTACCCCAAGGAGAAAAAGACGTTGAGCGCTGATTTACAACTTTAGAGGTGATGTACATGTTTGTGTGCGACCTTACTAGGTAGAGTAGTTGCTTTTAGTATGTATATATCCCGAAACTGAAAAGCAGTCGTTCAAAGCACAGCATTGTTTGTTTCCTTTTTTCTCCTTGCTGACGTCTTTGCCTTGTCTCCTTACGCCCTATTTCTGTATGTATCTAAACTAACGGCCAGTCGTTCTATACGCAGGCTATCCGGAGGGTCGATTCCAGCTGAAGTTGCGATAAAATCATCTGCGCATGTTGAATCGCCGTCCTTCCAACTATATCTGGTCTTATGCTTTCAATACCCGACTTATCTCCTTACTTGACTACTATGGAGGCCAACTAGAGTTTGTCGACCCTATTGCCGGGCTAATGATTCCAATCCGGACCCTCTTACAGACCAGATATATGCCGCTCAGCAGATTTTCCTAGTACCATCCAGTCGCCAATTTCCACCCCTTTTACGGGTTAGTTTTACTTATGGGCTTGTTGACCGGTGCATTTTAAACCAATGAAACAACCCAGTCAGTATTCTGTACTCCTTGAACGAGAGCTGAAATTCTTGACTCGCCAGTAACGCTTTATACCAAATAAATACCGTCCGCGTCTCGATCCCGAAAACGCTCTGACATCCACATGGTAGCCTTCTTATTTTTATTATTCCTCCTCTCCAAAACTTGCACCCCGGGCTACCTACCCGTTCAGGCGTTCTTTTTATGGCCGTCCTGTGTTACAGTGGCGAATAAAATCTCAAGCCAAATGTAAGGCCTTGGGAAGATTCCGAAGAAGATGGCGAATATGCCCAAGTATTGACCGGAAGGCTCAGTAACCGAGATATCTTTTTCTTCGATCTCCCAAGGGAATGATATCACTCTACTGCAAGGTAACTATACAAGGCAGGTAGTCGAATATGAGTTGACCCCTGCCACAACCGCTATCTGGAACCGGTTTCGATCGTCCGCTCTGCCAATTCATGCAATCGCCAAAAGCTTGTGACATGTGTTGAATGATTTTTCTTGTCCAAAGCTCTATAATACGTCGGTCGTCCTGATATATCAACCAAAGACGGATTGGTGTCACCTCAGCCGTTGAATATTACACATTCAATTCCGACCGGCCCCACAAGAAACGGTCTTCTTCTAAATGTTTCAATCTGTTCTCGCAGCTTCTTGAAATTACCCCGAGGTCAATTTGGCCACCAACGAACCCGTTACATGTCCAAAGGGTGGCTATACTCCTCAATTGAGGCCCCTGTGGCAACTAGTTCAATTCGGACAAGCTCATGCAAATCATCTGCTCTCAACACTCATGTCTTGTCTTAAAGCTTTGATCGCAAAAAGCACCATATACGTTGTGTCGTCTCCCGATCCTACCTAGCAATTGTTCGAGGGCAATGATTTGTTGTTATCCGAACCCATATCACAACCCTCAAATATAAGATCAAGCTAATGCAGGCTCACGCTGGCATCGACTGACATCGCACAAATGCTAAGCTCGACACTTCTCCAATCAAAGACGTCGAACCTAGACTCACCTCCCTATAGCTCCAGTTTTGTAGAGCGTGCTCCGGGTATGTTTCCCAAATTCCACGTGAATGTAAGCCGCCCCAATCATATATGGAAAGGACGGTTGTCTTTGAGATATTCATTGCTGAACCCGTTCTCGAATTCCCCAGTTCCTGTCGCTAATGTAAGCTTTGCGCGCACAAGAAGAAAGAAAATTCTTCCTGAGACACCAACTACAAATCTTGCCATTTTATTGGGCAGAGTGCCTAGATGTTGTCTTCGTGCTCGCTACAATACACACTAAGAATTAGACAAAGCCATTCTTTCTCGTAAGGTGCATTGATCACTTGAAGATAGCAACAATTCGATCAACCGACTAAACTGGTCATGCGAGCGAACGAACTGACATCACTTAAGCTAGCAGTCTTTAGTCCACGAACTTTGACACGCCGTCCATGCGGCAGCTCCATGCGCCAACAAAAACGCCTCTAAGAATGAAGCTCTGATGTGCCACCATACCCAACTGTTATCCCGTCGACACCTCTTACAAGTGGTGATCGCAGTCTAAGGCTCGTCCAACCCTAGCCATATCCGAGATGATATGCATGAAGTGCGAAATTAATATCAACTCCATCCTCATTCCACAGTGCCAGTGCCACTTCATACTTTAACCGTATAGTTAATGAGGATCAACCTACCAAAGATCGAGGTGATGAATCGAAGGACAGCCGGAGCGCTTCAACCCTTTGACGTGCCAACCAAAGAGATGAAAGGGCGGATTTCAATGAGAGACTGGCAATAAGTAATTATCAGTCGGGTGGGAGTACAAGCCGAAAGAAATGCCTTGCACACAGTCTTGTTGAGCAGTACTATGACTGGCTGCTTCACGACAACAACCTAGCATGGACTGGGGCGTATTCGCCGAAGGCATCTGATTGGAGAGATGTACGAAAACCGTTAAAAGACAGCGCTTACATTGGAAGAGTCTTTCTGCCTACTCACCCATGCTCCTTGTACCATGCCAGCTTGCCATTTTGTGGAAATAAGCAATGACGTTTGATTGGTGGTGCCCATGTTACACGCCATTGTGTCAAGGTCAGCCAGACAAGGAAAGGGCGCCGTATGAAATGATCTGGTATGATGACTCAGTATCACACTAAAGACTGAGGGACAATTCAAAGAGAGACCTAAGTCTGTGAGATGTATGACTAACAACATGCCTTGCAGTAGATTGAATACGGCCGCTTGTCTATACAGAGACTATGACTATTGTCAATAACCGAATGCAGCTTCCCGCCATACTTATTATATGCCCCCCTCCAAGCTAGCGACGTTTCCCTCCGTGATCTCTTAGCTAGAGCGATGAAGACAAGTGGGTTGCAAAATTATATCATGAATCAGATACTTATTCCACGTCATATTGTTGATGGCTCTCATCATTATGATTATCCATTCTCCGTACTCCGTACAGCCTGTCCATTTCTTTTCTTTTTTTACTTTTTCCCTTTCATCTCCACCCCTCCTAGCTCGGACAAAGCCGAGAGGCGCCCACCAACCGATTTATAGAATGACAACCGAACTTACATACGGAGACCGACTGCAGAGATCAGATCACAAGGATTTCCGCTAGAGCGCTTAAAGACAGACAAAAACTCAGGTCTAAGTCTGGGTGATCGAGCCCGACAGCTTCTTGGCCATTGGAGATCGCAATCTAACTCAGAGCAGTCTCTAATATTAATAGCCAAAATGTGGATTTGCCGGTGCTATGACCTGTATTTTGTCTTTCATTCGGCCATCCCCGTCTATATTGGAGGCTATGCAGCCACGGATAGCCGGCAAGGCCACGTCAAATGGGTGAAAGGGCGAAAAAGGAGGACACTGAGAGGCGTAACGGTAAGATAGGCAAAGTGCTAACGTATAATGATTAATCCCTCAAACGCCAAAATTTACTTTGTTCTCTGGAAAAGGGGATAAGATCGTATCGCATTACGAATTATAGTTAACGTAGCAATGCAATATTTGCCCCTCTCTTCCTGATGTGACGCCGTTTGCTCCAGCCGTAGTAGACGTGTTCATCAGGAAAAACGGCATGCCTTTCGCAACTAGATTCATGCGCATATTACCTCAAAAGAAGCTAAGCCAACAACATCGCAGATAGGGAGTAAAGGACAGATAACTGCATAGGTTGCGTTCGCTGCAACGAAATAATCCCTATTGTGATATCACATCTCTTCAAGCCGTCATGTACTGCCTTGATGGAGACAGATCTACAAGATACTCATTATCACCCTCAATCCAGCAGCCAAAGGATGTCACTAGAAACAAGCTTTTATGTACATAGAGGTATACCAGGGACAAAGCAGGGGTGACCGCACGCTAGGATCTCAGCCCTAAGAGAGCATATGAATCGACAGAGACCCGTTCATACGGTTATGCAACACTTTGTATCCATCCTTGACCGGCCCCACGGGCTCAAAAAACCCGTATAAAGCTTTATATTGAAGTTGTGAAGCGCTCCCGCGGCTACGCCAGTCCCCATGCAACCATACACAAAGACCAAGGCCAGTAATATCAATATATAATTTACAGAAAAGCAGATCTTAAGCCCTAAACACCCACTGGTTTGCTGGGATCGTGATGTGCAGTGTGCGCGGGTAGCATAGTTCAAAAGCCACATGGCAAGCAACAGGTCCCTCCATCCTCACGATCCCATCACACAGCATGAGGTGGACATGGCATAGCATGGCGTGGCGTGCGTGGCATGGAATCATAACAATCCGATGATAGAGCTCACGGGGTTGGCATTTGCGAAGACTCCTTGAATATAAAAACGGTGACACCTACACGGAACCATCAACCTCTTATGTGTAGCGTGGTACATGACCGACGATTGACCTCGAAAAACCACATGAGAGAAGGGAAGGGGGTTGGAGGATGAGGAGTAGGGGGGAAGGGGGGTTGTCATTGGCATCTGTCTTTGATTCGTGGAGAATAGAAGGAAATGCGATTTTATAGAGACCATTATAGACAGGAAACAGGATCCCACTCTTAGGATGGAGAAAGGAAGTAGGAAGGCGTTTTTGGAAAACCCAGCCAGGCATTGCATTGAATAGAGATGACGTTGAGATAGGTCAAAAGTGGACGTGAAAGCGGGAAGAGGCCGTTGGAAGACGTCAGGAAAGGGAAAAATTCGAAAGGAAGGGTTCATCATTTCGCGTCGGCGCTCTTTTTCGCAAATTCAACGCGGAGGATCAAGTGTCGATAACCAACTATGCCATGGTCAGTCAAAAAAGTTATCCATATCAGAAAGGGGTGGAGCTTGGAACACTGGGTGAAGGTCGACTTACAGCCGTCCATCTTCTCGCAAGCACGCGCCGCATCGCTTCTATCTGCAAAACTGATGAAAGCAAAGCCCTTGGCCATATTCGTTTCTCTGTCTTTGGCAAGGAAAACTCGTGTGACTCGTCCGAACCGTTCAAACATATCGCGGATCTCGCCTTCCTCGGCCAGCTCGGAGACCTAGAATCGGCGAATTTAGCCCCAAAAAATTCTCCCAAGATAAAACACGAGGTAATTCCAGCCTGGAAGATGGCGTTCGTGTTCTGAACAAGGGACAATGCAGGTATACTCACGTTGGTAACACGTAGTGTCGCCAGATCATCCCTCTCGTACTTGCCGCCCATCCTGTCACCTCCACCAACAGCACCCTTGCGCATGGCGGGAGGAACGTAGCTGGCACCGCTCTGGCCAAGCCCACCAGCAGCAGGCTTATCTTCGTCGCCTTCGCCATCCATGCCCGCGCCGCCCGCGCCCTCCTCGACTGGAGCCATGGTATCTTTGAACGGACATCTGGCAGTGAAATGCTCTCCGCTACAAATTCGACATTTCACCTTCTTATCTTTCAGCTGCTCCTTTAGGCTTCCCTTTTCACCGCCTTCTTTCTCGACCTCCTTGGCCTGAGCCTTCCAGTTCACGCTAGGCCGGAATATGATGTTCTCTCCGACGGATGTGGTATCAAACGACGGTCCAGCAGGGTGTCCCTTCTCCAAGCCAAATTTGGTCCATGACCTTCGCTCAGCTACTCGCGGGTTGACGTGTTCTTTGACGACTGTGGTGCGGATGCGCCGGGTGGTCTTCACTTTCTTGCCGTCCTCATCGAAGCGGTATGATATGACGGTTTTTGTTCCATCTTTGTTTGTGAGCACCTGCTGTGGTGGGAGGACGTTGGTATCCTCGAATTCCTCATCGTCAGCCCAGTCGGCTCCCCTGTTTAAAATAGAAATCGGTGAGTTAATCGACATTATCAGGAGCAGGCGGAATAATAGCCCACAGTAACCAGCAGGAAGCAGCTTCTTGACCTACTTTGCAGGCTGTGCCATGTTGCCGCTCACTTCTTCGTATGTAGTTATACTGGTATAGACAGTGCTAACTTCGGTTCCTGGGGGTTTGTTGCTCGTTCTGTGCCGGTGTAATAATTTTGACTGTTCAATATCAGATTTCGCTGGAGTCCGCGTTTATCTTTGTGCCCACCACTATCGCTTAGGTAAGCCCACCGTAAAAAGAGCGACCCCTCGGGACGACGACAAAGCAGCAATTCTGCAGCGGGTTAATTTTCAGCAATGCCAGATTTATCATATTCACAGCCTACGAAACACGGTAGCATACGAGCTGGCACACTGTGCAGGGAAAATGGGTAAGAATATCTGTAAAGAGCTGGGATATATACATTGGTACCACGGCAAGCTATATACCGGGAAAAGGGCGACATGCGAGAGTAATGCATGCAAATGACAAGGATTGATCCTTAGGGGGCATCAGTGTCTAAACAGACTCGTTCTGCACCAAACGGGAGCAGAGAACCCGCTGATTTAACGACATGAACATGAGACGGCTGGAACATCGATATATGAGACTACGCTCAGACTTAAAGCTTAGAGACGTAGCCGTTGCCCTTCTTCAGCCAGACGACAGCGTCATCGACGAGCTCGTCAACGATGGCTTTAGCAGGCTTGACCTCGTTGACAACAGCGGCGGCCTTGCCCATGAGATGTGGTCGGGCATTGTCGATAGTGTCGTCATCGACGTCCTCCATGTTCTCGAAGTCGTGCTCAACAGGAATGATACCCTTGCTGGTGAGCTTCTTGATCTCGTCGGCGCGGTTCTCCTCCCAGTTCTGGATGTAAGCGTTGTTGCGAACACGCATTGGTCGACCCTGCATCAGGATGTCAGCTGAGGCACGACGATGAAAGAAATCAAGAGAACAAAGCCTACCGTGAAGATAATAGTTCGGACATTGTCATCGAATCCGGCGGTGCGGACAGCCTCCTGGTGCTCCTTGGGAGCGCCGGCCTCATCGGCCATGATGAAGCGAGTACCAACCCAGACACCGGAAGCGCCGAGCATGAGGGCGGAGGCAACGCTCTGGCCGTTGAAGACACCACCGGCAGCAACTACCTGGACTGGTAGACCGGTCATAGGGCTCTTCTTTCCCTCGCAGAGCTTGGCCACGGTTGGGATGAGGATGCTGGTGGGAACATCTCCGGTGTGGCCACCACCCTCACCTCCCTGGGCACAGATGATGTCGACACCGACGTCGAGGCACTTCTGGACGTGCTTGGGGTGGCCGATCATGTTCATGTAGAGGACTCCGCCGGCGTGCAGTCGGTCAACGACGTGCTTTGGGGGAACACCGACTGCAGATACAAAGAGTTTGGCGCCGCTCTCGATGACGACGGTGATCAGCTCATCGAGCTTGCCCTTGGTGTAATCGTAGCTATCAAAGCGGTCAGCAGATGCGCGCATATATTAAGGCTAGGCAGAAGTGGACAAAACGCACTTGGTCTTTCGTGCATTGCCTCCAACCTGTGGTAGCAGCAAGTCGACGCCGAACGGAGCATTCTTATCGTTTAGATGGCTCTTGATCTCCTCGACCTGCTCCCTCAGCATATCCGGGGTATAGCCGAGACCACCGATAACACCCAGACCTCCGGCATTAGTGACGGCGGCAGCGAGCTTGGGGCCAGCAGCAACATTCATGCCCGCCAGAAGGACGGGATGGTTGATCTTCAGGAGATCGGTGAGAGGAGTCTTGATCTTTTCTGCGCGCGCATCAGAGAAGTCAGCGATCAAATGCCTGTCATTATGCCTGACCAGCCAGGCACAGCCTCGGCCGGGGCCCAAACTCACGTGGAGAAGCCATGGTTGCGATGTATGTCGAGGACAGGACGAGATGTGTCGTTACTGGGTTGCTCCGAGATAGAATGATAAGAGAGATAGGATAGCGCAGAAGAGTAGCGAGAGGAGAACCTGCGAGCGACGAGATTCCTTTTTATTCAGGCCGGGGGACGGTGGACCGCGTGCAGTTGAGCCTCGGCTCGATCTTGCGCTGGGCGGCTTTGCCTAGCCGAGCCCGTAGTCCTCGGGCAGCATCGCCAGCAGAACGGCCGGGGCGAAGTGAGGAGCTGCAGTCTGTACGGCAGACCCTGCTCAAGACATATGAGCCTGTATAGCGACTGTTTCGAGACGCATCGTAGCGGCGGTTTGTTGTATAGTAGCAAAAGGCGAGAATGTGAGATGCTGAGTCAGCCTGAGCGACTTTTGATATCGCGCAAAAGTTGAAGGCGAAGACGCAGAGAAGTCTGGAGTCGCCGGCTTAGCGTCGAAGAGGCCGGTAGAGATGAGTAGAGCACCAGGAGTGGCCTTAAACCACTGCCGACTAGGCCGTCACTCAGGCTGTCGCGATACCATAGCGTAGGACCCTGCATACCCAAGCATACACGAGATATACCGGCATTGCTGACGGCAGAAAAAGGGTGCTATCGCGAGGTAATGATACCCTTGTGGCTTCGAGAAGAATCAATTCCAAAGCTGCGTCACCTATATCTGGGGTTAATACCCTCCCGTGGGGCTGTCGCTTCTTCAGCTCTTTGTATGCTGGTGGCGAGAAGGCCCAAGTCAGACGGAAGGATGGTGCATATTGGCCATCTAGGCCGCGAATTAGCCCAGATGGTATCAGTCGTGGCAGATGCTCATTATCGACGTCACCATCAGCACCAACTATGCTTAGAAGTCGGGAATTACCGCTTCATAGGGCGTTCATTGCCCTCGGCAGTAATTTGGGGGACCGCGTCACTATGATAGAAGAGGCATGTCGAGAGATGGAGGCCCGCGGTATCAAAGTCAAAAGAACGAGCTCGCTCTTTGAGACCGCTCCCATGTATGTGATGGACCAGGGAGCATTCCTCAACGGAGCCTGTGAAGTCAGTTCTCCCACAGCTCATTCTTGTCTAGTATAGTATCTAATGTGATAACTACCTAGGTTGAAACCTACAAAACTCCAATGGAGCTGCTAGATACCCTACAATCGATAGAAACCGACATGGGGAGACGCAAGGTCGTAGACAAAGGCCCACGTAACATAGACCTCGACATTCTACTCTATGATAACGACAGTTTATCTAACGAACGCCTGACCGTTCCTCACAAACTCATGCTCGAACGGGAATTTGTTTTGCGGCCTCTTTGCCAGTGTGACTCCCTTTTCTTTCCTTTCGGAGATATAGACGACTGACCAACATCACTTAGGTTGGTGCCGGGGGACTACCCTCAAGGATCCCAGCAAAGCAGAACATATACTTCACATTTAAACGCTCTTCCTCCTTCTGATCCGCCCCCTACTGTCATTATTCCTATGCCAGCAGGCTTGGCCCCAATCACGCCCACCAAATCAAACCGCACTACACATCTCATGGCGGTTCTCAACGTAACACCCGACTCCTTCTCAGACGGCGGGACTCACTCATCGACAGATCCAACAGCCCTACTCGAAACAGTCAAAGCTTATATCGATGCCGGCGTCTCTATAATCGACGTAGGAGGCGAGAGCACCCGTCCAAACGCCGAACCCGCTTCTAAATCCGAAGAGTTAGCCCGCGTCATACCCGCAATAAAGCTCATCAGGTCACTCCCACAAGCCAAAAATGTTGCTATAAGCATCGATACCTACCGAGCCACTGTGGCTGAAGCAGCCGTTGCCGCCGGCGCGGATATCATCAATGACATATCCGCCGGGCTCATGGACCCAGATATGCTCTCTACGATGGCCCGTCTACATAAGACAGTCATCCTCTCCCACACTCGAGGAACACCCAAGACTATGAATAAGCTTACAGACTACCCCAGCGGCGTGCTGGCCGGCATTAAGCAGGAGCTATCTGCACGCATACGTGCTGCCGAAGACGCTGGTATCAGGAGGTGGCGCATAATCGCGGATCCTGGCGTGGGCTTCGCCAAAACCGAGGACCAGAATTTATCTATCCTCCGACACCTCGACGAGCTAAGACATGGAGACGAATTGCAGTACATGCCCTGGCTCGTGGGCGTGAGCAGGAAAGGGTTCGTGGGACGTATCACAGGCGTCAAGACTCCTGGTGAGCGAACTTGGGGTACCGCGGCCGCAGTCACTGCAGCTATTGGCGCGGGAGCAGATATAGTACGTGTGCACGATGTTAAAGAGATGTCCCAGGTTCGTCGAATGGCAGACGCGATATTCCGGCGGGCTCTACCGTATTCTTAAAAGGTTAATATTAGCATTTGGGTTAGGTTGGATATACATTCAAAATTTTGTACATTACAGCATAGCCGTGTAAACTCTTGAACATATCTTTCTGTTGACTTTAAACTGCCATTTTCGCTTTCCAAGATCTTTCGCTAAAGAAGACAGGAAGATTACGGATTTCCGTACACTTACTTAATAGACTGCCAACATTCTATTCGTGAACAATTAGTGTATGTTGTCCTTAATAAGAATCTTGACATCAAAAACATTTAGCACAAAGTGCCATTATACAATAAGATCGTGAATTCAACATAAGGGAGTCAAAGGATCTCTATCTTTTAGCCGCAACTAGCACATTTTGTATAGTGCAAGGCTCCAGAAGTAAAAGCCAAATCAAGAAAGCAGCTCAGAAAGGATTGAAGTGAAAGAAATATTTACGCTTATTGGGACGAGAAGACTCGGAAGTACGCTCATACACAAGTCCAAAACCACGGAGCACAATTGATTCCTCCCGGTATGCAAATGCCCCTCATATCCATTGCTTGTGACCAATGCAATGCAGGAGCATCTCGAAGCAAGCCAAGCAGATGTTTACCCTCCCTTATTTGATGGAACAGCAGATCAAAAACTCCCAAGATGCTAGACAAGAAGATGTCTATGTAGATCGAGGCTTCGAATAGACAACCAGCCAGAATAAACGGTGTTTTGAGAGAATAAAAAGCGACGGAAGTGTTAACATCCTATCTTAGTTTTACGATTTTAGCTGTTAAGATAGTGGCGGATAGCACCTACACACACAGCACATTTCGTTAGATATCGGTAGAAATTGGCAAATGAAGGGTTGCTGCATACCATGAAGCTTCACTGCACTGTCACCAACCAAGCTAGTCAAGTTTTCGAGATCATCGCCAGCGGTAATCCCAAATTTGCGCACAAAGTCCTTAGCTGCCGTCTCGAGGTCGCCGTAATCTTCCACAGCAGGAACTTCGTCTTCAGCACGGCCGAAGTAGGCATTGCTTGATATTGAGGTGGCACCTTCGAAGTTAGCGAGTCGGGTCTTGGCCTCGGCTTGGGCAGCTGGATCAAATTGATCTCTGCCGAAAAATTCGTCGGAAGAAATTCCCTTCTGAGAGCCGAATTTAGATCGGGTTTGCTCAAGTTCCTCGTCTGGGGAGAATGCGTTAGCAAATCGACAACAGATATGTACTGTGAAAAACAAACAAGAAGCGTACCGTCGACGACTTTATTTGCGTGTCCCACAGCGCCGAATCCAAGCTTCTTGGGAGCTGGAGCCTTTGGCTTGCCAACCTGCCCAAAACCAAGTCGTCCCATACCCATTCCTAGCCTTTCGACCTCGCTGGGACTTCTCTCATGGCCCCGGGTGGCTCCAAAGCTCGTCCTAGAGTTCACGGGGGTAGGAGAGATGATAGAGGAAGTAGATTTGCCCTTTGATGCCTCCTCTTCAGCCTTCTCAGACTCAGGATCATAACCGAGCTTTGCGATTCTCTCAGCTTCCTCCTTTGCCTTTCTTTCTGCCTCATCAAAATCAATAGCATCCGCCCCAACGACCTTCTTCGCGCCCAATTTGGGCCCCTTCTTCGCTCCGAGAACCGAGGTCTTCTTTGCACCGGCTGCTGGTCCCTTGCGGACCGCGGTAGCTGTCCGGACAGCGGCCGGAGGAGAGGGAGTGTCATCCTTTTCAGCCGAGAGAGGGGACTTAGATCGTGAACCATTGCCGTTGGAGCCCGGAGTAAGGAAAGGAGAGTTGCGGCCGGCGGACAGTGGAGTGGCGGCTCGTGATGGAGGGTTGCTTGGTCTCTTGATGGACGGCTTATCCCAAGAGGAGAAAAAATCATCATCGGGATCGCCGGCCGGGGTCGATGACCCTTCCGGAGTAGCTGTTGAGACTACATCCGTAATGACAACCATTTCTGGGTATCTACGCGAATTTAGCACGGGAAACAGCCAACATAGAAAATAAGGGTAATCGTGCAACGTACTCTTCCGCATCTTGAGCAGCCCTTCGTTTGAGCTCCTCCTTATATTTCACCGCCGCGCTGGAGGTATATTTTATCTTGGAGTCTTTGCTGTTCAGGGCGGCTGTTCCACCATGTGACTGGAAATACTTGGTGGCCGACTCATTCCCACCGACTTTCATAACGCGTAGCTGATCCCATTGCCACTCTAGCACCATCTATTAGCACACGGACGACGGAGAAGGGGCCTAGCATACGGGGAGACACACGATCAAGGTTGGTAGAGCGAACGAAGGAGATATGGACGCCAAGGTTGCGGTGGTTCGACGAACAATCAAGACAAAGATATATGCCAAAGGGAACCGAAGACCAGGTCGGGTTCTTCGATCCGCAGTCAAAACATATCTAACCACGGGTTAGATTCAACACTCGGTAGCCAGGGGGGGAGGGGTGTTTACTTTGTTTGCGGGTTTCGTCTTTAGCTTCTCAAAGATCTTCTGGGACTGCGCCTTTGACGCACTCATAGTGAGATCGCAGAGGCCAACGGGGTCTCCAGGACGAGCAGAAGTAGCAGCAGGATGCCTGGCAGCGAGCGTACGGCGCAGACGGGCGAGAGACAGTCGATAGGGGCCTGGTTGTCCACGATTTGTCTCAACTTTTCCTGCGCTGCCACTCTGGCCGCTCGCGCCCCCCGGACCTTGCCCTTTTCAGACGTCACGTGTTGGACCTCGGCATTTGATGATGTAAGCATTTTCATGTCTCCAGAAAAAAGACGCTGGAAGGAAGAGAAGAAGACGAGACAGCGACGGAGGTGTTGTTTTGGAGAGATAGCGAGGAGACGGCCAATGGCACCTAGGGATGGTCTCTTTACTTCACAATGAAATCTTTAACTCCGCTTCGCCCACTGAGGCCGGCGTCTCCGTTCCTTCGCCTCACCAGGAACGGCGCATTTCTGCCGCGATATCATAATCACAACCACTATGCAACCCAGAGCAGTCTGGACAGCTCTAAAATCTCCCGGCCAGCAAGGAAAGCTATCACCGTGGCCTCCGACGATGGCAGCGTCAAGTGGACGGAGCTTTCGCGCGGCGAAAAGGCGGCACGAGCTACACAGCAGTCCGTCAATTTCCTCGTTATTGCCATCGGTGCCGTCATGACTGTTAGTTTTGGAACAACATCATGATACTCCTTGTGAATGAAAGGTCCACGGAGAAATTAATTACTTTTCTGTATACGTAGTGCGGCGTCTTTACCTTTTTATATCTCGACGTCTTTGCGCCAGATAGCAAGACGAACCACTTCAACCGTGCAGTGAGCCGCGTGAAGAGCAGTGAGGAATGTCTTGCGCTGCTCGGAGACAGCAAGGAGATCAGAGCCTACGGTGAAACGTCGTGGAACAAGTGGACGAGGAACCGGCCCATTGCGTAATGCTTCCCGCGGTCAACGCATCAGCTGGTCAATAAGAGCCACATAGTATACATATGTTGCTGACCGACATTCTAGGACAACAATCGAGAAAGATAAAAAAGGGAACGAGCACATGAGAATGAATTTCCATGTTCGTCAACTCTTTCCGTTTTTCCCTCCAGAAGGGGTGGCTATTTGGCTAATAATTCCCACAGGTCAGCGGTCCACTTAACGACGGTGTCGTGCTCGTTCACTTAGTCAAGCTCGCGGGTCAAAGCGATTATGAATACCACCTGCTTGCTCTTGATGTCAAAGGTAAGCGAACTGAATATCTACCTCGGCTAGAAAGGGATGTTTATTAATCGTCTGCTCTTTACTTAGGCCACCGGCGTGTCTATATCGAAAACGCTGACGCTGCTAAGAAAGCAGCTGCCAGGGCTGGATCAACGATATTTGGAATTAATTGGCGGTGATCTTGACTATATTATTACGTATGTATGATATCAACATGCACGGTTGTCTATCCTTGGACAGGCGTATCCTCGCTCACTCCACACCTGAACTAAGGCGCGAGAAGCCGCAGGGCGCAATTCCACGGCACTGGATATACCTTACTTTTTGAGTTTCGCTGTATTTTAAGGAAGACTTCTCGTAGGATGCGGCCTTGTTGGATAGAGTTGCACTTTAGCGATGAGGATGCGTTGTTCTCAACGGTTGGATGCATGCAGCTTACATACATACATACCCCATGATGGGTGTTGGATCACTAGGTCATCCTATATCCTGCGGTTGGACGCCACGGTCTGAAGGTCTTGCATAGTGCAGAATGCAGGAATCGCAGAGTTTCGTACTCAAAGTCAACGTATGTACACTCGAGAAGAAGACCTCGAGAGAAAACCTATCTGATGCCGCCTTCTAGGATACAGTGAGAATCATATTGCTGCGCTTTAAGCGGAGGGGTCTACTACCCCGGCTTCTAGAATAAAATGAAAGGTCTTAGAATTTAATTATTGACTGGCTGGATATAAACGAGCCACGGGCATCAGTATATTTTATCTAGATGGGTTATTTTTGATATAGACAGCCTCTCGATCGCTAAGTCGGCGGAGTAAGACCAGGGCCTATCCTGGTATATAAAAAGCCAGACTTAAGTACTGTACTTACGTGAGTGAGCACGGAGGTCAACACACACGAGCCCGCTCAAGGACAGGCCTTGCGGCATCAGTTCTCCACCAGCTCTTGCCCTCGTCTCCAGGGAACGAGTACTCCTCCATGCTAGCCGCCTTCATCTGCACACTATAGCCAGGCTCCATTGGCGTAACGTAATATCCGTTCCGCACCTTGGCCGGATATTCAAAATGTTCATGCAGGTGGTCCACATATTCGAGCACACTTTTCTTCCCCGTCATCACGACATAGTCAATAGTGCTCAGATGCTGCGTGTACTCCGGCAACCCCACGCCACCCGAATGGGGCACGATTGGGACGCCGAACTTGCGCGCAAGCAGCAGGATGGCGAGACACTCGTTGACGCCGCCGACTCGACATGCGTCCGGCTGGAGGACGGTAAGGGCGCCGGCCTGCAGAAATTGCTTGAACATCACGCGGTTCTGGCACATCTCGCCGGTTGCGACTCCAATTGCGCCGTGTGGGGTGTCCTGGAGGCCCTTGCGGATGGCGGCATGGCCGAGTATGTCGTCCGGAGAGGTAGGTTCTTCGATAAACCAAGGCTTGAACACAGCCAGCTCCTTCATGTGGGCGATGGCTTCGGGAACCGACCACACCTAAAATACCGTCAGCATTTGAGATATACTTTTTATGCACGACAGAAAAAAAGGCCCCGCCCTCTGGATACGCCCTATCCGAATGCAAATAATATGGCATGTCGAACCTCATCCGCAGCAATGCTTCACCAGGCAGAGGAGTGTGCTTTCGCCTAATTTAAGCGAAGCGAGTGCGCAGTGAACGGTCGAACGGGAGTACAGTAAACACAATGAATGAGTTGTATACGACGGGAGCACACACCTGGTTGGCATCGACCATGAGCACATTCCCGCGGTCGTATCCGATAGCCTCTCGAGCGATCGTCAGCCGGCGTTTATCCATTTCTAGGTCACCCCCAACTTTCAGCTTGAAGTAGCGATATCCATCCTTGACGCTCTGGTCGAGCAGGCTTCTCATCCTGTCCTCGCCGTAACCCAACCAGCCGGCACTGGTCGTATAGGCCGGAACCGCCTCGCTTCGTTCCGCCTCTTCGATCCGCTGCTGCTTGCCCGGCTCCACCTGCTGGAGCAACTGGATAGCCTCTTCGGGCGTGAGAGCGTCAGTGATATACCTAAAGTCTATGCATCTCACGACTTCCTCCGGCGTCATGTCCGCCACCACTCTCCAGACTGGCTTGTTCAGGCTCTTTGCCCATAGGTCCCACAGCGCGTTCACGACAGCACCCAATGCAAGATGGATCACACCTTTCTCGGGCCCGATCCATCGCAGCTGGCTGTCGGACACCAAATAGCGCCAGGTCTTGCCCCAGTCGGCCGTGAGCGTCTCCAGCTCCCTACCCACCAACAGCGGCGCCAGCGCATCAATTGCAGCGCAAACGACCTCATTGCCTCGGCCGATGGTGAAAGTCTTATGACCCGAGTTAGTCCATGTGTAGCCCTACTAGATAAAGTAGCCTAGATATGACGATTTGAAGAGCCAAAGAAAAAAAAGCAACTGGAAAAAGTAAAGATAGACAAAAGGGCAAGCGAGTTGAACAATTGCAATTGAGCATCAATTCTGAGCACCCACACATACCATGCCATGACCTGCGTGGACCGAGTCTGTTAGTAGCACACAGTACGCGGCCGAGTAGTCGGTTGCAGCATTCATTGCATCGGAGCCGGTATTGTCAAGCGAAGTCTGGACGAGGATATTAATTCTGACCGAGCAATCTGCCCGGAGGGACGAGAGAGGGCGACGCTGATGGATGGATGGGCCTGACGCACCGGGAAACGCACGTCGTGCGAAGAGAACCCGGTGATCTTCATGATCTCGAGAATGCGCTGTATCCGGACGGTCCGTCGGTGGCTTTCCAGCGAGCACTGGTCGAGTAGATGCCTATGTTTGGACAGATTCCTTTCGAATTTTTGATGACGAACGAACTGCTCGATACGGGATTCGCACCACCTGTAGCAAAAAAGCAAAGGAACCGATGAGGGGTCGCGGGATGTTTTCTCTTCCTCCTTTTTTCTTTTTCACTTCTGCTGCCGGGGATGGAATGCCAGGCCCTGCGTCTGGAATGCGACCTGTCACGTCCGACCCGTAAAAGACTGAGCGCAGAGAGCAAGACGACGAGGTAAGCGGGCGCTAAAGCGTGGGGCAACCCGGGTTCGAGCGAGCTAAGTAGGTATACGCTGGGTAGGCTAGTTAAAGCCAGGCAAGCCAGTTAAAGGCCTGGGTAAAGCCCCAGTTAAAGCCGGGGAGCCAGTTAGAGGCCCCGGTTAAAGCCCCAGTTAAAGAACTTAGACTTCAGGCGTAACCCTCAGGCCAACCTCCAGTTAAAGCGCTTCCTCCCCCCAGGTAAAGGAAAGTCAACCCCCTCAGTTAAAGCCAGAAGCCTAAGGGAAACTTAGTTAAGGCCGAGAAAAAAAGAAGCAGAGGAAGAGAGACCCCTCACCACCACCAGCGCCTCAGCCACAGCTAACCACATCTACATCCTTCCATCATCATCGTCAATCGCAAGTCACCAGCACACCTGCAGGAACAAAGCAAGACATGCGCACCACGGGCTGTGCTCGATGCCGTCCTGGGGCCCAACGCCAACCGGCAGATACCCTAGACACTTGCGGCAGCTAGCGAGATGTCCCCGAAACAGCCGGGATTGCGTGCATCGACTCCCTGTCCAGATAGGCCGTCCGAGAGCAAAGTGCCCAGCAGCCCGCCCGCAGGTCCCCAGAAGGGACGCAGGAGGGTCTCTCGGAGAAATCAACCCATTGGCTGTGCTGGTCAACCCGTCTCCAGATGGCCGGAGATCGATTGGCATCCTGGCTGAACCTATGCAGGCCTGCGGTCCGGCGTCTGCACGTCCAAGAATACATCCCATGTCAGGCTCCCTTCCTGCCCTTGTGGTCCTGTCCAGGTGATGGCAGCCCTGGAAATCAAGGCGAGTCCTTGATATATTGGTGTCTCTCTCCCTCTCTTCTCTTTCCGTCTCGGAATCCACCGCAATTTCTTTCTTTGTTGTCCGTTTGTGCATTGCTGTTGTTGTCGTTCTATAAAGTCCAGCTCGATTGCCTTTCTATTTCCTACTCCATTCCTCTTCCTTTCCATAATTTTCCATTGCACAGTTGAACATCAAAGATGGGGTCCTGCATAAGTCGCCAGACGCCCGAGGATGAGAAACGCATACGCAGAGATAGCAGACGGTCTCGCCTGTTGACGAGATGGCGCCAGATGAGGGCCATGAGGAAGGCCGAACGGTCCTTTAGAGAAGCCAGCCCGGAGTTCAGCGAGACCGGCGAGATAGACAGTTTGCGTGCCACAGAATATACTCCCCTTAAAGACCACATCTACCTCGACTACACCGGCGCCGGCCTATACGGCGAGAAGCAGCTTCGTACCCACTTCGACCTACTCCGCTCCAGCATCTATAGCGACTCCCAGGCCGCACCTGGCGCCGCTGCCGTCGAGCACGTCAGAAAACACATCCTGTCTTTCTTCCGTGCCTCGCCGGATGAATACGAGGTCATATTCACGGCCAATGCGTCCCATGCGCTCAAGCTAGTGGGCGAGGCCTATCCGTTCACGCCGGAGGGAGAGCTGCTGCTGCTGTGGGATAACCACAACTCCGTCCAGGGCCTCCGAGAATTTGCCCGTGGCAAGGGAGTGGCCGTCACCTACTGTCCCGTCACGTCACCGGGGCTCCTTGCAGATGAGGTCTTTCTAAAAAAAGCCATCAATACAAAGGGCACCGGCAGCCCGCGTCTCTTCGCCTTTCCGGCCCAGTCTAATTTCAGTGGTGTGCAACATCCCCTGGAGTGGATCGAAGAGGCGCAATCTCAGGGCTGGGATGTCGTGCTTGATGCCGCGAGCTTCGTGCCTGCGAATGTTCTTGATCTCTCCAAGTGGCATCCCGACTTCGTGCCAATCTCCTTTTACAAGATGTTTGGCTACCCGTCGGGCATCGGCTGTCTCATAGCTCGCAAACAGGCTCTCTCCAAGCTGCAGCGTCCCTGGGTCTCTGGCGAGAAGACGTCCGCAATCATCCGGCACCAGAACAATGTCAGCCTGGGAAATTCCGCCCAGAGATGGCATGAGGTCTTTGAGGATGGTAGCATAGATTTTTTCGGTCTTCCCGCGATCGAAATTGGCCTCAATCATCTGTCCAACATTGGCATGGAGACCATCCACAATCGCGTGATAATGCTGGCTGGCTGGCTCATTGACCGCCTTCTTGAGCTCCGCCACTCCAATGGCCGACGGGCCGTCATCATCTATGGGCCCCAGGACACAAAGGGCCGCGGTGGGACTATCAGCTTCAACTTCATCGACCCCAACGGCCGCGTCATTGACGAGCGCATCGTCGACCAACGCGCCCTCCCCATCAATCTATCGCTCCGCACAGGCTGTTTCTGCAACCCAGGAGCCGGCGAGGCCGCTTTCCACCTCACTGAGCAAGCCCTTCTCCACGCATTCGACCAAGAGGCCGCCTCAAAAGACCAGGAAGGCGACCCTAAAACCTTTGACGAGTTCCTGGTCGACATGGGCATGACGACCGGCGGCGGCGTCCGCATCTCTCTGGGCCTAATGACCAACTTTGCCGATGTTTTTCGCTTTTTGCAGTTTGCGCATACATTTATTGATGACATTCCAGCGGCAACGAACCTCAAGGCGCGTCTGCATTGCTAGACAGACTCTTTGACACGATATCACGACCCGTACTGCCTCCATCGCGACTCATTAACGATCTCGACTCTTTCAATTGCCACCCATCACGACTTATAACGACTCGCACGGCCTTATAATGATGAGCTATAACGGCTCGTTGCGGCTTCACTCGCGACTCCTAATAACGAACAATGACGACTCGTAACGGTCAAGCGGACCTCATAACGAGAATGATAATGACTAGGGATATGATCCAGCCAGCGTCCTTTTTTTTCTCTCTATAAATCCTTCGAAGAATTTCTGGGGAATGTGGGTATGATCTCACTCAACAAGGGGGGGTATCTGGGCGGCGTTAAAATAACGGTTTTATGACTTTGCTTAATAAATGATACCACGAATGAAGCTCACAGTAAACCCTTTATAATGCGTAATCTTCTTATGAGCTCACCTGCCTGGACGTGCTGTCTCTGAAGCGTGTTGTTGTGGTAGAGTTGTAAAGTTTTTACACGGCGCTGTTTCATCTTTTTTAAATCATCCAACAGGGAGGCCGGGGGCTACACAGCATCCCATCGCACAAAGGGGCCGCGATTGAACCTTGAAGCCGCGACCGACAGGCGTAACTATTTAAGGGGGACTCAAAGAAAAGAAAAATCCATGTAGTTTCGCTCCTAATTTACAGCTCCATCCGGCTAGAAGAAGTATTTGGAAAAGAAAATACGCAGAACTTAACTCGAGAGGCCTCTCTTCTCGCTTTCAGAGAAGAACACAATCATGCGCCACAGCTTCTTCACAAGGACTTCCGCTTCTTCGTCAAGCGCCTATACGAGGAGATTGTGTCAGTAAACGCGATAGTTGTCATTAGGGATGGGGTGCCAGCTTACCCCTTCCAATTGCTCCACGAGGTCCTGGGGACTTCCGCGCTTGCGGATATGCTCTTCCACTACGTCCACCAGCATCTGCTCTTGCACGCCGAGATACTCCATAATCTTCTTCTCCACGAAGGGTTTGAGCTGGTCGGTAAGGACAGACTCATCCACAAACTCCCATTTGACCTCCCACTTCCAAAGACCCTCCTTGTCCGATGGGATCTCCGCAGCGAGTTGTCTCGCGGCCTGAGCACGCTCCTCGTCGCTGAGACCGGTGGTCTCGGCAATAGAGTCGAATTTGATGTCCGTTAGCGGCCGTCTGATAGTGACAGAGGTATCTTCCTCGTCTTCCAGCAGACCCTCGACATCCGCCACAGTCCTCCGCTGAGCTTTCTGAGCAGCGGCTCCCAGGGACAGCTTGAAGCGTTGGGGTTCCTTGCGCGGTTGATTGCGAGTTTCCATCTCCTGCGCCTGGCGGGCGAGGAAATCGTCGGCCATTCCGCGGGCTTGCTCTTGTTGCTGTACCTCTTTCGCCTTCTCTCGTTCCTCTGCGGCGCGATCAGCCTCGTCCATGGCGGCCTCTCGACTTCGGAAGGTCGCTCGTTTGCGTATCCATACACCGCGGTCGGCATAATATTCCTCTACCTTTCTGCTTGCTTCCGTATCGTCATTCCACTCCCGCAGTCGCTTTGCCATGGCACGTTTCTCTTCTTCCGCACGCTGTGCTTCTTCTTTCTCTCGGTTCTTCTCCCGCTCCACAGCGGCTGCTCTGCTTCGTTCACGATTGAGCCATCGCCGTTCCTGGTCCAATGCCTGTTTCTCAAGTTCTGTGTCTCGTTTCTCTCGCAGTCTTCTCTCTACCTCCGAATCACTTGCATCCGTATCATCATCATCAACATAGATATTAGCCCCGTTAACATCCACAAAGGACACGCCCTTATGGTAGTCTTTCGGAATTTGCTGACCGTAACCCTTTGGTCCAGACGGGGCGTTGGGCATTCCCCCAGCTCGAGGGCCGAGTGGAATACCATTAGCGCCTCCAGCGGGGCCACTCGGGGCGGACTGAGGTGGAGGAGATAATCTGCTTGAGCGTGAATGGCCAGTATTTCTAGCTCGCTCCAGGGACTCGATCTCCTCTTCCCGCTTCAGGCGTTCGAGATCCCGACGGTTGCTTCTCTCACGGAAGGCTGCAATTTCCTTGGCCACGGTTTCTCTCATCTCAGCAGGGATGTCAGATAATTCATCCTCCACAGTTATCGGTATTGTTATAACTTCTGCTGAAGCGCCGTCTTTCTGCTTGTCAGCATCGCCCATGGTAATGTCACCATCTCTGTCGACACCGGCCGAATCGGGACCAGGTTGAGCTGAAGGGTTCGTCAGTTCGGCGAGAACTTTCGCAAGGTTTGTCCTCGCTGACTCCAGGCGTGCATGTACCGCTTCTGGCTCTTGGGCGTTGTTCCTTTCGTATTGCTCCAAGTAACTGAGGGAACTATCATCAATGACCACCTGTAAGGACTTGTTAGTAATCTAGACAATCCGATAGACACTTGAAGCCAGAGCATACCAGCAATTTACTCATTTCAACACCAGACTCGCTTTTTTCCTCTTCAGACGAGGGTGATTGTTTCTTGACAGGAACTTCGATATCCCTTAGCACTTCTACAGCAGTATTAAGACTCTCCGGGTCCTCGTACTCTGCAAACCCAAACTTGCATGGCTTGTTATCCGCATCAGTCGCCCGAATCCAGCGCCTGAGGTTACCAGCCGATCGAAGAATGCGTTCGACTCCCTCGTCACCACCAGTGCCTTCGGTGATGCCACTGACGAACACGGTGCGCACAATTTCGTCTTTTGTCGGAGGCTGCAGCTGCATGATCGCCTCACGGATATTCTGACGCTGCGACTCTAGAGAGGTAGTATGGTATTGTCCGCCTCGACGCCCTCCGGCATCCCCACCGCGCTCACGACCGCCATCCTGAGGAGTTGACGACTTGGAAGGGCCCGAGGTACCTAGTCTAATGACTGGCGCAGAGAAATTGATATTCGGCATGTTCGGCGGAGGTTGGAAATTGGCTGGGAACCCGCCGGGTCGGCCTGGCAGTTGCATATTGTGCTGCTGCATCCCCGGTGGTGCTCCGGTTCCTGGAGCTGCCATTCCTGGAGGGCCTTTATCAATCGTAGAAGAAATCTTGTCAGTTACGCATACCTCTAATGGCTGGTCTTTCAAAGGAAAGGTCGGGTTAGAGAGTGCTCACCACCCATGCCGGGGGGAGCGCCAGGATAGCTTCCAAAATCCGGCGGTTGGCCAAATGGCCCTGGAACTATAGAAGGAGGTCAGTTAGTATACAAGGAAAGGTAGAAGCACTGTTCAGTCGGCATTACCTTGATATGGATTATACATCTTGACTCGGCTGTCCGGCGCAGTATTCTCTCTTCGGATGCTGTAGATAAGCTTGGACTGGCAACCAAGGCAGATACAAAGCTGCAGAAAAGATGGAGAAGGCTTTGACAAGCTCTTCCAAGATGACCTCTTCCACCTGTCTTGTCTGCGCTGGCCTCTTCTACCTCTGCTTCTTCGTCGTCTCTTTTCATCCTTCAGTTTTCTTCAAGAGCACAAAAGTGGGCCCGAGCTCCTGTCGGTCACGTGGATGGCCTCCTCACTAAAAAAGAATCGTTGATTTCTACGTCGACATCATCAACATTATTCTTTACTCTACTAGTTAACTCGCTGCCTGTTCCTTAGGAGTACGGAGTAGTGGGTTTGCTGTTTTTACATGATGGCTAAGCTATCATCGTGATGCTGGACTCCGAGAATGCAGGAGACCATCGCCCAATCACACGCGATTTACAAACCCCCTGGCGAGACAGACAGGTCAATGGCTGCCTTGCATTCTGGGCAAAAGCCCTGCGCCACAGAGCATGGAGGCTTTGCCTTGAAGTCTTCTTGAACCTCGATGTTCAAGAAGTGATATTAGACATCATCAAAAAGCGCACAAACTTGCTTCTCGAACATGTCTCTGGGCCTCCTTTGTGTCAGCGATCTTATCGCTGTTGGGAAACTCATCAGTGATATCACATCCAGCCTCAGCGAAACAAATGGCGCCGCACATCACTACCGTCACTTAATGCTCGAGCTTGAGAGTCTAGGAAGCATCCTGCGTGAACTAGACAGACTGACAGCTCCACCCGAGCTCGTCCCGACATTGAATGCAATCAAAGCCACAGCGCTCTCCTGCCGACTTCCGCTCGAGGCGTTTCAGAGAGAGCATAAGAAGTACGGACTAAGACTAGGGATAAATAGCTCGTCCGATAGAATCCAAACTGCGGGAGCAAAAGTCAGATGGGCATTGGGAAAGCAAGACGCCGTGAACGAACTACGCCAGAAGTTAAATGCCCATGTGAACTGTATCAGTATGCTGATGGGATTGTATCAAATGTGTGAATGATCTGCTATTGTCTACACTCTTTTTAAAGTGATCTGACCCAGGCGGCGAAACGACTAGAAAGCACAACGCACTTGCCACTGACCGTATGGCTAGCGAACTGGAGTCTTCTAAAGTCGCAATCGAGAATCTAGAGAAGACGGTCTTGCGATCAAGCGACAACATCCTAGCGTCGCAGCAGAAGTTAGGAGATGATCTGGGGACCATAGTCCGTTGGATACCAGGCGTGAAGGCGATATACGATACCACTCGAAAGATATGGTCTGTAGCCTTCTTATCACGTTGGCTAAGCGATAAGTTGCTAACTTGGCGACCAGGGCTCTTAACCTGGATATGTTCGACATGCTTCAAGCCCTCACAACGTCTATGCCTTCACCGGATACAAGATATACATATTTTCAAGCCCCCATAGTATTCGAAGATGGTCTGGGTAGAAAGATCCCTATTCCGTCGGAGTATGACTGGGATGTAAGCACAACGTTGAGATGTCGCGATACCCAACACAAGAGTTTACTGACATGGTACTGCTGTAGACCATTGAGGCTATTATTCAAGCTAGGTTCAGGGAAGGACCAGGAAGCCGAACCGTGAAAATCGGGCATTATGAGTTATACGACTCGTCCAACCGACGCAATGCCATTACGAAGGACAACTGGCCAGCTTTGCTTCCAGGACAGCGTATAGTCATGGCCATGCTTGTAGATTTTGTGACAGAGAAAGACGAATATTCTCAGTGTCCAATCTCGAGCTGTCGTTCGAGTGAAGTCGCAAAAGCACCGTGGGGAGGTATGATGTGTCGTGAGTGCAATGTCTGGTTTGATAAGAAAGATTCACCACCCAACGTCGAAATCTTGGCCCAAGAAGCTCCGAATAGTGTCGACGGTCAAAACTGCCTCCCCCCCGGTAATAACATCTATAACGGGAAATGGGTTGTCGATGGCTTAAATCACTTTCGAAACATCAGAGTTACCAATGTTTCAAAAGCTCTCGAGAACGCGATGATAATGCAGGCTAGCATCAACCTTTGTAGGGAGCTCTCTAAATCCCAGCCCGGCGGGTCTGGCTTCGTGGTGAGTTTTTACGAGCATGGAGCGTTCGTTTCCTTCCCTACGCAAGAGATTGATCCCTCTCTCTAGCCTTCTCTCTACAAATACTTTCTCTTTAGTTATAGACCTACCTTTCTTTACTTTTAATACGGCCTCTTAGAGTCGCCAGTCGCAGCGGTTTAAGAAATTGAGGGTGACTAGATGCCTAAACTGTCGCCTTCATTGCCATCTTGCCCAAATGCCCTATTAATTATTGACTTTGTTGTGATAATGATTGTCCTATGCCCATTTAACATGTCTGTGGTGGTTACTACGAAGTGCTCGGGATAAGAACTTCTGGGGCCTAAGTAATAAACAGTTGCATCGCCAACGGGCATTTCAACAATTCAGCAAGATGATAGGCCCGACGGCCTGCATTCGGGCAGTGCAATCTGAGCTTGAGGAGCTCGACGGCCAATGAGACGGGCTGAGGATGCTGGCGAGTGGGAAGCTTCGCGTAGCTTGAGATTTCCCCTGCGTTTGCCTCGCTCTCTCGCTAACCGAGTCGACTAGAAGGAAGACGGGAAGGGTCAGCCTCGTACGGTGCCGGCTCCTGGGGTGCGGCTGCAGCTCTGGATCGTCTAGATCTAGTCTGCCTCGCTCTCCAGCGAACGAGAGGCCAAAACACGGCGTTTGCTATTAATAACTTCTCGTGGCGGCGGCTTGGCCTGCAAAAGGGGCGACTCTACGGCTTCACATCTCGACCAGCTCGTTTACAGCCGCAACCACACTGGCCGGCGCAGACGAAATGGCTTGTTCTAAGCCGCTATCGGGGACTACGGGCTCGCTGCCCAGGGGTGGTCAGCCCGCGCAGCAGATATATAAGAGTCGTCCACTATAAGTCACAACAGAAGCCATCCTCTCCATCCTCAACTCCAGCTCTTCTCTACCCCATACTCTCTCTCTACTACACTCGTTATACCCAACGGTTCTCCTCAATTCCGCCAAAATGCGCACTGGAATCTTTGCTCTCGCTGCCCTCCTCGTGAGCGGCGCCATGGCCGGCGAATGGCGCAAGGTCGACCCCCAGACCATCCACGCCCTCCGTGACCTCCGTGTCCGCCAGAACAGAGATGGCTCCTTCATGCCCGGCACCACCCAGGGCCGCGGCAAGACCTGCGTCGACGCCTTCGGTGCTGGCTTCGAGCTCTGCGCCGACAGCAAGATCTGCTACAACCCAGTCCAGGGCGACCTCTGCTGCTCTGAAGGATGTACGTCTCCATTTCCCCCCATCACCATTGTATTTAAGATGTCAAAGCTAACGGCAGACAGATCCCTGCCCCCGTGGAAGCTTCTGCTTGACCAAGGGATACTGCTGCCCTAACGTACGTACCAACGGCCATGCATGATTGATCCATTGACCTCTGCTAACGGCATGTACAGGGCCTCGACCCCAAGGAGTGCGCTAAGAAGAACAACATCGAGCTTCCTCCAAACTTCAAGCCATCCAGCGGCGCTCCCTTCCCCACCGGCACTTCTCGCCCATCTGGCGGCAGCACCGGCATCATGCCCACCGGCACCGGCTCTATGCCCACCGGCACCACCATGAATCCCACCAGGACCGGCACTGCGACTGCCACTGGCACTGCCACCAGAACCACCTCCGGCTCCAGCTCCAGCACTGCTACCAGGGCCCCTACCTTCACCGGTGCCGCCAGCCAGAACAGCATCCAGGGCGCTGCCGCCGCCGTCGCTGCTCTCGGCCTTCTCAACTTGTTGTAGAGCGGGAGAAATGTAATTAGAGGAGTTAACAATAATACTAATAATAATATGTAATCTATTCCACCGTCAACTGGCATCGTGTAGGCCTAGACAGGCGGGCTGATTAATAGAGAGAGAGAGCAGACTCAGAAAAATGTTTCGCTGCTGGTCCGGCTTTGTTGCGGGGATAAACCCCTCGACCTCCTCCGCCACCGTCAACACCCACTACAGCGAGCGAAGCACACGACAGGACGACCAGCACAGGACGAGAAGATGCCTCAAGCCAGCGGCCTCGAGGCCTGGAAGGCCCTGGAGGAGCACCATGCCGCCGTCGGCCGCCACATCTCGCTCAACGACGAGTTCAAGCACGATCTGCGGCGCTTCGAGAAGCTCTCGCACACCTTTCACAACGCCGCCGATGGCTCCGATACCCTGTTCGACTTCTCCAAGAACCTGGTCACCGACGAGACGGTCGCCCTGCTCGTCCAGCTCGCGCGTGAGGCCGGCGTCGAGAAGCTGCGCGACGACATGTTTGCCGGCGAGCCCATCAACTTCACCGAGAACCGCGCCGTCTACCACGTTGCCCTGCGCAATGTGAGCAACCAGCCGATGCAGGTTGGCGGCCAGAGCGTCGTCGAGGGCGTCAATGCCGTGCTCGAGCACATGAAGCAGTTCTCCGAGCAGGTCCGTAGCGGCGAGTGGAAGGGCTACACCGGCAAGAAGATCAAGACCATCATCAATATCGGCATTGGCGGCTCAGACCTGTAAGTTGTCCTCTTCTCTTTTCTACAGCTACTAAAGGAAATGCTGACCTTGAGACAGCGGCCCGGTGATGGTGACGGAGGCATTGAAGCCCTACGCTGACCGCAGCTTCAACATCCACTTCGTCTCCAACATCGACGGCACACACGTCGCTGAGGCATTGCGGGACTCGGATCCTGAGACCACGCTTTTCCTCGTTGCCTCCAAGACCTTTACTACTGCTGAGACGACCACCAACGCCCACACGGCCAAGGACTGGTTCCTCCAGACTGCCAAAGATGAAGCCCACATCGCCAAACACTTCGTCGCCCTCTCCACCAACGAGGAAGAGGTGACCAAGTTCGGCATCGACAAGAAGAACATGTTCGGCTTCGAGT
Organism: Onygena corvina; assembly: GCA_000812245.1. Taxonomy (NCBI): domain Eukaryota; kingdom Fungi; phylum Ascomycota; class Eurotiomycetes; order Onygenales; family Onygenaceae; genus Onygena; species Onygena corvina. The sequence goes on along the minus strand of JWPT01000034.1, from coordinate 274,119 downwards.
CCTGGGTCGGCGGCCGCTACTCCGTCTGGAGTGCCATCGGGCTCTCCGTCGCCCTCTACATCGGCTACGACAACTTCCACCAATTCCTCGCCGGTGCCCACGCCATGGACACCCATTTCCGCGAAACTCCTCTCGAGAAGAACATCCCAGTCCTCGGAGGCCTCCTCAGCGTCTGGTACAGCGACCTCTTTGGCGCCCAGACGCACCTTGTCTCTCCCTTCGACCAGTACCTGCACCGCTTCCCCGCCTATCTTCAGCAGCTATCCATGGAGAGCAACGGGAAAGCAGTCACGCGCGACGGCGAGCACACCAAATACACCACTGGCCCCATCGTCTTCGGCGAGCCTGCCACCAACGCCCAGCACAGCTTCTACCAGCTGCTGCACCAGGGCACCAAGCTGATCCCAACCGACTTCATCCTGGCCGCTGAATCCCACAACCCGGTCGAGGGCGGCAAGCACCAGCGTATGCTTGCTTCTAACTTCCTCGCTCAGTCCGAGGCTCTCATGGTCGGCAAGACACCCGATCAGGTCAAGGCCGAGGGTGCCCCTGAGGAGCTCATCGCGCACAAGACCTTCCTGGGCAACAGGCCCACAACCTCTATCCTCGCCCAGAAGATCACACCCGCCACGCTCGGTGCCCTGATCGCCTACTACGAACATGTCACCTTCACCGAGGGCGCGATATGGAACATAAACTCCTTCGACCAGTGGGGCGTTGAGCTCGGAAAGGTCCTTGCTAAGAAGATCCAGAAGGAGCTCGAGACCCCCGAAGCTGGAGGCGAGCATGATGCTTCTACCAGTGGCCTGATTGCTGCCTTCAAGAAGAAGACTTCTCTCTTGTAGAGCCAGCGTGCTCTCGCACCCTTTTTCGGCTCTGATATGTGTTATGCTTCATCATGAATCTGTATGTCTAAATTGTTACGCTGGTGAAAGACCCCCGAGCTACGTCGGGGGCATAATATCCCAATCTTAGTCTTCGATTACTCGGGTCTCTGTATCATCGATTGTCACTCTGTCCTGTTTGCTCGCTCGTTGTCGGTAGAAACACTGCGTAGTCTAGTCCAACTCCGCCAAGCCCGGCTTCAAGATAGCTGGCTAGTTCTGCCGTAGCTTGAGAGTAGACAGATCGCAGCAAAGGAAGACACATCTTTATTCCGATGCTTCACACGCTCTTTCACAGGGAATTTTTGCTATGAATTTTCCCACCTGCATACAACTGTCCAGCCCGCTCGCTTGGATATCATATTCTTATCTCCTGGCTGTCGCGACCGCATCACGCCTCACACACCTGGATAATCCCGCCAGCCCGGCATATAAATACGGCGATAACCTCCCCATCAGCTGTCTAAATCGAACAGTGTAAGTCCTCATCTTCTACTGCTTAAGAGCGCCATAACTAATTGGACGGACGGCAGAGATGACGGCCAGCATGTATGTTCCACGACCCCCTCTCCTCCTCCCCTACAGACGAATACTGACTGCGAGACCAGGTTACTGACATAGCCGGCAAACTCCAATATATACCCTTCTCCGTGTGCAACGAAACCAAATCCCCTCTCGTATTCCACTACGGCACCTCCGAGACCATAACCTGCACCATCGACTCCCTCTCCGACTCCCTCTACCATCTCCTAGAATACTACATTCACTCCGATGTCCCATTGGCATGCCGCATACCCACCGCGCCCATAGCGGCGTCCTTACCGAACCTCACACCAGAAAAGAGTGACAAGACTGTTAAGAGCGAGGATGGCGACCTCTCTTCTACTCCTTTCACCCCCATGACAATTGCGCTCCAGGGAACCCTTCAGCATAGCCACCTACACATGTGGACTGACATGAACGTCCTCCTCCACCGGTCGACTACCATACCAAACAAGGACGCAAAACCATCCAGGCACCGCATACATGGGCAGTTGGTAGCGGCGTCTGCATATTCATTTCCCTTAACGGCGAAAAAGGACAAGGAAGGGAAGCCGAATCCAACGATACATGTTCCCCTTGACCCCTGGGCAGCGGGAAAGGGTCACAAAATTGTCCGTGGTGAGCCATTGACATTCACATTCAAGATTGGATGGGTTGATGAGAGTGACGTCACCTCGTTCTCAGCCCATCAAGGAGCCTGGGGCTCATTCATATCGATGCTTTGGCGAGCCTTCATGTTCATCATGGCGGGCGGTGTTGGTGCGATTATTGCCTTATGGTGGGACCGCACGCTTGGATCCCGAGGAAAAGCAGGCCGTTGGGATGGTGACGGGCTCCTAGGCAGATTCCCAAGCTCTACACGTGGATTATTTGGATCACGGCGCATCGGCAATGCCTCAGGAAGTATTGGCACCAGTGCAAGTATCGGTGGTGGCTACGGCGGTTATGGAATGAATAGCGGTGGAGGATCCCATGGATACAACGGTTTCGCGAGTGGGAAGCGAGACTAATTTTACGAAAAATTTGGATGAGATTCTTTATAGATGGTCACAATCATATATTGGGTGGAAATGATGAAAGATTTATACCTCTTGTTCTTTGCGCCTTAGAATACATAATAATAACACATCGCCCGGCAAGGCACTTATTAACACAAGAAATAGCGTTCCTCAGAAGCACTGGTATATCTACCCACACACCTGGACGTTTCCTGCGCACTTCACCGGGTCTTTTGCATATCTGCTATCAGACCCCGAAGGAAGCCAGAACGTTACCCACTTCTTTACCATCCTTGTCTCCTCAATTCCACACATCTGCTCACCAGCTGGTGGAACCCTTCTTTAAACTGACGTCTCCACCGGCCAATCTTAACCTGCTTACGCACAATTCCGCGGCGAACGTGATATTTTTGATCGCGCGCATCTTTATGGATTTTGTTAAATCGACAGAGGGATTCCACGACGGTGAAGGCTTGCTGTACGTCGACTCCTTTCGTCGGTTCAACGGCGACCGAGCGCCCTAACCTCGCATTGAGCTTCAGTTCTGGGTATCTCCTAAGCATGCGTCCGGGCTCGTTTGAACCGTGAATGACCGAGTCCCGAACCGCACGGGTGACACTTCCAACGTCGTTCGGTTTGAAAAGAGATTTGAATTCGGTTCCGATATCTTGGCTTTTACGTCCTTTTGAAAAGTGAGAGCCTTTTTCCGATCCCACGCTATCGTATATGTCGTCTAACAAGTCGCTGATCGTGTCCGTGTTGAACTTTTCATCCTGCGCTGGCTGACTTCTGGAGGGTGGTTGGGGTCTTGATGGTGTAGTAGGTGGGGTGATTGGTAAAGCTGAGGTGGCTGAAAGTGACCGTATAGACTGGTTGTAGACTTGTGATATGGGTGATGACCGTCTGGAGTGAGAGAGGTGTGAGGTCAGACGTTGGCAGACGAGGCGCGATGCCTGCCTCGAGACTAGACCATTGGCCATTTTCCGAACTTCCATCGGATATAATTTGTCAGCCCTATGGCTCCCAACAGGTGAATCTGTCTAATGAAGAGGGCGTTGTCGGTCTGTTTCTGCTTTTGCTCGTCCTCGTCCTTTTTCCGACGTTCAAGTTTGGTTTTTCTACGAGACCTTCACGTGATCCGAAGCGCCCTCTTTATCGATAAGCCAGGGAGAGATAAAAGGTCGAGGACGTCGAAGAACATCTACCACAAACTACGAACAGCTCACTGCGGCCAGCATCCAGAGATTTCCGTCCAGCTTCCCGCTATAGAACTTGTGTAGTGATTCTGCCCGAAGATGTCTTCCATCACTATCGCAAACTTGCCTAGAATGGCACGGGAGACCCTCTCTACCATCATCCAAACGCCAGCAGCGGCCAGCAATCTTGCTATCATTGATGTCCGAGATTCTGGTTCGTCTGTCAAACTGCATCCTTCTTGATACCATCTACAGTTCTGTCTAACGAGGCAGCCGCCTCCTCCTAGACCACGTCGGCGGCAACATCGTCTCCTCCAAATGGGTTCCGAGCTCCTCGTTCGAGGCACACGTTCCGGAACTTGTCCGGACTCTCAAGGACAAGGAGAATGTCGTTTTCCATTGCGCTCTAAGCCAGCAACGTGGGCCCTCGGCTGCTCTGAAATACGCAAGAGAGCGAGCCAAGATTCTGGGCGCTGACGAAGGTGCTAAGCAGACGATCTTCGTCTTGGACGGAGGCTTTGTGAAGTGGCAGGAGGCATTCGGCAACGATCCAAAGCTAACAAACGATTACGTCAAAGATGTCTGGCAAGACAATTGAATTGTTAGATGTGTTTAGATCATGATTTTCCACGGCCTTGATTATGATTTAATGACCTTGGGCACCCGGAAACGCATGCGGGGTAGGGCGAATGTTTGACTTCACAGCATAGATAGCCCTCTCAATCAGTTCGTTAGATTGATAGCCTAGCCATTACGATGATGTAGGCTTTGATCTATGTATCCCGACCAAAGCAGCGCTTTCCTTGTTCTGTCATCGTATTTCTCGTTATAATATGGATAATTATTTAGATTAGATTGACATATGCTCGCCGAAATGGTACATTACAGATGAACTTCACCCCCAAAGCCAACGGGCCGTCTCTTGCCTCCACTCTCCGGGACGATAGCCATAGCCTTGTAGATTTTACCCATACCTCCACCTCCCCGCTCAACCAGACGCTGCCACGAACTCTCTATCTGTTTCCGTTTGGTTTCATCTGTGACATTGCGCAGTAGCTGTGCCGCCCTCTCCGCAATACCTAACGAGCGTAGAAAACTGCCTTGTTCGTTTGGTCCGTACACCTCAACACCAGGGCTAGCATTGAGAGCTGCCTCGGCGAGGGCCGTAAAGTCGACATCAGCACTAAGATCAACTTGGCCTGGTGTTGCAAACGGCGACACAATCTTATGGTTTTTTATACCGCGGAGGGAGTTAATGGGTATAGTAGATGACGGGCCGTAGTCGAGAATCAGAGCCGCGCCAGCAGGAGTGTGGGGTGTCGCCGAAGCGTCCTTATCGGTTGGGTTAGGCCCTCCGATAAGGCGAGCAAATTCTTGTGCGTAGGTGTAGCTCTCCGGGCTGATCTCAATTGTTGATCCGCGTGTGGATTTTAGGGCCTTGTATCGAGGTGACATTTCCGGCATCACTAACGAGGCGGTAGTGGGAGATTTCGCAAGAGCTAGTCGGAACTCGAGCTTCTTGTCGCTGTCATCGGGCTCGTCAAAGTCATCGATATCGCGAACTGGTTCAGGATTTGTCGCTACAACCAGTTCCCTCCACTGTGTTCCATTTAGTGGTAATGGTGGCTGACGAATTTCAGCTGGGCCGGTTGGCGTCATGATTGTCTCTGGTGGAGGGGAATGCACCGTCTGGAATGCGTGAATTGGAAGAGCATCGAAGAACTCATGAGCAAAGATGAAAGGTGACTTATTCTCGGCTGATTGAGCGCAAGTCTTAAGGTTAGTATAGATAGCTGATGCAATGGGATGAAGAAGCGACGTACCCTTGGGAAGCAAACGTATATGCTCCGTCCAGTAGACCGGCACCCCAAGATGCTTGCTCGTGCTTTTATAGCCCATTTCACACTCTTCTAGGGGTGCATCTCCACAAAGTGCCTGCCGCTGAAGCTCCCTCAGCGTTGAGCTAGCCTCTATCAGATATATGCCCTCAATGCTCGAAGCGAATCCTTTGAAGTTTCTAATAGACTAGCAGTAGCCTGAGTTTAGCCATCTATCATCACAACAGCACATAGACTCGAGCACTTACGCGCAGGACATCTGCCATCAAGGTTCCCTTTCCCGGCCCGACTTCCATCAACTGAACTCCGCTGCTGCGTCGACCCTGGGACATCCATTCCGTCACCGTCCATATTCCCAGCAATTCTCCAAACATCTGGGATATTTCTGGAGACGTTATAAAGTCGCCTTCCCGTCCAAATACATCGCTACCTGGCGCCCCGCGCGATGTGTAGTAGCCGCCTTCATCGGAGGTTAGACATTGGCGCATGAACGCCGCGATGGAGATCGGCCCGGTTGTCTACCCATATGGTATTAACACAGAAACATGATAGAACGTATAGATACAGGGAAACACACGTTGATAGCGTCAGTAATTCTTTTGGCCAGAGGTGTTGACCATTTCCGCTGGCTGGACGTACTGCTGTACGTCGACAACCACCGGCGCCCGTTCGGCCCTGCGAGCCGCCGCGCGGGTCGACTGGCGTTCGCCAATCGATATACTATCTTACAGGCACCATTGCTCATCTTTTGGCGACGAGAAGTGCTGTACCACAGGTTGTGACCTCGAGAGCATCAAAAGCCCAACGGCGAGCCCGTTCATACTTGTGCTTAGCTAAGCTCCGTGGTCGAGCCCTTTTTCACGATGGAATCGCGATATCAGCCGGAGCGAGCGTGGGTAAGCGCAAAAACAAAGGTGCAGGAGGAGGAGGGCGACGCAGGCAGAGTTGTCTGTGCTGGGAAGATGAGCATGTGTCCATGAGCACGATTATTGTTTTCGTCTCGTTACGCGAGGCCATGGAGATTCATCTATATATACATTTCAATCCCCTTGTCCCGAGAGGACCGGCCCGAGGTCGCAGATAGAGTGTTATCTGCAAAGTTGACGCTCTAAGCCGTCTAAGATCCTTTCCAGCCCATTGCGAAGCAGCGGAGTTCTCGCAGTGCTTATCTGAGCCTTGATATCTGCGATTTTAAGCTCCAATTCTGTGCTCGCAGGGTCATCGACATCCGGGTCTTCTTCGTCGCTCTCGACGGGTTGTCGAGTAATCTCCAAATCTTTGCCGAAACATCGACCAAACTCCTCGGCAGTTGACTTGTCTTTTATGGCAAATATGACCTCTTTTATACCGGTCCAGTATTCCTGTCGAGAACTGTTGCGTAAGACTTTTCCCCAGAGCGTGGCGATTTCTCTGACAGGATTGCCGTATGCACCACAACCCCACGCTCCCAGAATGACAGTGTCGATGTTTTGGGCATGAAATATCCTGATGGCGGCCCTCATCTGAGCCTCAGCAATATCCCTGTCCTTCTCGTTCGCATACCTAAGCTTCTCATCATCGAGGTCAGGAAACCGTAGCATTGCTGCAGTCAGAACTCCAACGTAGCGTCTCTTCCCCTTATCCAAATCGTTCGGAGGGGTGTTTCCAGAACGGAATATCAGGACGTCTGGCGTCCATACGCCCCCGATCTCAGGTAAGCGATAGAATGACTCTCTCAAAGATGGGTATAACGTCGTGCGCAGGCAAAGGAATTCCTCTTGCGACGTAGCACCATTCAGAACTCCACCGCCAGGTCTGAGCGGTGATGCCATATTCAGAATACCTACTCTACTACAAGCATGGTATTGCTCGCCAGAATGACTCTCCTCGAGAGCACTAAGGGCTGCGGTTATCGAATCAGTTACCCGCAGACCAAGCTTCAGCCCCTGTGAGGGAAGTATTTTCACATCTTTAGGCCAATCTACTGTCGGGGGATTCACTATTAGTACAGCTTTCTCTGCTCCCTCGCGGGCTTTAGGATTAGATGCCAGTAGTGCAGGTATTGTCTTGTTGACGGTAGTCTTTGCATCCTTCGCCCGGGCCTTTTTGCGGTGAGCCTGGGGCTGTTGGCCGAGCGAGGGCTTTATGCGTCCCATTTTCAGTTGCTTATATAGCTCCAGTCCAGATTGACTCACCACCTCCTGTGAAGAGATGTCGTTCTCTCCTCGAGTCTTTTTTCACTGTTAAACTGGCCCCGGCGAAAAGGCGCAGTCACGTGCAAATATGGCCCAATTCTTAGCTTGAAGGCAAGGAAGGTGAAAAGAAATGATAATTATACAAGGGAGGAAGAAGAGCACAAGAAGAACATCCTTGTCTGGTTATTTGATGTTGTACATAGTTGAAAAGCCAGGATTTATGAGACTATAGCACCCAAAAGCCGTAGAAACTCCTCAATATAATCCCTGCTATTTTACCTAGCGCTGTCCAAGACCGTTGAGCTTCGTTGATGATCAAGCTAGATTGTATCATGATGACTGATAAGGGGATAAGGGAGGCGGCTAACGTTTCCGATTGCCGGCCTGTCTATTGGTTGACTTCTGATCAATCATCATCGTGTCACTGTATAGATCGGCCTTGTTTTCTGGATTGTTCTGTGGGTTCCGCCGCCTATTGTCTTTCCAAAATTGGCTTTTGTTATTTCTGGCGACTGGATCGTGTGTAAAAGACGCTGGCTGTCTGGGGGCCCGTTCAGCTGGGTCCTCAAACCCATAACGCCCGTCTTGGACGTCAGCTGGGCGGCGGTTTTCCCGGCGTTCCTTGTCTGCAAGCTCACGGCTAGTATCAAAGGCAGACTGTGTACTTCTGGGGGCGGGTGCACTCGATTCGGCTAGGACCACAGATGGATCAATACCAGTATCTAATCGCACTTGAATGACTCTTCCATCTGCCTATGGCCAACGTAGAATGTCAGCGAGCTCTACCTAGTAAGAGATATCTCTGATTGATAGTTCTCACCTTTTGCGCATTGAATGATGCGACAACGTTGGCTGCACCCTGTCTATCAGCAAACACTAGCTGAGCCGTCACCGAGGGAAATGTCTTCGTGATCCTGCATCGCAAGATATCCCCTCCGGTGGGACTGAATGCAGCCTCAATATCCTCTGCCGTCGTCCCGGCCGCGAAATTACTTCCAACAACGACACAGGGGCCAGCCGCCCGTCCTTTGATGCTTAGACTCGAGCTGTCTTCAGGCGCGTTACTGGGTTTCGCAGGGGCTGTCGGGAGATAGCCGGATAGCAGGCGGCTCTCTCTGGTACGTCGTATGCCTAGAGGCTTTGCCTGCTGCTTCTTAATGCCGCCAGATACCACGCGCTATAAGGCTAGTCAGGATATGTTTGATCGAGGGACCCCTTGGAGTAATGGGAGATAGGACCTTTTCGACTCTGCTTGCAAGGCTCCCAGCAACTGGCGAGGGCTTTCGACTAGATGTATTGGACCCCGAGCCGCTGGACTTTCTACCTTTCCCGAAAAATTCATCTGTCAAAGCTTGCTTCTGGCGCCGAATTCGTGCTATAGGGAGGTGCTTGGTCAGCTAATCGTCTGTAATATAGCACCAAGTCGGCCGTCCACGCACCATTATGAATGATGGCTTCGAACGTAGCGCTCTCTTTCACGTTTGGGGCCATCTCTGGAGAGCTTCGATGCGAGTCCGGCCGTTGACAGGGGAGGCAAGTCGGGGTGGGATGGAGCACACTCTCTTGGCCGGTAACCCCTGAGCTAGAGGTCGCACCGTTATTCTCTGCGGATCCAGACGCGGCGCAACGTTCAGCTGAGAGTTTCGTCTGGTGCTCGCGGTGACGACATGAAGCTTGAAGCTCGCTCGTCTTCGCCTTTCTTTTTGGCCTTTTTGCGCGACGAAAGGCGTTGCTGAGTCAGCGTGGTCGCCTCCGCGCGACGTCAAGAAGAAGTAAAAATCAACGTCAACAAACAAACGGCCGAGCAGCGTCAGGCGCAGCATCAGCTGGCATCGCGGCCGGAGAGGGGAGCATTGAAGCGGTGCTTCAATGGCAATCGGTGCTCTATCCCCGTCTCTGCGCCGTGAGAAAGACGAACCACCCAATGTTTACCTGGATGCGAGGTTCAACGGTTGGCTGGAGGCAAGAACAGGGGCAAATACCAGCAACCAAAATATACATACTCAAAGGTTCATCTTTCCTCTCGATAGGATGTGGGGAGAACAGAGAAGTGGCCATGCCCGCCTCCTTTTCCCTCAAATAAGGCCCCTCTCTCTCCCTCTCCCTCACAGGGACAGCTACACACGATTCTCCCTGACTTCGGCTGGGAGAGCCATTTCTTTGCTTCCAGGGATGTAATTCGATCTTTCTACCATCATGACTACAGACACAGTGCCTATTCCCCGTCGAACCCCGGGGAATAGGACGGCACACTTGATGTCACGTCCCGTGAAGAAGCGAGTGAAACGAATTGACAAATTTTACTGTCTGCTAGGACGACGTCCCCTGGAAGAAGAGTCCGTCTTTTCAATCTTCTCGAGCTTTATCATACACTCTGATTGCTTACCCATGGGTTCAACACAGGGAGCTGCCACAGGTGACCGTGCAGGGCTGCCAGGAAGCGGCGAACTATCCGTTGTATAACCCACTAGACCCGCTGCATAATCCTGAGATCAAGGTCCATAGAACATGGAGGGACAGTTTCCGCTTCTTCCCCCGCAAGAAAGCCCCAGCACCATCTGCAGAAGCGTCGCCGCCGCAGGATGGCGATGCGAAGACGCCGTTGCGGCGCACTCGTTCAACCCGAGATTTTTTTACTAACACTCTCAGAGCAAGGCTCTTCTTCAAACGCGGAAGCATTCTGTCCCGTCACAATAGACCCTCTGAAGACTGTGCCAGCTCAGTAGGGAAGGATGATGCCGCTAGTGGCGCAGGGTTGGAACGCGATCTAACTCCCACATATGCACCAATCCATCCTTGTGCTCCTGATTCCCCGGCTGCTGAAAAAGCCCAGTCGGTCGACGGTGCGCATGCCCCTGGAAACAAACTATTTGCGCTTGGTAGAGACAGCTCGTTCGGGCGGAGCGATCCAATTCTATCTTCTGTTCCCAAGGCTGGGAGTTCCAACATGGGAGGCCGCAACTTGAATAAGAGCGGAGACAGCCTGGCCTATGACGATGTATGCAGGTCCCTGGAGTTTATATTCGCCATTCCAGCCGTTTCCCTACCTACCTATGTTCACAATTTTGACAAAATGCAGGACTCCAAACTATCTCCATCTGATCAGGACACTCTCGCCAACACTGTAAGCCATACTACCGCCCATTTACATACCCCAAAACCATCTATCAGTCTGGATGCGTCAGATATACAAGCCTTGTCACCATCCATAGACTCCCATAGCGCTGCCTCTGGGGTTAGCACTGTGGAAGACCCGGAGTTTGGCGCTGAAATTTGCCGCACTCGTTGTCTTGGAGATGGCAATGGTTCCTTCTTATCAGACAATAATCCACGGCTGTTATCCTGGTTATCTTCCATTGCTCTTAAGCCACACAACAGGGACCTTTTTGTTAACTTAGAATTTCAGACCCAAGATGAGAAAAGTGCCACCCGACGCGAAATACAAGGTTATACTATCCCCTCTATAATCTAGCAGCTTCCAAAATTGCTAACTTTCCTAGGCAATCCACCTCTTTCCGCACGAGGTATACTGACGAAGCCGGAGTTCCCTGCAGAGCCTTCCGTAGCCCCACTGTGTTCTCGCCAACAACGGGGCCGTTCAATCCTAGACATGCCTTTAGATGCGTCATCCTTTCAGCCGCCTTATCAGTTGAAGTGTCTGTTAGAAGACAGCGACAGAAGATCAGACAATTCCCTGTTTGGCAGCAGAGAGAGGTCGGGGTCACGCATTCGTATCAGACAAAACCCACAAGTTTCGACTGAGAACAAAGCACCAGATCGGCCTGATCTTTCAAGGTTGTGCACCAACCTTACCGCCACACCCCGGCAGGAAAAAATCTCGGGAATATTCGACACTCAATCTTTTGGAGATGGCCAAATAACGCCTCTTGGTACCAACCACAACCAGTCTTTACCAAGGGAAGCCATACGAGTTAGAAGTAGGGCTACACAGGAGACCGGGCTGGAATCAATTGTTAATTCTGACTCTTCCAGCCAGAGCGACCCGGCAAGCGCGACTACAGCACCAACGTCGTGTTATTCGGTTGACAATGTATCTGACTGCGAATTGGACAAAGGTTTAGAGCAGGATCTGGGTCCACCAACTCCTCTTCTATCAAGGTACTGAAAGACGCAGATAAACCCTCTAATAATCTCCCCTTTTATCATCTGAGAGGGCACTAATCATTGGATTGCCTTTCCCTTTTGCCTCGCCTATCATTTGTTTCCTGTCTCTACCTTGCAACAGACAGGTGGCATCAAGGATGCCTTAATATTCCCTGCTTTTTGACACAGTATAGGATTAATTAATGTCTAAAGGCTGTTGATCTCAGCCATAATTAATTATAATCACTAATGAAATATTTTTACTTGAAGTTTTTGAATTCCTACCACTTTATTAAAACTAAGTAGTCCATATGGCCAAGCCGCCGTTCAAACTAATCGCAAAGGAATCTTCCCCGGAATGAAGAGAGAATGGAAGCATAACCATAGCAGCCAGCGAGGTGACAAAGAAGCAGAAATCTTATTTGAATCTGGTCCACTGAACACTCATCAAGCAATCTCAGCCCGTACAACAAACGGGGAGCCATAAAGTTTCAATAATTAGGCAGGAGGGGTAAACCTCTCATAAGGTCGCCTTCATCTAGATGAAGGAAGAAAATCGTACACGAAGATCAAGTCGATAAAGAGGAGAGGAAAAAAGGTCGAATATGAAGGATATGATGATATTGATTAAAAGTCTCAAATGCTTGATAAAACCATACGAAAAGTTAAAAAAAGGAGATGCAAAACACACAGAAAAATCAAAGAATAGAAAGAAAAGCCCGACAGGAAAGAATAATGGAGAAACATGAGCATAATACGACATTCGGACATGACGAAGACGAGAAAAGCAGAAATATAAAGGAAAGCATATGAGCATTGACGGGACAATCAAGACTTTTGAAATATTCCATTCACAAAGATGAATATAGATTTTTATGGGTATAGGGAATATCTCTCGCACATCGGGGGTCGGGAATGAGGAATTGGAAGGAAGATGGAAATTCGGGGTGGGTGTCTCCTTGAAAAGAAATGGAGTTTGAAGAAATGGTGGTTCGGGGGTATGATAAATGTATCCTAGAAAATCCTTCTCCCCCTTCTTCCATTGAGAAAGACGTGAGAAAAGGGCGAAAAGAAAAAGAAAGAAGGAGAAAATGAGAAGAAGAGTTAAAGGGGGCAAGGAGAGAGAGAAAGGGAGAGAAAAATGGAAGAAATAAGAATGGTAAAATAAACCTATGCCCCATTTCCGAATGCCATCGAAGGCTCCCCCCATGTGTGTGCGAACAAACTATTTTGGTGGAATCCTCCAAAAGCGAATTTTTTATCCCGTCCTAACCGAGTCTATGGCGCTGACCTCGTGCAAATGTACATGCGTGCAATATTAAAAAGGCTATATTTTTTCATGATTTTCACCCCGGGTATGTGTATGTTTGGTTGTCAAGGGGAGGAGGAGGTAAAGTGAGAAAGTCAAATGGGCCCGGTTCGACCTGGCCCGGTTTCTCTGGCTCGCATTGTTGCTTGCAGGCAGCATGTCTTGTGTTGTAGGAGCGTCAATTGACTATGCGCCCGTTGAGCCGTCCTCCTTTGCTGGGGTTTGTGATTGTTGCACTGCAGGACGGGATTTAACCATTTGAGGGGATGATGGGTTGGAGGGTGGGGAGGTTGCTAGGGAGTCGCCAGCATCAAGGCCTGCTAGGGCACTGTAGTGATAATACATGTCAGTTTCCTTTGTGGACTAGTGTTTGGTTTCTCATGGACTGCTTACCTAAATGCGTTTGAAGATGATTCGTCTCTTTTCTCCTTGCCACCTGGTGGTGTTCCGGTGCGGCTGCTGGCTCCGCTGTCGTCTCCACCGCGAACTAGGTTACCGCCCGGGCCAAGGTTTCGGCGACCACTGCCACTCCTTGAACCCAATAGACCGGAGGGGCTGAAGGATGCGGGCTGGTTGGTGTTCCTGGTCGTCTTCAGGCGGCGGAGATCGTCACTGCCGACCTTGCTGGAGGCGAAGTCTGGAGGGGGTACTTGAGCGCCATAGCCTCCAAAGTTTCTGGCGTCGCCGCGGCCGAGGTGCATGCGGCCACCACCGCCTCTGTTAGCTTGCTGGCGAGCGCGCTCCATCTCTTGTTCTTGTTGAGCTCGGGCGGCCTATTAAGTTAACATGATTAGCGGAAGTCATATAAGGTATTTGTAAATGCGGACAACTTACAGCTTCTCTGATCTCAGCAATAGTCTTAGGACCCTTATCAGAATCCTTAGAATGCCATCCGGCTTTTCGAAGATCGATGACGTCCTATTCATTTCCGAATTAGCAATCAGAGATTCCCGGATCGCTGCACGAGGTATATCAGAACGTACCATCAACATGAATCTATGTCTGCTCAGAAGCTCCGTAGTGTCCATCATCAATTTGATGCGGTTGAAGTAGGCATCCATCATGGCATGTCCCTTCTCAGAGCTATCCAGACTAGCACCGATGGTTCGAAGCAAGCTAGCCAAACTCTCGACCTCAGCCTCATCAGGAACACCGTCATAATCAACCAATTTCTTAACACAGTCGTGCATAATCCTCTCAGTCAACATGCCCAACTTGAAAAGTTCACCGATAAACTTGACGAGACCGAGACCACGTCGCTTGGCAGCAGCAGCCTTGTAGTATTCATCAGACAGCATGGCAATCTCTTCAGTAACACCTTCAGGCTTCTCAGGCATGTTGACTTTCCAACCACGCTCGAACTCTTCTTGGCAGCGGTTAAGGAGGTATTTGCGGAATAAGCTTCCACCAGCAACGATAGTGCCGTTTCGGTCACGGATGTTTTCGTCCTTGATCTCGGGGCTCATGCTCTCGTGCATACGCATGCAGAATTTAGCATACATGGAGGCCCAGTGCGCTTCGTCAGTGGCTTTTTCGAACGTAAGTTGGATGACTTGTCGGAGGGTACGACCGTCAGATTCGTCTTTGGACTGTGCGACGATATCGAGAATTTGACCGGAGATCTTTTCGAAGTTTTCAGGGGTCATCTTGTTCAGGTTACTCTTAACCTTACCCTGGACAACATCTGGAGGAAGATGGCCGTCGGGAGTGGCAGATTGGGCTTTGCCGCCAATACTACGAGGTTTCCATCCTGAACCGCTGGCGTTGAGAGGTTTGATGTCAAGGTTGGCGGTGAGAGGCATGTTCTTGCTGAGTTCCTCGTCTTTCTTCTTCGTCTGTCTACTTCCAGCACGAGCTCCTCTGTGGCTAGGATTTCTTGAGCCACCCATTTGAGAACCGGCGGAAGACGCGGATCTGCCACCAGCCATCGGGTTGAGAGGGCCGAATTGGCTGAATGGATTTCCACTCTTGGACGAGCCACGCGGGGCACCCATGACGGGGAACCGATCTCCACCGGCAGGAAGCGTCTGAGTTCTGACGGGCTGGTTGAATTGGCCCATTACGTTGGGTCCTAGGGCAGGACCACGGCCAGCACCTGATCTGGGGCCAGGAGTGCGAACTGGCGTACGAGCAGAGTCGGTAGAACCGTCACCGACGGTTTCACGAACGCGAGCATCCCAGTCAACGGAGGGCTTCTCCTTGAAGACGTTCTGGAATTGAAGCAAGAACTCCTTGTTGTACTTGAACTTGCGGTCGGATGGGGCGCTAGCGTTGAGGGCAGGGTTGGGAGAGACCACTGAGAGAGGGTAGGTGACTTTGCTGGGGTCTTCGAGGAAGCGTGCGGAGTGGAGTGATTTCATAGCCGCACTTGGCTGTGGTGGCTCGACTTGCTTGTTCGTTTCGAGCTTGAGAGATGCTGGCTTTTCGCGCTTGCCGAGAGGTTTCTGCGGTGGGCCCATTGAGGTGTCGGATACTGGAGTAGCGGCTCCGCTCTCCGTAGGAGTAGCAACGGCCGGGCTATCAGGTGTAGCAGTCTTAGCTCCCTTCAGCGAGGCGAAGAGTGATTCGCGCTCTTTGCGTTCTGCCTCGTTCTCTCCGGACTCCAGTTTCCTGATACGCTCCTCCTCAGCTGCTTCGGCCTCCCGTTCGGCCTTCTTCATGGCTTCTTCCTCCGCAGCAGCTCTCTCCTTAGCCTTGGACGCATATTCGGCCCGTTCTTTAGCTCTCTTGTCCTCGTATGCCTGCTCAAGAGCAAATTCTCGAGCTTCCCTCTCTATCATTTCCCTCTCAAACCTGTCCATGTCGAAGTCCGGTTTGTCTATAGTGGGTGCAGACTTGTCCCCTTCTCCTTCTTCCTCTTCTCCCTCTTCTCCCTCTTCTTCCTCTTCTTCCTCGTCTTCTTTCTCCTCTTCCTTCTTTTCGGCCGGCTTCTCATCGACCACCTCAGCCTTCTTCTCTGGCTTTTCGGTGGTTTCAGGCTCCTTGACCTCAGGAACTGGCTTAGCAGGTTCCTCCACGGCCTTCTCTTCAGCCTTAGCAGCCGCTGCCTTCTGCTGCTCACCCGCCTCCTTCTCACGAAGACTCTGCACAACAGCGTTCTGGAAACTCTGTTTCTTCTCCTCTCCGCTCTGAGATTTCGAGTCAGTTACGTCAGGCTCTCCGCGGCTTGCGGTGCGAGGTGGGGGGGTAGAGGTTGGAGTAACGCCCAGCTTAGCAGGGGAAGCAGCTCCGCGAGCAGGAGAACTAGACGGCTTGATGACGTTGCCGCTACCTGGGTCTCGAATGATGAGGGGACTGTTCTTCTTCGGCACGACAAACTGCGAGTTGGCAGGCACAGGGCTTGCGGTGTTAGTACGGCTGTTTGTGTGCTGGTGGCCTGGGCCAGCTGCTTGTGGGACCTGGCCGAGGCTACTGCCGGGTCGTTCGGTGGCGGACATTTGCGAGGAAGATCTAGCGATTGGGACACCCTGGGGTATCTGGTGGGGTTGAGCTCCATACTGTCCTGGCATGTATGGCTGGTGAGGAATGCCGTAGGTGTTTCGGGGGGACGAGGGAACCATGGGCATGGGCTGTCCATACTGGTTGGGATAGTAGTAGGCATTGTTATCATAGGACGGAGGGTAACCCTGAGTTTTGAATTTTGTTAGAAGATGCTCAAAATTGCCGCTTTCTGGAGACAGCGTCATGGGTGCAGGTTGCTGTGGTGGAGGATACTGAGACTGCGGATCCATTGATGGACTGCTTGCCATCGGAGCCGTCTGAGGGGGTGTAGGCGGGAATGACTGAGGGGACGGAGAGTGTGCAGGCTCAAAAGGAGGGGGCATGTACATCTGAGGGGGAGATGGATGATAGATGGGAGGAGTGGAAGATGCAGAAGGAGGGAGTGGTGGTGTAGGTGCATTGTAATAGTGGGAATTGGGGTTGAGGTTGGAGGAATTGTGCTTCTTGTAGGAAGAGGATGAACGGCGCTTGTTGTGAAATTTGGAGAAGGGCGGTTGCTTTACTTGTTGAGCTCCCATGGGCTGAGCGTATCCACCATACTGCTGAGCCTGCATCTGGGGGTTTGCCATGGGCACCGGCGCCATCTGGGGCGTGACCGGGTTCGTGTGGGAGAGCGCGGGGCTCGATCCGGGTTGCTGGTGGGGAGGGTTAGGGTAGCCGCCGTAGGATCGTTGCTGTGCGTTGAATCGAGGGTCCATGTTCGGACCGCCTCGAGGGGGAGCCGGGTGCGGTCTAAAAGTCTGGTTGGGTGAGTTGTAAGGCATCTGGGGCTGATGCTGATGCTGGTTGTGCTGTCCCTGGTTGTGGTTATAGCCACTTCTGCCACCACGATTACCGTGGAACCCACTGCGGTTACCTCCACCTTGCATACCTTGGCCCATGTCGCTGTGGTTCGAGTGTCCTGATTCCTTTCGGAGGTGGTTTGGTGGACCTCTCATAGAGCGCTGGAAGGGGTTATATATGGTCAGTCAGAGCTTCACCCGGTTTGAAAGAGCATGGAAACAGGCGTTCACAACGATGATTGCGCGGAACAAAAGGGACATGAACATACGTTTCCGTCGTTCGACTGATCCATATCAGGAGCCCTGAAGTTCAGGTTATTTCCGGAGCCCTGGAGCGAGGAAGGCGGACGCCCACCGCTGGCGAGAGGCTGTGGAATGGGAGACGGAGAGGCATGTGGAGAAGGCCCCCTCGAGTTGGAGGGCCCGACTCCGAGGGAGGACTGTGGCTGGTTGGCAAGGGCAGCCGGGTGGCCCATCCGCGGAGACCCCTCTACGGCGCCGAACCGCAGGTTGTTGGGACGGCCAGACGTGGCGGGCCCTCCATTGGGGATGAAGCCGCTGGTGCCGGCGGCGCTGATGGTGACGGACTGTCTCCTGCTGTGATCACTGTTGTGTCCAGGGTTGGGAGCTGTGTTGCCGTTCACGATGGTCAAGCCATCGGAAACGGGGTTCGAGGAGTTCTGCATATGTGCTTTGGCGTCTACAGAAGGAGTTGTGGGCGAAATGCCATGCTGCGCATGCGAGCTCTGAACGGAAGATGAAGGGGTCGCCGTTTGTCCGGATGAAGTCTGGGAGGCAGACTTCGTGGTGTCGGGGGCGGAGGAAGTAGGGACAGACGGATTGGTGATGCTCTGGTCCTGCTGGGGTCGGGAGACAGACGTCATTAGACAGAAGCTCCTTGGAGTCGATATTATTATGTTCAGGTGATGTGGTTGTTATATGGTACGTGTGTGTGCGTGAGAGTGTAGCGAGAGAGTGAGAAACAGCAAAGAAAGGGATATTCACAAGGGCGAATGGGTGGTTCAAGATGAAAAGAGGATCTCAAGAGATTCCAGCTCCAGCTCGAGATTTCGCGCGAAATGTTGCTCAAATATTAGAACCTGCGGGAGGACGAGTAAGCAGACGGAACACCAAGCAGATACGAGCTCGCGCAGAACAGAGAAGAGGGAAGACGGGGCCAGAAGACAAAGATGCGGTCGAGTGGCCGACGTCCCCGATCGAGTGTGCGACCAGAGCAGCCAGCGAAAAAAATTCCCCCTCGACGCCAGCAGAGCCGCACCCAGCACGAGACCAACAACCGAAGACGAGACCAATGTGTCTGGCCGGGCAGAGGACAGACGAGTGCGACCAGCGACAGCAGAGACAGCAGAGACAGCGCAGGAAAACGCGGGCGGAGAGAGCTGCAAGGGTGGTGGTGGTGGTGATGGTTGTGAAGACCAAAAAAAAATCTGCGGAGGACTTACCCGCAACGGACGAGACGGGGTGGGCGGCGAGCGACGGCGGCGGAAGCGACCAGAGAGTCTGTGCAGTCCGCGAGATGTCCAGCTCCAGGCGAAGAAGAGACAGCGCGAGGAGGAGAGGGTAAAGCTGATGCTGTTGGGTGTGAGTGGTGGTTGGTGGTTTGGTTTGTGGTGCGGACGAGGTTGAAGAGGCGAAGACTCGGCCGCGTACGTAATACACACGACAACTCTACAGACAGCAGACTAAAGACAGGACTATGGAGGAGACAAGTCTAGGGGAGAGGGCTATGAGAAGTCTAGAGGAAGTCTATAGAGGCTGGAGTAACATCACGCTGCCCGACCGTCGGTGGACATAGCGGAGATACAGCACACAGCTCCGCCGGTTATTACTATATTACTATACTATGGCCTGGCATAGGTGATATGTCACGGATAGTGATGGGATAGAAGAGAGAAGAGAAGGCAAGGCTCTCTCGCAGGTTTCTTTTGTCGGCTGAGAAACATCGTACGGCCAGAGACCAAATCCCAAGCGAAAGGTCAGTTCAGGGCCGGGGAAAAAGAAAAAGAGCACCAATCACGGCAACTATTCATCGGTAACTATTCATTAACTGTGCCTTTTATGAATATAACAGCCCATAACGCCGATGTAGGTTCCCCCCTAGATAGATAGATCCAAGCGTATATCACTCACTCATAATCTCCCATCATCCGCGGCCGCCTCCGGTCCCCGTACCGGTCCCTATCAAACGACGACGACGCACCCAGGTCTTCGTGCTCGATGTTCTCGAACGAATTGTCGCTCCTGTTCTTCCTCAGCCCGCTCGACTCGGAGTCGTAGCCCGTGCCGTACGCAAGATGGTCCTCGCGCTCGCGGCCCGGGCTCGAGCTCAGACTGCCGTATTCCCGCTCGTACGCCGCCAGGAGGACCTTCAGGTGGTCCCGCTGCGAGGCGATGAAGGCTGCCTGCTCTGATCTCGGGGCCGACGCAACATGGCGAGGCATCAGTTTCCCGCTCGCGCTCAGCTCCGCGGCCTGCATGTCGGGGCTCTTTGCGGTGCCTGCCCCGCCCCCCAGCACACCACTGATCAACGACACGAAGTCTGGGGCTCCGAATCCTCCAGCGCCGGCACCGGCACCGCCCGGTCCGCCGGCACCCACGACCGAAGGCAGGTTGAATCGGGAGAAGAGTGATTGGGCGTATGTAGGGGCCGCGGCGGCTGCGGCGTGCTGCTCTGCCTGCGCACCCTCCCACAGGGGCGGGAGGCCAAGGGCCTTCGTCCGGACGAGATCGATGAGTTGTTTGAGGTACTGGAGGCCCATGGCGCTTCCGCGGGAGTGGGCCTGGCCTATGAACTCCTCGATCTCGCGCTCATGGTGGCTGAGGAAGGGCTCGACGTGCTCGAGGTAGAGCTTCTTTGCGCCCTGGGTCTGTGGTAGGACGAGGTAGAGCAGCGCAAAGAGGCGAATCCAGTTGTAGAATGGGAACCTGAACGGAGGTACGTTAGCGGCCCTCTGTTTTGAGCGGTAAATAGATAGTGTAGGTAGGACGTACCATCCTAGGATGAACACCGTCCATGACTCGACGAGGATGATGCTGGAGTACACCACCCAGTACATCAGCCAGGGCGCCAGGTTGCTCACGCTGCCGCTTCGGAGGGCCTTGTAGGAAGCGAATATGGGGAACAGCACCGTGGCAACAGCGCTGGAAGCGGTGTCAGCTTGCATCTCACGATGGTTGGGGGTAGACTCACGCCAGTAGATCCGCGATTATCCCAAACATGGCTCCAGACCGGCGGAATACAGTGCTGTATGGCTGTGCTTGTCGATGAGATAGGCGGCTTGCAGATGCTGGCGGGGTTGCAGGGGACGACGGCGGGCGAGAGCGGACAAGCGCTGACGCTGGAGCACGGCCAATTGAGACGGCTGGAGAGGACTAGATGTGTGAGCTGGCCACCGGAGTCGGATGGCGGTGGTGTAGACGTAGTTAGATGTCGATGTGGTCGTGGCTGCGGTTGTTGTTCTCGCTGCGGCTGAAGATGGCGACGCCAGCAAGCGATCTTGCCACTCGCCTTATGCACTCATCTATCGAGCATACTCTGTCCAGAATATACTATATTCTGAATGTTTCTACATCAGAGAATGTCTCTGGCATCGTAGAGCCGCAATTGGTAGAATAACTCTTGTCTAGCTTGTTTGACACAGCACAGCTTGTCTGAGAGTACTCCGTAGAATATACGGGATCAACGTCAAGTCCTACCCTACTACATACCACTCACTCGGACATAACTACGGTACTCCAATCCGGAGTAGCATTTCAAGCACTGCTCCATGCACCAGACAAAGCCACCGCGGGTTCCGGCGATCTCATTCAATAGATGTGACGACCTCTTGACTAGCGGCATCAAAAGAACAAAACAAGCAGCTCCACAGAGTTGCGATGTGATACATCGGACGGGAGCAGATCCCAGACACGCAAGGCAGACTCAGTCAAAGAATTGCCTCTACCGCCGCAGATAATGTCGCAGATGAAACCGCTTCAAAGAGCGCTGCAAAGTAGACCAGCCCGACGCTGATTGGCTGGGATATTAGGGTAAGTCACATGGTAAGCAGCTGGGATATATCTAGGTCGCGTGGCTTTAGGTCCGCTTATTAAGCAGATAATTTCCCAATCGGGTAATTTACTGCTGAGTCAATGCTGACATGTCCTGTTACCAGTATATACTTATAATACAGCTTTTGCCCAACCACAACCCATACATACAGTGTCTGCAGGTATATAATACACGTCGATTTACCACGCGTAAACCAGCACGAGATCGCCCCGCATTAGGCGGTCGAAATCTCTTCCTCCTCCCTACCATCTACATGCCTACTGTACCTATAGGTATCTATCTGACCGCCTCTATCTCCTCCTCCTCCTGGGACAATCCATGCAGTGATAGATACCCTGCCAACTCTATGCCCCTGCCCAAATATAGAAACCTCGGCATGGATGTACAGTAGTCGGCCATCCCAGCACGTAACGGCCGCCATTAATCAATCCACCACAGCTCGCTTGGGGTTCCACAGAGGCTGACGGACACGCGATAGCCTGCTCTCGCGTGCCATGCTACCCTCTTCGAGGTGGATGGCGGGACAGGCCCGGGCCCAGGGTTCGGCTCGGCTTCTTGCGTTGTCCCACATGCGCAGATGTCAGGTAGATGTACCAGATAAGATGGAGCATCATCAAGATACTACTTGCACCTGGTAAGATATCGATACTACTTGAACCTGATAAGATATCAAGATACTACTTGCACAAGATATCAGGATACTACTTGAGCTACGTGAGAAGGAGAAGGGTAGCGAGAGTATTCTTTTGATTATTAGGATGGATGGTATCTTTATGTTCGCGTCGCGGCGTTTTTATTACAAGATGCAGATGTAGAGCGGGGGAGAGATGACGTGAGAGATCGAGACAGGCAGATCAAGCCAGTTGAAGCAGAGAGAGGCAGCGCGAGACACATCGACCAAATCAAGCATTAAAGAAAGTAACGTAAGGAAATAGGAAAGAGACGACCGTTTAGAAGTGAGGAGCGTTAAGGAAGAGGCCCATGAGCACACCGCCGATGGTGCCGGCGATGGGGATGGTCATGACCCAGGCGAGCACGAGGAGGCCGACTCGCTGCCAGTTGACGGCCTTGAGGGTGCCGTTGCAGAGGCCGACGCCGACGGTGGCGCCGGTGATGCACATGGAGGTGGAGACGGGGAGGGAGTACTGGGAGAAGACGAGGACGCAGATGGCGGCGCCCATCTCCATGGAGGAGCCGCGGGAGGGGGAGTGGTAGGTGAGCTTGTTGCCCATGACCTTCATGATGTTGTAGCCGTAGGTGATGAGGCCGAGGGAGATGGTGAGGGAGAGGACGGCGAGCTGCCAGACGGGGACGGGGGCCTTGGACTGGGCGGCGGAGCCGGTGGACCAGGCGCCGTAGATGACGGCCCAGGGGCCGACGGAGTTGCCGATGTCGTTGGCGCCGTGGGCGAAGGAGGCGGTGCAGGCGGTCAGGATCTGGACGAAGGAGTAGGTGTGCTCGACCTCGTTGGGGTACTTCTCGGCGGCGGCGTAGACGCGGGCCATGCGGTCGCCCTCGGGGGTGCCGGCGATGCCGGACTGGGCGGCGTGGATGTCGTAGTGCATGCCGTAGAGGAGGCCGGCGACGATGGTGGCGGGGATGCGCTTGGCGATGATGGCCATGTTGTGCAGCTCGTAGATCTGGCCGGGGCCCATGGGGTTGTCGTGGAGGGTGCGGAGCGCCCAGCCGAGCGGGCCGCGCTTCTTGCGGAGCTTAGCGTTGAGTTTGGCGTCGCCGATGGCGTTGAGCTCCTTCTGGGAGAGACGGGGCGCGTCGACGGCGGCGAGGTGCTTCTCCTTCTCGTCGGGGGTGGAGTGGCCGTTGGAGTGCTGGCCGTTCTCAGCCTTGGAGATGGCGTCGCCGGCGGCGGGGATGTCGGAGACCTCGTCGTCTTCCTGGACGACGGCGTAGTTGGGGACGTCGGCGTAGTCACCGGGGGCGACGGGGGCGCGCTTGAAGAGCAGGGGGCCCATGAAGGCGTGGTACCACTTGACGGAGTTGTCCTTGCGGATGACCTTGGCGTGGACGTAGGGGACGAAGAAGATGGCGGCGAGCAGGCAGACACCGCCGCCGGTGCCCATGGTGACGGCGGCGATGTACCAGGCGGGCTTCTTGCCGAGACCCAGGTTGGGGGAGCCCTTGTAGACGATGGAGAGGGTGCAGATGGTGCCGGCGATCAGGAAGAAGAAGGGCGAGGTGTAGACGGCCCAGGGGACGGGGTTCTTGCGCATGTGGACGATGACCTTGATGAGCATGAAGATGGAGGCCGCGAAGCCGGCGGAGATGGCGGGGGCCATGCCGAGACCCGCGAAGATGGCACCGAGACCCTTGCCGCCGTTCCAGCCCCATTGGACATTGGCAGCGCCGACGGTAGCGACACCGACACCGGCAACGGAGGAGATGAGCGAGTAGGTGGACGAGACGTGGGCGGAGTTGCGGGTGCACCACATGACCCAGGACGAGGCGCCGGCGAGGGCGATGGTGAAGGCGAGCATCTGCACGCCGGCGTTGCCCTTGAAGGCGGAGTTGGGGATGATGCCGTTCTTGATGGTCTCGGCGGTGCGGGCGCCGACGGTGATGGCGCCGAGCATCTCGAAGATGGTGCCGAGAATCATGGCCTGGCGGTAGGAGATGGAGCGCGAGGACACGCTGGTGGCCCAGGAGTTGGCGACATCGTCTGGTGCTGTTAGTCAGGTCACTGCAGGGGGACAGGGGGAGACGCACTGGCGCCGTTGTTGAAGGCGTCGAGGAGGGCGAAGAAGGTGCCGATGGCGAAGATGTAGTTGTACTGGTCGAGCTGCATCGTGGCTGTCTCTCTCTGAGTAGCAGGAGGAGAGTAGCAAGAGCTCTAGGTGTTGGGGAGGAGGAGAAGAAGAGGTGCGGTGGGAGGAAGAGATTGCACCCGGAAGGGGCCCGTCTTATATCCCCAGCGGCGAGCGAGACAAGGCAGCTCGCGTCCCACGTGGAAGACGCCGCCCTGCGCTGCGGCCTTTTGCCAGCGGCGCGGGCGAGTCTTTTTTTTGCAGCGGCCGCGCGAAGTATCGCCCGTTAGCCTTTCTGCCTTATCGAGGGCCCCGGCCTCTTGGACCCTTGGCGCGCCGCTTGGCGACCGCCCGCCGCCGCGCCAATCAGCGGCCGCCCTGCCACCACATGCGCGCCCCTGGGGGCCCCGTTGGGACGCCAAGCCGCGGCCGGGAGGCAACAAGCTCTGCTAGCCCGGCTTGGCCTTGGCCTTCCTCTCTCTTCTCTTGTGTCCTGGTACTGCTGCTGGCTGCTGTCCTGGCTGGCTGTCCTGTGCTGCTGGCGTCTGCCTCGGGCGTCCTCGCGCTCTGCCCGCGGTGGAGGCCCCGCGATAATAATAGAAGGGCAGACCGATAGACTCTCACAGATACAGATAGACCTCGCAGAAGACAGATAGACCTCAGCATAAGTATCTATAACAGTGCGCTCCCCTCGCTGTCCTGTCCAACGCCCAAGACGCTGTCCCAGCTGCTGCCCCAGCTGCTGCTCTGCATCCTGCCCGCTGCTCGCTTTGGCCAGCGGGTGGCCTATGGCCTGTCCGCCTGCCCTCACATGGCCCGTCCGCCGCCCTCCCAGCGCGCGCCCGCCGGCTCAGCACGTCACGGCGTTCGCCGCCCGACCCAACACTTCCCTCCTCCTGCCAGTCTGCCTGCGCGAGTCAGTACCACTCCCCCGGAACGAGGGCCACTCTCGCTCATTTTTCTGATTTTTCTGATCTCCCCAACCGAGGCGCGGACCCCGGCCGCCTGGTCGAGATCGGGCAAATTTAAACGATGGCTGACGGATCCTTCCTCTTCCTCTCTTCTCGGAGACTACCACCAGCCACAGCGACCTGCACATTCCGCCAGCCTATCATCCATGTCCGTCACGCACGTCTGTCACTACCTATCACGCCCATGTCGCAGCGTACCACTGTCCATCTCACGTCGTGCAGTCTGCCCCGGCCCGCACCACCCTCGCCAGCTGCGGCTAGCACGTTCACCTCAGACGTTCAGCGACCCGTCGCCACCCCAACCGTCCCGTCCACCGTCCGTCACTCATCGCCATCAATCACGTCAACAATCAAGGGACCGCCAGCCTATGGCCAGCGGCGCGGCCAATAGGGAGCTCCAGCCGACCTTCCAGAAGCATTTCCCCCCAGCAACCCCGGTGGGGGTCTCGTCTGCTCCGGGCGGTACTATTGGGGCCGGACTTGAAAATTCTGTGGGTTGCACCGGGGAGTTTCCTCCATCTCTGTATGGAGAAGACTTCTTCGCCCAAAATAGAAAATGCGTCGATGAACTGCTGGGGTGGAAGGCCAGGTGGGAGAAAAGTCTGCCTGCGTCAAGGTTGGTTCGCATGCAGCGGGGGACATGGATGGACTGCAGACCGTGGATGCGGTCGAGGGTAAGTCGCATTGCGTGATGTTCCATTGGCCACTCACCGGGCAGGGATCTAGAATGCCCCCGACTGGGCAGAGGACTCGCTGTACCGCGGATACGGGTAAGTTTCGCCAAAAGCGCGTGTAAGTTTGCATCAGCTGGTATCGCCGGTAAGTCAGTAAAGATTGCCTGTTCGGGGGCTTAGTAAGGTTGTCATGTGATATTTCTGGCTTAGTAAGGTCTCCGCCAATGGGAGGCGGTTCCTGCTTCCATCTACATCAGGACAGGAAAAACAGCTGAGCGGTGATCTGTGGAGACGCGGGATGTCCGAGTGCACAGGAAGTAGTACAGTACAGAGTACGGAGCACAGAGGTAGGTAGACCTGAATTATACCCAAAGAACTTGTTAGGACATCTGCCCTGCTTCGAAAGAGCCTCAGCGACGCTCAAATCCTGTCGACGAACCTACGACCTCTACTCCGTACTTTTCCTATATGCCTAACTCCTCTGACTTTCTCTATCTGTAGACTTTCGTAAGGGATAAAGGCATACTACGTAGACACACTCTCAATAAGAGTAGAATGTAGAATTGATGAAGGGTACCCGTACTCCAAGAGATGGGGAAACCGGATCGGCGGAACCCATGTCCGCGACGGCAATTGTTCAGCTCCCGCCAAACAAATTCCCGTCGGAGTCGACGTGAATGCACAAGAGAGGGGCCTCTACTCCACCCCGCGGGCTGCGAGAGCGCGAGAGGTTCTCTGCCCTGGCCGCCATGCCATGCGCCAGCACGGAACGTCAATGCCGGCATCCCTGGCAACCACAGCCTTGGGCCACTGCTCCGGGATTGCCCGGCCTGTCATCGCTCAGCACCGCGGACATCACGCTCCAAGACCACTTGACGACAGCAGCAACCACGACAGGAGCAGAGTACAGAATAACAAGGATCACATAGCAATCTGCAGACACAACATGCACAATCCATCGACCATGAGGCCTCTAGCCCGGTCAATCAATCCTTTCCAATACTCAGACTCCCCACATGACGGCCTGCGTCGCGATCAGATAAAACCTCGTCTCGCTTCCGTGTTGGCCACTATCCCTCATCCGGCCAAGCCCCGGAGCCAAATCTCGATCAGATTAGACAACAGCGCGCGCTAGCAGACTTATCAATCTGATAAAAGAAAATTCTGCTCGCCCAGATAACTCTATCCGGCCATCTCTGCGCCTTCATTGGCTGCAGCGTCGGGACTAATGCCAGCATCGGACGAGTTGTCCCCTCCCGCCCAGGTCGAGCCGGCAAGGGAAGAGAGCAAGACGAGGTGGTCTGTGGGAAATTAACCAGGCCGTGCGTTATACATAAAGGCATTGGTCCCTCGTGGTTTCTTGTCGGCTTCTTTCCCTCTCTTTTCCCTCGTTTATATGTCCGTCTTGTTCCTGGCCTAGCTGCGCGATCTTGGAATAGGTACTTAGCCATAAGCGAAGTGATCGACCATGGCATTTGGCGAGCCCGAGAAGGCCGTCGTGGGCGATGAGGTTGGCCAGCAGCCGCACCAGCAGCGCCGGGTGGCGGAGGAGTCCCATCTGGCCACCGGATCAGGCATGCCTGTCATCATGGGCAAGAAAAGTCCCGGCGTGTTGCGTGTCGAGATCATTTCCGCGCATATGACTTTTGTCGATCGGATCATCCTCTTCATCGGCATCTTCATCCTTGCCTACGTCTATGGTCTTGACGGGACCCTTCGCTATACTTTCCAGGTCAGTTCGATCGACTCCTTGCCGTGCTCGCGTGTCTAGCATCTACTCACCTTACTGGATACAGCCGTACGCCACGGCTTCATATCAAACCCACAGTCTGCTCGCCACCGTCAATGTTCTGCGCGCCGTCATTGCTGCTGCGGCCCAGGTACGTCCCGGCGGACATCGTCTTCCAGCATGCGCAGATCTGACCCATTCATCTATAGCCCACCGCTGCCAAGTTGGCCGATGTCTTTGGTAGATCGGAGGTGATCTTGATCACGATCCTGTTCTACATCATTGGTACGATTGATCTGACTTGTCCTACTTACTCGGCTCTATTATCAGGCCATCTTAAGCTTACTCGATCGTCTAAGGTACCGTCGTCGAAGCTACTGCTACCGGCGTCCAAGCATTCTGTGCTGGAGCTGTGCTCTACCAGGTTCGTGTTGCCCCGCCAGGCTGTCTAAAAGCCGACCATGCAGATACGAGAGCTAATCCAGGCCTACATAGATCGGCTTCACAGGTATCCTGCTTCTTGTCGAAGTTCTAATTGCGGATGTGACCTCTCTCAAATCTCGTCTTCTCTTTTCCTATATCCCCGCTACCCCATTCCTGGTAGGTTAAACCATTCCCCCTTACCTAATGATGCGATCGGAGTCGGACGAAAATGTTCTAAGAAGCCCGTACAGATCAACACCTGGGTCAGTGGCAACATCGCCGATGCAGTTATCAAAAATTCGACATGGCAGTGGGGTATCGGAATGTGGGCCATTATCTATCCTGGTACGTTTCTCCCATCACCCGTCACCCGTACCCGTCAACCTAGCCATCTCTCTTCTCCTTTGATCGATCTAACATGTTCAATTACAGTTGCTTGCCTTCCCGCCTTGACGTGTCTGTACATCGTTGAGAGACGGGCCCGCAAGGCCGGGGCTCTTGACAACTTCAAGACCCCCTTCCAGCTCTATGGCGGTCTCAAGTTGATCACTACCATGTTCTGGCTCCTGGACGTCATAGGAGTAATCCTGCTTATTGCCGTTTTCGCACTCGTCCTGGTTCCATTCACCATCGCGGGTGGTTTCGTAAATCAATGGAAGACCGCAAAGGTCATCGCTCCACTTGTCATTGGTATCCTGCTCATCCCAGTCTGGCTCTACTGGGAAGCAACATGCCAACACCCAATGATTCCCTTCAGAGTATGTCCATCCCCCCCTCCCCGTAGCCCTACATCTATGTAACACCTGGCTAACGAAACGGAACAGCTGCTCAAAGACCGTGGTGTATGGGGTGCTCTTGGGATCGCCCTCATCTTCAACACTGGTAAGGCTTGGCTTCCCCTCTCCTATCGATTGTTGTTGTCCAGGCTAACGTCATTTCAGCATGGTACTGCCAGGGTGACTTCCTTTACACTGTTCTGGTAGTAGGCTTCGGTGAATCAATCACAAGCGCTACCCGCATTGCCTCCATCTACAGTTTCACTTCCGTCCTGACTGGAGTGGTCATGGGTGTTGTGGTGCTTTACCTCCGTAGGCTCAAGTTTATCATCATTGCAGGAGCTTCACTGTCCCTTGTCGCCTTTGGTCTCCTCATCTATTACCGTGGAGGTCTGGCTTTCTCCAGCCACTCTGGAATCATCGGTGCACAGGTGCTTCTTGGAATTGGTTCGTTGCTTCTATCCCCCTTGCCTTGCCTTGCCCTTCACAGGTAGTATAATGCTAACACGCAGACCTTAGCTGGTGGTATGTTCCCATACCCTACCCAGACAAGCATCCAAGCCGCAACGAAGCACGAGCGTAAGTAATTCCCTACCTTCTCTGGGAGACTCATACAGCTAACACCCCCCAGACGTCGCCGTGGTCACCGGTATCTACCTTGCATCCTACAACATCGGCTCTGCCCTCGGAAACACCATTTCCGGCTCAATCTGGAACCAAGTCCTCCCCAAAGCCCTCATGGACCGTGTTGGCAACGACACCCTTGCCGCCTCCATCTACGGTAACCCATTCGTCTTCGCGACCAGCTACCCCATCGGCACCCCCGTCAGAGACCAGGCCGTCGACGCCTACAAGCACGTCCAGCGCCTCCTGTGTATCACTGGTATCTGTCTGACCGCGCTCCTACTTGGCTTCACCTTCCTCCTGCGCGATCCTCTTCTGGGTAACGAGCAGAGCATCGGGTTTGCGGACAAAGACTCCGACGAAGAGAGCTCTGTTGCGGAGCCTCAGAAGGTCTAACTTGGCTGAATACAGGCCTCTTTACGAGCTCGAAGCGACGTGGCTTAGTCGTTCGTTCGTATATTTATAATAATCTCAACATAAAAGCTGGAAAGAGAGCGCTTTGGATATGTATCCTATAATTAATATAGAGCTATATATAGCTAGTGGCGGAAGTAGATATGAGTTGGTTATTCTTTCACCTATTTCTTCATCATTCTGCACTTATTCTTCATCTATTGCTTGAAATTCGGAAGTAATTCTTCAACTGGCTATTTAAGGTCTCTCTAGTTTCCGGCTAGTCGGCGGTGTGATCGCCTTCGGAGTCCCGGATTGGACGAAACAACATCGGCCCGTTGAACCAGATAACAGGCGATATCCATGTCTTTTTCGCATCTCCCTTCTCGATTTCACGACCATGTGCATGATTTTCACTAAGAAATAAATATATATCTATCTCCAAGGCTCTTGTCTTTGCTGGTGGTCTGATCACAGCTTTTTCGCCATCACCCTATTTGCGCGCTCAACAAATCAACGTCACTAGTCGCTCCTGACCAGCCAATAGGCATATATCGGCCTGGCGTAAGACACAGAAGCCCAATCATACCACCATCTCAAGGCAAACCAAGAAGAGCTCCAACGTTAGGTAGCACTTGGAAGCGGTGACGGGCAATATATATAATAGCTAAATGAGCGCCACGGGAGATATTCGTTCATTATTATCGCCGCAGAATTTCCTCTAAAAATTACCAGCTCTCAGGCCATATAATGTGCATAGCTCTACTATCGACCGCTCACCCGGGCTATCCTCTAATCCTCATTAATAACCGAGATGTATGCACCTTAACTTCCTTTTTTACGAAGTCGACGCTAACACGACCGCCAGGAATTTCTCCGTCGCCCAACTGCAGACGTGCACTGGTGGGAGGCGCCCAACAGCCACGTCCTAGGTGCTCGGGACCTCGCAAGAGAAGCCCAGGGCACCTGGATGGGTGTGACCAAGCAAGGAAGGCTGGCTGTTCTCACTAATTATCGAGAGCCTTTCGCCCACGAGTCCGTGGTCGGTCTTAGAAGTAGAGGCTCGATGATCAGTTCATTTCTCACACTACCGCCTCACAGCACGATCACCACCAGAAGATACATCGAAGATCTACTTTCTAGCGACGAAAGTCAGGCAGCTGGTGGCTACAGTTTAGCCTGCGGCGACATCCTTGGTCCTCTGGCAATCGTGTCAAACCGTGCATCACTTACCGACGGAGTCCCATGGATCGCCACAGGAAAGAACCAGACAGTCGGCCTCAGCAATACCGCATTTGGAGACCGATCATGGCCGAAGATCGTGCAGGGTGAGAAGCTAATCGACGAAGCCATAAGGGATAGTCGAGCAGCAGGGGAAAGCGAAGAGGCTTTAATACAGCGACTCCTCGGGGTCTTAACTACCGACACGCTCCCAAGACTGTCTGAAGGCGCTAGCCTAGAAGACTATCTACCACGTCTGAGCGAGAGCATATTCATTCCAGCGGTCGGAAACCCAGAAGAGGGCGTGGAGGAGGTAGTCACGCATAAGGCAGAACCACACACCCTCTACATGAAAGGATTATACGGCACGCAGAAACAGACAATCATCCTAGTCAATGCAGCCGGACGAGTGAAGTATTTTGAACGAACTCTTTTCGGCAAAGACGCCACTCCGATCCCTATCGGCGAGGGGGACAGGGAGTATGAGTTTGTGGTTGAAAGGTAGAGTTTTTTTTAACGGACCGAGCCTGCAAGTCTCGCTGTCACGACCCTTGCTCTAGTGGCTGGACACCGAACTGATTCGAGAAATAGGGCAGAAGAGCGAATGCCCGATTTGAGGCTTGTCTCCGAAGCGAAGTCTCATTTGTAGACGAATCAACCGATTCCAACCATCCAATCGTTCGTACTATTCCCTGTTGACCTGCATGTTCGGACCGTGGATGAAGGATCCTGCATGCAGATTATCACGCGTTACTTTATGCATGGAGTATGGACTTTTCTATTCAATGTCACCTTTTTGCATTGTACTCGGGTGTTTGACTTGTTTATCCAGCATGGTATACCTCTCTTTTTATGTATGTCCCTTGATAGCCACGAAGAGTCAATTAACAACGGGCTTTTGAATAGTAGTAATGACCGCTATGGGATCACGTATATACAACCGCAATATATAAATCGTAAGTCATGAATCTTCTGGGCGAGGGAATATATCTAATGAATCGCTTCAAACCTTCCTTTTCAGTAACCCCTTGAAGAAGTCAAAGCTATTACTATCGCTCTGTAGCTGCCACACCTTACCAGTCGGCCGATCTTCCCATCCTAACTCTTCAGCGATCAAAAGGCCAAAGTCTCTCGTGATGCCTTTAATCCTTGCCCGCACCCCTCCCTCCGCCTCTAAGGTGACGATTTGGTCCATGTGCAACCATTCACTATAGTACATGTCCTCAAACTCCTTGTCGAATCCCGTGCGCATGAAACGGGCATATAACCCTTCAAAGGCAGTGAGGATACGAGCTAAAAGTTTTTCAAGAGATGGGGGTTGAGGGTTCGAGGTCCCCTTGAAAGCTTGTAGAAGGGCATTGAGGGACGTCGTGGGGGACGGATTGAGTGCGTTTAAGCCTGCGCCGACTACGGCGATGTACTCGTTAGACGAGTAATGAGCATTGACGAGGATGCCACCGATTTTGGTGTAGGCTTTGCCAGATGGGTCAGACGGGTCCAAGGCGTCTATGCTGATGGTTAGGATATATGTATATAAGATGTAAGACCACGATGACACTTACATATATCATTCGGCCACTTGAGCTTAACGGGTAAAGTATCATATCCCTTGTCATATGTTTTCACGCCCTGGACTATAGCCATGGCGACTAGGTACTGAATGAAGACAACGGGTGCAGTCATCAATTTGTCGACTGGATGGTGGACGCAGACAGAGAACATAAGCTGACCGGGTGGCGAGACCCAGACGTTTGAACCGCGTCCTCGACCGGCCACCTGCACTGTGGCAGTGGCTGTGGTTCCATTCGGTAGCCTGCGTAATATGCGCGAATTCCTATTCAAAAATGAATCAGTACGGTTGGGGTCTGATATAGCGGAACTGAGCTGCTCACTTTTCAAGAATAGTGTTGGTGCTGGTAACGACCTCGCCGTATATCATGTGTGAGCCAAAGTGCTGCAGATCCTCCCTCGACTGTTCTCTGTACGCTTGCAAGTTAGAATAAAAGGCATGATGGTTGAAATATGGTGTAGTCTTGGAATCCGGGAGTTCGTCGTTGATGACTAGCCGTTTGACAAGCGCATTATAGTCGACAATTCTGTCGTCGCCAGTGGCAGATAAGTCAGCCGCGGTCTTCTCATCTTTATCTTGAGAAGTGCTTGGAAGCGCTTCTGCAATTTGTCTCATCCCCATGGTGGACGGCTTCTCGAGGAGAAAAGTATCATTGTCATCTTTGATATACTCCTGGCCGTCCTCAGTGGTAATGACGTCTTTCAATAGAGAAAGAACAGTACTGGCGGCGCCAGGCTCTAGGGCAGACAAATGCATCTGAGAGAGGGACGGTACCGTAGTGGAATCCTGGTTGATCTGTAGACCGAGTTTGGCTAGACAGGCCTTGAGGAAGTCCGTCCTGAACTTATCGTCTCTGGCCAGTGAGTCGACAACGTCCGAATAGTGGGGGGCCTCCGCATCACGATCCAAGTTTGCGGACGAGAATCTATACCAGTCAACATTCCTCTTCAAGAAATTAGGGAAATAATTAGATACGAACTCTGGGTGAGGTCCGGTCAGGATAGCGGCGCCCTCGCCCACCGGACAGTAGACAACGGCGGCCTGGCCCTCTCCTGATTCAACGTGAAGCTTCTCAGTGTAGCTGGCAAGCACTTCTACACCTTGATCAGCGTACTTTGGCGCATCAACGAAGGCACCTCCACCATTATAGTAGCACTTGAAGGTATCCGGGACTGAGCCAACGGCCAGCGCAGACTTGGAGACCTTCAACTCAGCGGCCCTCGCGCCCTGCTCGGAGTGGTAGACGAAGCCTGGAAAAGCACAGCCTCGAGCAATTCCAGGAAAGAAAGCCAGTTCTCTATCTCCGATAACCTCGAGCTTCTTGTTCCCGACCTCAAACTCGCAGCGTGCGCTTCCATAGTAGCCCCCCGCACATAGGCCGAGATATGCGCCACCGCGCTGGACAAACTGCCGGATCCTCCTGTTGCCCTCGCCGTTCAGAGTCCGGCAGTAGGGCAGGTCAGCTCCTCCGGGGATCACGAAGAGTGCGCAGGAAGCTGTCCAGGGCTCCCTGATCACCATCTCGCCAGTCACCGGAATGACCGCATAGTTGGGTGAGAGGATGCGGCGCAGAGTATACAGACACTGGCGCACCGAGTCAATCGTCGTTCCATTCCCTGGAGGCTCCGTCAGAACGTTTTCTCTCCAGTCAGGGTAGGTCTGCACACCGGAATATACCAGGACGTTGAGTCTCTTGGGGTTGGCCGCCATCCTTCTACGTATCTCGATCCTTATCCAGCCAGTCCGCGATTTATCACCGTCGACACCTCGACACCGCGGTCCTCGATCCCTTGGTCTTCGATAGAGCAGTTAGACAAGAAGTGCAATGTCCTCAGCAGAGAAGAAGCCAGTCCAGGTCGACGACGACGACGAGCCGGATGATTGGTATTTATGCTTTCTTTTCTTCCTTTTCCTGGTGGGTTATCCGCAGACTGACGGCGACGGCGTAGGGACAAGCGGATCTTCAGCACCGGCTGCGCAGGTCAGTAACCAGAGGATGTCCAGGAGTGCGAGAGAGAGCAATTGTCTGATAAGAAGACAGCCGAGCAACTGAAGATGAACGACTGTTACTACGAGAAGCGAGACTGGCGGGCCTGCAGCAAAGAGGTGAGTTCTGCTCCCTGTCGACAGCCTTGAGAATTCGGAGTCCCACCGAGATAGAGAGCCCCTAGCCCGAGTGTGATTTAAAAGCTCTCTGGCAATATCGCAAGCTTGATAATCGAGGTCTACGGAGTCCTTGCATTGATATAGACTAAGTGCCTGTAGATGGAAGCCTTCCGCGAGTGCTGGAAACGACACGGAAATGACGAGAGAACGGCCACGCGCGACAATTGACCGCTCTCTGGCCCGTCTGAACGAAACGCTGTATCACTCTACTCCTTGTATATTATATAAAACTGCAGGTCTTCATTGTCCCGCCATTAATCGAATAGAAAACGCCCTGACTGAGTACCGATCACGGGATCTGGATATTTCGATGTCGATTTTCGCCGCGAACGCAGCAATCAAACCATCTACGACCGAAGGAGCCGGCCAGAGGAACAGCTTGATAACTCAAATTGAAACGGAGAATAGAGAGGGATGGCCTCTCTCGTGCTGCGGCGGATAGCTCGCCCGTTCCCCCTCCCAAAGGTCAGCACAAGATTGGCGTCATCTTACTCCAGCGTGAACTCGACAGCCAAACGAACATACAGCTATAACAAGAGCTCCTCGACATCGAACAGCGCCTCTAAACCTGCCTCTACCTTCACATATTCTCCGAAATCTACATCGTCACCGTCACCCTCATCTTCATCGACGTCAACATCTACAGCTACGCCTTCACCCGAAAGTTCATCTACATCTACACCTAGCTTCAACACCAGCCCGACATCTCATCCAATTCAAAACATCACAAAGACAGGCCTCGCCGATGCTCCTCCCGATCTCCTCCAACAACCTGCGGACGTCCCTAACGGCCACGTCGACTGGACGCGATCCTACCATGGCCTGAGTGCCGAGCCTTTCTCCAAGGAAGCAGCAGCTATCCTTCTCGCCCCTGTCGAGCCAGGAGATGTGGAAATTAAACCAGATGGCATCGTTTATCTACCTGAGATCAAGTACCGACGCATATTAAACAAGGCTTTCGGACCAGGCGGATGGGGCCTTGTCCCACGGAGCGAGAGCATAGTCACCGGCAAGACAGTAACGAGAGAGTATGCCCTACTAGCGCACGGACGGTACGTCTCAACTTCCCCTGCCTCTGTTACTTGTTGCGAGGCAAATGTTACTAACGAAGAGTACAGACTTGTGTCCATAGCGCGCGGAGAGCAAGACTACTTCAGCCCCGACGGCATACCCACCGCGACAGAGGGATGCAAGTCCAATGCGATGATGCGATGCTGTAAAGATTTGGGCGTTGCCAGCGAGCTCTGGGATCCGCGGTGGATTCGGCAGTTTAAGGCGAAATTCGCCAAGGACGTATTTGTCGAGCACGTCGTGAACAAGAAGAAGTCGAAGATCTGGATACGCAAGGACGACGAAGTCATGTATCCGTGGAAACTAACCAGTTGGTGATTACGTGGCGTTTTTTTCCGATGCGGCGGCGCACTCCGTCAGGTGTCTGTATTATTAGAAGGGATAAAGTGAGCGTATGTAGAAACCACCCAATAGAAGAATCTCATCTACAAAGTTGTGAGAAGACTAATTCTTACAGTGTCATATATAGGTCTTGGGTCACAGGAGAAAAGGGTTTGGGGGTCGATCTCGATCCAGTCTTGTTCCGCAGCCTTCTACGCCTCTTGATCTTAATATACCCATTGTACTACCTCAACGCCATGGAGGGAGGCGACCTCCATATGCCATACGCATCCGTACTCTGGGCCTCATCCCACAAGAATGGCTCACTCTATATGATTCTAATGTCCTTGCTCAGCTACGACCAGCCCAGCTCATACCAATCGTGTCGCGCTCTCATAGATATGGGGGTATGTCCTACACCGGCTGGGTAGGTACTCTGGGTCTCATCCTACAGGAACGCCTCAGTTTAATTGAAATCCAGCGTCTTTGTTCAGCTACGACAATCCGGCTCATTATCGACCGTGCGGCGTTCATAGACTAAATGTGGACATGTCCTACACTAGATATTGCCCCTCGTGAATATACGCCGTCCAGTAGACACTTATCCAGTAAGTATCCTTAGTTACCTTCTTACTAGAATGTCAGTAGGTCATATCCCAGTGCATATACCGTCGTTCTAAGTACGCTAATATCCGGCCTTCCGCTTTCAGTCCCAATGTCCAACATCTACACCAGAGAAACTGATTGGCCACACTCTCAGGCTCATATTCACCGACTTAGTTTCTTTGATTGAAATATACTTAAGTAGACTGCTCGGCTTCAACTCAGCCACCCTTCCTTCAGCCATCTCATCACCCAAATAAACTAAGGAATCAATGGGAGAACGTCATGATGCATCCAAACACGGAAGACCTCAAAGAAATACCTCCCTCAGTCACGATGTCTCCTAAAGGAGCATCCGAGGCCATAAACACAGTAGTATATCGCGCAGACAGTGCAACTTCCACGGCGCCGAGGATAATACCAGTGAACATTCAAACCGACACAGCAGTGTCTGTGTCTGAAAAACGGACAGCTATCGTCATTGGCTGCATCACCTATAGCACGGGCATCACTAGTTTTCTGGCTGGGCTGGTCACTCTAGCTATACCAGCAATCACTACAGAACTACATATACCAGCACATCTTATCCTCTGGTACGGTCTGGCGATTCTATCCTCGTGAGCCTCTACCACCTCTTCCCTGTAACTAACCTACTTCAGGCCCGTCACTGTCTACTCTCTCACATGCGGCTGCACCCTCTTGATCTGCGGCACGATTTCGGACGTCGTAGGAAGCCGCCTAATGTTCCTAATCGGCTGTTTTCTGCAGGGACTATGTACATTAGGATGCGGACTGTCTAGAACGGGTGCCCAAATGATAGTTTTCCGCGCGTTTTCGGGGATAGCGGCCTCCTTCTGCCTGCCATCCGCCGTGAGCCTTATCAATGAGATGTTTCCGCCCGGCAGGTCCCGAAACATCGCCTTTGCTTCTATGGGAGGTGCTCAGCCCGTGGGGTTCGGAACCGGCTTGGTGCTAGGAGGTGTTATTACCGGAACCATCGGCTGGAAATGGGGGTTCTTCATTGGGGCCATCTCTAACTTCCTCATGCTAATCGTATGTGCCTGGCAGCTACCACGAAATACAAGCAGAGACTTCGGTCCTCGGAGTGTTTGGCAGCGTCTTATGTCTGATATAGACTGGG
Source organism: Onygena corvina (assembly GCA_000812245.1). NCBI lineage: Eukaryota > Fungi > Ascomycota > Eurotiomycetes > Onygenales > Onygenaceae > Onygena > Onygena corvina. Next base: position 236,273 of record JWPT01000034.1, on the reverse strand, counting down.
TCGGGGTGTCTTTCGCTAGTATCTCCTTGGCCATGATATCATATGTCATTGCGTAAGTTCCTATACCATTCATCGAGTATTGGGCCACTAATTCAACATAGGGTCGTTACGGAGAAACCGTCAACCATCCGATTACCTCAGAACATCACCCTCCTTGTCCTGTCACTGATCCTTCTCGTCGCCTTCGTGTTCTGGGTAGGCCGCCAGGAGAGACTCGGACGCCCAGCGTTAATCCCAAACTCCCTCTGGACGAACAGAGTCTTCACTTGCATCTGCATCAACGTCTTCTGCATCTGGGGCTGCTTCAATGGCTTTGAACAATACCAAAACTTCTTCTTCCAAGAGATACAACATCTCAGCCCGCTAAATACCGCCATCCGGTTTCTTCCCGCTCCAGTTGCCGGAGCGCTGACCAACGTTGTAGTCGGGCTCATAGTGCATCGGGTTCGAGCAGACTGGATTGTTATCATCACCACAATTTTTTCTGTGTTCGCTCCAATGCTTATGGCCGTAGCCCAGCCCGCGTGGTCCTACTGGGCGTGCGCGTTTATTGCCACTTTCCTCAATCCTATTGCGGCAGATGGCTTGTTTACCGTGTCTAATCTGCTCATCACGTCGATGTTTCCTCCTGAAACGCAGGGTGTGGCGGGCGGTGTCTTCAACACGATCTCCCAGACGGGGAAAAGCATCGCTCTAGCCTTAACGGCACTTGTAGCAAACAAGGTCTCTCGGGACTTTAGCCCCGGCGATAAAATCAGCCCGGAAGCTTTGTTAAAAGGGTATCAGGCAGCATTCTGGTTTTGTGCGGCGTTGGCCTTGACGAGTCTGGGGGTTAGTATCTGGGGATTGCGGAAGATTGGGAAGGTGGGCATGAAAGTAGAGTGAAATGGTTATAGATAGGGGAGTGATACGGCCACACCCCCCCGGCTAACGTTACACCCCCCTTAGTTATTCCTACACCCCCTACTTACCCAATTGGGTATAGCGTACATGTTTCCCGCGGAGGCAGAGGGGACCTACAGAGGGGTTACCAGAGGCCTTATATTAGCCTCTTCATACACCTCCTTTATATACTACTACTACCCCCCCCCCCTAGCTACCCCCCTTAACCTACTTATATCGTAGCTTTAAACCGACGGCCTCTAAATCTACTTATTTATCGTCGCTTTCTTATATTTCTATATCACCCCTGCCCAAGCTACCCCTATACCTCTCTACCTAAAAAAAGAGTACCCCCCTATAGTAATCTAGGTCTTAGACTATAGTAGGGAATCCATATAGGCTTAAGGAGAGTCCCCTTAAGCCTATTTAAAAAGATACTAAGGAGAGTAAAAGTTATCATTTTAGTAGAGAACTTCTAAGGACTACCTTAACTAACGTCTCGCCTCCCCCCCCCCTTCTTCCCTCCCTGCCCGCGGGAAACATGTACGCTATACCTAATTGGGTAGGTAGGGGGTGTAGGAATAACTAAGGGGGGTGTAACGTTAGCCGGGGGGGTGTGGCCGTATCACTCCCCTATAGATAGGTGTTTTAGAGAAATGCTCAATGTAGTCATCATTATCAACCCTACAAGGAAGGACATCCAAGGGCAAAGTCACAGGGTTTTGTCACTACTACATTATACGAGGTGAATGACCAAGACTTCTGTGACTTACACAACTGTAGCTTGGCAGGCACGCAGAGAGCCGAAGAATCCGATTCGGCGCGGGTATTCTATGGGTAAGCGGGCGCTAAACTCCCTCTCAGGAGCGAATTAAGCAAACCCACCATAAGTTGGTACGGGCTTTATGGAGACCTGAACGCTCGGCGCAGAACTATGTTCAGACGTTACTGATGGACGACTATGTACAAATATATGAGAAACAATTTCCAAATAAGCCCATGATCCAAAAACCGAAAACCCATACCCATATGCAATCGTGAGCTTATCGTGAGCTTTTTAGCATGCCAGTAGGAAATATACAGAAATATACAAGGAAACAAGAGGGGATATATAGGATCAAATTTGCAGGATTATTGCTGGTTTTCGCCATGACGGTGGGTGCGGATGCGGAAACGCTCGAAAAAGCGCGCGGAAAGACGGTGTCGACGGCGTTCTTCGGCGCTGGTGGTTGGTCTTGATCGTAGGTCGCGGGCCCGCTCGAGATGCGTATCGACATCAGCATCTGCGGGGGTGGAAGGTGGTAAGACAGCAAAGCCTTCGGAGTTGGTCTCCACCCTGTGGAGGTCGACTCGGCTGTTATACGTTAGTATATGATATGAAATGGAGATAGTTAGAGATTGGGATGTGACGTACCAGAGCGGACAGGTGCCGGAGACGTCGACGAGCCAGGGGTCGACACACGCAGGGTGGAAGGAGTGGTTGCACGGCAGGAGACGAACATCTTGGCCCCGCTCAAAATTGTCTGTGCAGATCGGGCAGATCAAGGATTCTAACTCCGGGAGGTCTGCAGGCGTATGTTCAGGTGCGTTTTCAGCCGTACCCTCAGGAGGATGAGTAGTCTCTTCTGCTGTGACATGCGTGGTACCGGTCTCTTGGCCGGGAGCATGCTCAGCGGCAGTATGTTCGGTGGTTGTAGGTTCACTACGCGCAGCTTCATGAGGTGCATGTGTATGCTCAGTGTGCCCTGCGTGTTCTGTGGTGGTAGGCTCGGTACCGGCATGGGAAGCCATTTCAACATCATGCTTAGAGCGTTCTGGCGGAGTCTCGCCAAATTTGACGATAGGGATGGTGTCCAGCACCGCCCTGGCAATGCCCTTTACACGACTCTGCCTGCCTCTCCCTGGTAGATTGCGTGGACCATAACGGTCCGGGTGACGGTGAGCACGGATGGCTCCGGTGGTTATGACGGCGAGGAACAGGAGGGTGATGATACCGGTGACGGTGTAGAGGATGATCATGGCTGTGTTGCGGGTGGCTTCGACACCGGTCCGGTTGCCTCTGCCTCCGGAGACGGAACTTCCGGAAGTGTCATCCTGCACGGCCTCGGCGGTTACGGGCCCGGATGTCGCGATGGTGGCGGTATGCCTGGTGGGAGAGGTGAGGAGGGCGAGGGAGAATTCCGGGTCCCGCAGAGTGAAGATGGAGGAGTAGGTATTGTTTCCTTCGTCGGTGCTGTTGTAGGAGAAGTCACAGCGGGCGGCGTGAGTGGTGTAGAGGAGGATGCCAGCAGGCCGGGGAGAAAGGCTGAGGACAGTGGAGAGGGTGTCGTCCGGGTCAATGTTGCCTGGATAGTCGTCAGGATCGCAGGAGAGAAAAGCGATATCACCGGCCTTCAGCTTGTTGGCATTGCTTGGCTGCACAGACACCAGGCGGCCCTACACATCGTCAATACACATCTTCTCATGTAGTGGGGGTGGTAGAAGACTCACCTGGAGGCGGGTAGGTGGGTAGAGGCCGGTGGTGGATGGAAGCAAGGCTTGGGCACCTCGACCGGGCAGGTCCGGGGAGAGGTCGAGCGTGTACAAGGGACTTCCGATTTGCAAGTTGCCGCGAATGTCGCTGGGAGCAATGCTGGCTCCATCGACGAGCGAAACGGCCAGCGAGAGCGCTACAGCAAGCCACCGGGAAGACATGGCAGCGACATCAACCGGCAAACCTCACAGCATCAGGAATAAGAGGGAAAGGAGAGAGAGAGCGTTCTGTCTGCCGGCAGAGGGAAAAAAGGGCGGAGAGCAAATATTAAATGCAAAGTCAAAGAAGATCGACGGGTGAAACGGATCTCGTGCGTAAGTGGGCGTAAGTATGCGTACCCCGTCCGCAGCAATAATGTTTAAAGCCTGCGCGTATCATCTAAGTGGACGGAGCGTCGGCTAGAACATCCCTGCGCCGGTCACTCCAGACTCGCAGGTCTCGGCCGCTTCAAGCGAGGCGTCTGTTTGTCTGTACCCGTACGTGCGTGAGTGTGCGCGGGTGCTCCGCGGCTCTTGGGCCTCCTCTTGACTCCTTTTTTCTCCTTTTCTCACGATGTCGACGCCTTTTTTGCGGGCGGCGCAACGAGTGAAGTCGCGATTTTCCGCTTCGGGACGCCGTATTACCTAAGCAAGGTAGATCACGTGAGCTTACCCCGGTGACGTCACCTGCAGAAGAGACTTGGCATTCTTGGTGACTTCCCGGAAGATTCACTTAACGCGGTCACTATAGACGGTGGACCGAGGGCGTATAAGGAGGTGTCCTGCTGCGACCTGACACGGACATCCACCTGCTCTACGGAGTCTGCCTTTCTGTCCTGGTGGCCTAACAGGTTTACCTGTCATACATATGGCAGTGCTCCAGGTGCTCGGCCCAGACTCAATGGAGTCTGGATAGATACCAGGAGAAGCCGCCTGTCGAAGAGCATTGTTCTCTATCACAGCTACGAGATATACTCGATGCACTACCAAGTCCGCCACCCGAGGAACTGGTCGGAGTACGGAGTAGGCACCGATAACTGGGCGCTGCTGTATACAATCTCTAAGGTGGCTCTCCCTACGAACCTCTTCCGCTTCATTCCATCGTGGTTGATACTTTAGTTCAATCCGGCTACGTCTCCTAAATACACCCTTTTCGAATTTTCTTGCGACGCGATATTACTGAGAATTACCACCCAAATGAGCCTATTATGCTAGTTCTTTCCGCTCGTGATTGTACCTCTTTTCGTGATCCCTATGGCAAGTTTGTCAACCTCAAGTCGGTTCGCCTCGACCCCAAGTACCGCGATGACAACGAAATCATCACCACCGCGATGGATATGGCAGAGCAGCGTCAACGTGCGAACCAGCTTGCGGACTCGGAGTACCACGCCGACACTTTGTCCCAGCTAATTGCCTGCCATTTATATAATCTGCTGGTCGAATCGGCCGTTTGTCGGGCACGTACGTAAGTATCCTCGCAGGTATAGGTACATGCTTATCTTCTACCTACTTCGGCTTGGTAGTGCCGCACGCCTTTATGACTTCTACTATACCAAAGGACCCATTTCTTACACTTACCTACGCGGGCTTCTGGAGTAGAGAGCGGTTTTCGAGTTAATGCTAGGTATACCACGTGGAAAGGAAAAGAACTCTGAAACAATTGATGACGGTCCTTGGGTCATGCAGATTCGAAAGACAACTCTCGAGAATGCAACTGAAGATTTCCATAAGATGGTAGAAGAAAAAGGGTATAGATCCGTGTCGACTAATATGGCCAAGAAATCAGGCTTTTACACATCCGATAGGCGTAGGATGATGCAGTTCTGGAACAGCTTGATTGAGTCGATCAGAACTGTTGATCCGTCATATAACCCTCGAGGCGACAATCAAAGCATCATTCTCTCGGTAAAGAAAATAATTCCATGAAGGGGTAGGAGGATTCTCGACGTTGTACCTGGTATTGTTTTCAAGGTATGAATTGAGATTGTCTATCTTTTTCCATCCTTACGTCTCTTCGTTCCTATTACTGCGGGGACGCGGAGGCTTCCGGCATCAGACGCAGCTTGCAACGATTGGGGTCAAGAAGATCTCGCAACCTTGATACAGACTTATAATGGGCAGTTCTGATTCGGCGAAAGAAGTTTTCGCTGACGAATGGCAGTCAATGCTGAATGCCAGAAGATGGTAGGCTCGTCGTCGCTGGGCATCACCTCAGTGTCTACGCCTACCAAGGGACGACGTACACGACTCACTGCATTTCACGTCCAAAAGCTGCAGGAGGATGCTAACCCAAAATTACCTATAGTAGTCCTATCAACTATCATACCTAGCATCTCAGCTACCTTTTTGACAGACACATGGATTGGTTGATCAAGTTATATTATAGAATTGGACGGTGCAGATAATTAAAGAATTGTGAAATGTGTAGGCTATTATTTTTCACTGTTAATTTACTATCAAACTTCTGATATACTAGAACTATCACTTGGGGACAAACCCGCATTCATTGCACTCTATAAAGTATAGACCAGGAAGATGCTCTAAGTACTGTACTTAAATACCCTCCAGGCTAAATATAGATGTCTTAGATGAATCGTGGCGGCTTTTGCCGCAATATGTCCCTATAGCGACTTTCAATGCGTATTTTATTGGGGATAATCTTGGATCCATTGGACTTATTCTAGCACCGCTTGTGATGATCTTACCCCATAGATATGCTCTGTCTCAGAAGTAATGCGGAGCAGTTCTGTCATGCCATTGCTTGCCATGCTTAGAAAGCTAGCACAGTAGCACAGACCGGACATCAATTCTTGCCAGGATCCTTGTTCAGCAACCGCCCCGGCCTTCCGATGAAGGTGGATATGGATGGAGACAGTGGACCAAAGGCCGTCTCAGGCGGGATCTGACCTATATATTTTTCCCTCCGTTCCACGACTTCGAGAACACCCACAACGCTCTTGAGCAACAACCGGTGAAGCAAACGAACACATCCAACGCCGCAGCCGGCTGGCTGAAACCGCCCTTTGTCCCCCTCTACGCCGCTGATTGGCCTTACCTGCGCCATAATTGCTTCTTGCTCGCCCTGAATCTGCAGGTCCGCCAATGGCGGGTTACCTAAGCCGAGGGTGTGTACGTAAGCAGTGGATCTCATCTTCAACTTCTTCGGGTTTCGACTTCAAGTTCACATTCACGCAAAAAAAACTCCGACGTTCATTATTTTTAACCCTCATTTCCTGTCTTTGCTGCCTTTCCTTCAGTCACTCTTTACTACCGCTCTCTAGAACTCTCGTTGTTGTCTTTCTCAGATGTCCCGCCCGGGCATCGGCAAACGCTTCTCCCACGACCGCTTCACCGTGCTGCCGGACATGCCCAACGACGCCACTATCGATATACCCCTGACCGCTGTACCCAGCGTCTCTGGTGCCCGCAAGCCCGACCAGTACGTCGAGAAGGACGGTGCCAACCATGATGGCAACCAGGACCCTAACAACAATGTCGTAGGCCGTCGACCGGCCCGCGCGGAGGATGATGGTACGGTCACCAAGATGGGCCGTTTCTACAACAAGATCCTCAATTTCTCTGTCGTGACCAGATACTTCATCTATGTCCTGCCACTTGCCCTGCTCTTTGCCGTGCCTATCATCGTCGGTGCTGTCGCGGCGACAAAGGCTGAAATCGGCGGCGTCCGCATCGTCTGGTTCTTTGCTTGGATCGAGATCGTTTGGCTTTCTCTCTGGGTCTCCAAGGCAGTTGCACACTATGTTCCATTTCTCTTCCAGTTTCTCTGCGGCATTGTCAGCTCCGGTACCAGGAAATACGCTCTTATCCTGCGCGCTCTCGAGATCCCCCTCTCCCTCGTTGGCTGGAGCGTCACTTCTCTCGCTACTTTCATCCCGGTAAGTCCCTCAGCCCACCAATGGTTATGCAAGCCTCTTACTAACGAAATGCAGGTGATGACAAGAAACCCAGATAATATCAAGGACCCCCAGGTCCAGCCGTGGCAGACTGTGGTCAACAACCTGCTGTTTGCTTGTTTTGTCTCCACGCTCATCTTGGCTGCCGAGAAGGTGCTTGTCCAGCTCATCTCCATCTCCTACCATCGTAAACAGTTTGACACCAAAATCCGGGAGTCCAAGCGCAATGTTCACCTCATTAGCTTGCTTTACTCCGCCTCCCGTAAGATGTTCCCTGAGTACTGCAAGGAGTTTGAGATGGAAGACTACATCATCAATGACTCCATAATCGGCATCGGCAAAAAGAAGGGCCATGCCCGCTCAATCTCTGCCTCTCCCATGCGTCTTATCCAGAACGTCGGTCAGAACGTTGGCCGAGTTGGAGACAAGATCACTGCCGCTTTCGGCCATGTCGCCCATGAAATCACTGGCAAGCAGGTTTTCAACTCGACTTCATCTCACTCGATCGTCATTCTCGCGCTTGAGAAGCGCAAGTCCTCCGAAGCTCTTGCCCGCCGTCTGTGGTTGTCCTTCGTCCTCCAGGGCCGCGATGCTCTCTATATTGACGATCTTTACGATGTTTTCGGCCCGGATCAGCGTGCTGAAGCGGAGGAGTGCATGGCCGCACTCGACCGTGACGACAACGGTGACATCAGTCTTGAGGAGATGATTCTTACTGTGACTGAGTTCGGCAAGGCGAGGCAGTCTATGAGCAAATCAATGCACGACGTCGACCAAGCTATCAACGTTCTAGACAATCTCCTTCTCGCCGTCGTGTTCATTCTCGTCATTCTTGTCTTCGTTGCTTTCCTGAACAAAGGCTTCGGCACTACTCTTGCCGCTGGTGCTACTGCTTTACTTTCCCTCTCCTTCGTTTTTGCTACTACATGCCAGGAGGTCCTCGGTTCTTGCATCTTCCTCTTCGTCAAGCATCCCTATGACGTCGGTGATCGTGTCCACATCAACGACAACCAACTTCTTGTTGAGCATATCTCCCTCCTGTTCACCATCTTCCAGGACATCAAAAACCACAAGACCGTCCAAGTGCCTAACATTGTACTTAATTCTCAATGGGTCGAAAATGTCACTCGCTCAAAGGCCATGCGTGAACAGCTTAGCCTCACTTGCGACTTCGGTACCTCGTTTGGTGACATCCAGCTTCTCAAGCGAGAGATGCAGGCTTTTGTCCGCGCTAAGGAGAACTCGCGCGACTTTGCCCCGGACGTTGATGTTGAGGTTGCTGGTCTAGGCGACATGAACAAGCTTGAGCTAACCATAGAGATCCGCCACAAGTCCAACTGGCACAATGAAGTCGTTCGCGCCACCCGTCGATCTAAGTTCCTCTGTGCTCTCGTCCTCGCCATTAAAAAGGTTCCAATCTATGGACCCGGTGGAGGAGACGCGGCTCTTGGTGACATCTCTAAACCGAGCTATTCTGTTGCCATCTCTCACGAACAGGCCCAGCACAGCAAGGATGAATACGCAGCTAATAAGGAAGCTAAACGCATGATACCAACTGATGCAATGGATGAGGTCCTCTCCGCCGACCCTGCGCCCCTGTCGCCTAACCCCGCCGCCGCTGCTGCCGCTACAGCCGCAAACAACGACTCTGGACTCATCTACCGCGGCTCTTCGGCTAGTAACTCAAATATATCCTCGCCCAACCCCGAGGCAGCTTTTGCAAGCGCCCTCAACTCCCGCCCACCCATGGAACCCACTCAATCCTCGGCCTCACTCGTGACTGAAAATCTTATCCGTGGCCCATCAACAGGCCATAGACGCGTGAGCCAAAACCCAAGCGGCAACAACCTTTCACCTAATACCCCCGCTGCTGAGCCTGAGTACGAAGTAGAGTATTCCAACAACCCCTTTAGGACAACCAGTCCTCAGGCTCAGATGTACGGATACCAGCAACAGCAATCACTTCAACAGCAACAGCCAGGCCCATCAAGTCAGATGCAGCAATCTAACGTTCATCCCGCTACCATCATAGCCCGACAAGCCCAGAACCAGCCCCCGGGCCAGGTTCCAAACCAAGGCCCTCCTAGGGTCTGATGACAAAAGTTTTTATTGCACCTGATTTATCGTCTTAAATTGCCATTTACACGTTCTTTATTTTCGATATACTATAGATACTTTGTCATTTTATGGCAACAGATAGCATAGCACTGTCTGCCCGTCCTTTGAACTATCTATCAAACATAGTTCATACTTTTGGGTCGGACGCAGCTGGATGGGATCGGCGTCGGGGACTGGGATCAAGTTTGGCTGGGCCATTCTATCCGTCTACCCCATCTGTTTGTTTCCTTCTTGGAAATTTTGCTACTCTGTACACTAACACTTTTGACATGACTCATGAAATGATATTTGCTGCCCGCTGTTCATTCTCACTCGTCGAATTGGTTGCGTACTGTAAATCTTACCGGAAAAGTATTAATACCCGCGCCGGATGAATAATGACAACCTTATTAATCATCCGGAAGGGTATTAATATTTTGCCGGACGTCTATTATTAATCACAAAAAACTGGTTGCAAACAGTGTAAACTAGGCAAACTAGGCAAACTATCCCCTTTAGGCAGTAGATATCAAAGTCGAAGCACTGGACAATATCTTGAAGAGCTCATGGGCGATATATTAGACAAGGGATATCGGAATGGATAGTGCGTGGCTTATCGCTGACTACTGTCATCACCACCTATACCAAATCTTCCACCTAGCCCACCTAGATCCCGGCGGAAAAACTTTCCTATATTTTTCAGATTCTCGTTCAAGTTCGCGGCCGTGGACGATCCCCCTTCGCTCGCGGCGGAGGTATCTGCACCCAATCCTCCAGCAGCTAGGGTTGATCCTGAAAGTGGCGTTCCTGTTCCAGACTGTGCTATAGATCCAACGGCAGCACGACCACCACCCCCGGAGGTAACTCCTGGCGTAGTACCTAGGTTTCCTAACCCAGGCGTTCCGAGCCTATCAACCCCATCGCGAGCAGCAGATATAAGCGCTGATCCCAGCATGGATGGATCAAATCGAGTATGCAGTGCATTAGCCCCCAAGGAGGTATTGGCTAGACCAAGACCTTGCGCTACAGATGGGGCAGCCGTGGCAGTGGATGCGGGAGGTTGTAAGTAGGAAACTAACGGGTTACTCTCTTGCAAATTTGAGGCGTGGCGGGCTGATGCCTTGTGAACCTGGAACAATTCAACGAGACGATTTTGCTCCTGTTTGCTTCTGATACCTTTGAGATCAAGAATTTTTCTGAAATTGTTGTCACTCCTATCGGCAATATGAATCAAGTATGCTTGCACGAGGGCCTCAGGCGGGACCGCTCGAACCTGTAACGTTTTGAGCAGGGTATCAATTTTTTGGAAACTTTGGTTGATTCGTTTGGTGAATGCGGCGGGGGTAGGTGTGAGAAGACCGGATAGTCCGTTCTTTAGACCGTAGCTATCAAGAAGCATCTTGAAAGAACTGTAAGAGTTGGGCTAGCAATTAATAGGGGTGAGTATGTCATACCTGCTCTGCGCCAGCTTCCGAAACGGGCTTGCATTGATATATGTTCGAAATATAGCTTGTAGATGTGTGTTCGACCAGGTTATCGACGAAAGCTCGTTGGTATTGTTGTTTATGGAGCATACCTAACGTCTCATCGGACCGGGTCTTGATGTTCGACAAAAGGACGTCAACATAAGCACTTTGATCGCCAACGCCGTCCTGGGCGCTCCACGAGGTATTTCGCATTTCCCTCCACGTTGGTTCGAGCTCTATATCGACCTTTCGCACAAGAAGACGAACAATTGCGCTAGCTATCCCCATGAACGAGTCAGCCTGGCTCTGGAGATCGACCTGCTGCTTGAACGGTTCATCTATTTTGCCTCGGATTTTCTCTTCAAGCTGATTGCAGGTAGTATAGCAATAATCAGCAGTATTGAGTACCATGGTCAAGTCTTCACATGATGGTAGTTTGGATGAAGCCTGGTTTCCAGTAGGACGGTCGCTAATATAATATAATAATACCTGCTGTGCGTACTGGTCTAGGTATTTACCAAACACCTTCGTTAGCTCAGATAGAGGGTTACCTGTAGATAGCTTAGCGCATTGCGCGAGAGATAGGCGGTAAAATGTAAAGAGTTCCGTTGAAGAATGTACAACGAGCTGCGGAGAATATTCTTCGTCTTCAGGTTTGATCGGCTGTTCTCTGTATTTTCTGATAAGAGATTCAAGTTGTTTCCCTTGAGCAGTAACCCATAGGTTAAGGTAGGGCTCGAAGGCTTCGGAAATGGTCTGCGAAAATACCGGCGATTCTCCCGAAGCAAAGGTGTCTGTGGATGCGCGGGAAGCGTTGGTGAAACGCCTATCGAGAAATTGCTCAAAATCGAGAGACTCTTGAAGACATGAGAGTATAAGATTAACGTCCAAGTTTTGTCCGCCCCGTACTGATCTGGATAGTATGCCTTTGAAATCGTCTCGAGTCCCTTCGCAGAAGGTGTTTGCCAAAATCTCGTTGACTTTCCAAGAAATCGGGAAGATCATGACATGCTCCTCATCGTACGTTTTCAGCATCCTTTTGAACCATGAATATCTTCGGGATATGTTATCGAGTGATCCAGCTTCCTCATTGCCTCTGAATACCTGGCGATATTCCCTTAGCTGCGTATTGCAGTACCATGTTATTAGTCTCGATTTTGCCATATCGCCCAGCGCCTCCATCACGAGACAGCCTTCTGCTAGGACATTTCTCTTTTGGACTGTTTCTCCCTTCGCAAATATTATCTCAAAGTCCTCGCAAACCTGTTCTAAAAGCTCCCGTTGTATGTCGGCCACATTCCGACTTAATGTAGCAATCTGGTCAATCGAGCGGTACGATTTGAAATGCGCCATTAGCTGTATAACGGCTTGTAGCAGTTGCGCGCAGTCTCGATACTGTCTCGACTTGCTTAACGCCTTTAACTGCTCGTACGCGGTCGTAAGCATCTGGAGCCTCTTCAGCGTCGTCATCGACAACGTCAAATTCCCCTTCGCGTTGTCGAGCTGCTTTATGTCTGCTGTCATCCCTGTAATTGCCTCTTCGGTCCGCAAGGCTCGTTCTCGAACTTCCTCGATCTTCTTGAATAGCTCGGCCATATCATCTTTGGCGTTACGTATGCGTTCGACACTTTGCTGATTAGAGGCTGCCTGCGCTTCCACAACCGCATTAATGTCTTCGTCGAGTTCATCTTGGTAATTCTGAAGGGCGCGGAAGGTCTTCGGCACATCGACGAGGGTCGATGGATGGGAGAAGAGAGCATTAAGGTGTTCGACCGGGTTATAGTCAGCTATTTGGAGTTAGCACGCCGTTGGATACTCAAGCATAAGGTGCCCTTAAACTTGCCTCCATCCAGCGGATCAGCCTCCAGGGCCCCGTTCGTCGACATAGGTGTGGTAGTGGGTGTTTAACGCACTGTATTCGAGGGTGATCAATCGCATTTAGTGGCCTGTGATGATGTAGGCGCGATCGCTTCGAGCGGTTTCATTCGGTGACTGCTATATAATTAAGTAATAGGATTGAAAGAAAGGATAGAATAGCATTTACGCCATAGTACATCGACAATTAGAGGTAGAAGGAGAGTGATTTGGCGTCGTTGTTTGCTTGGGACTTGAGAGCTTTCGAGTCGAGCTTGGCTCTCTCCAGAGCCGCGGAATATAAATAGACGCAAACTCCCGCCACAATAGAGCGACTACGATAACGCGCTTGTATGTAATTTTTGTTGCTTTCCAACAGGTATGGATTTCTTTTATAGCTAAAGTACATGATACACCTCCCAATGCAACAGGCAAGAAGATAGAAATAGCGAAATAAGTCGCGTAAGGCCAAACGACAGTGACGATGTGGTAGTCATTTTTCATCTTATAGTTGTTTCAGTGGTGATTTTCTATGGAGTAGCAGACATTCTAGGAGCTCTCGATGTTTTGTAGGTAGAGTGGTTATTGTTCTGGATGAAAGAAGGGGGCTCGAGAGTTGTAGTTGAGGTGGTTTTTTGTGATGAATTGCATGTCGAGCGAATCCAATGAATTAAGCCCCAGGTAAAAATGCGTTAGGAGGTAAGTTCCCTTGTGCCTATATGGTATTGTTAGTTGGCACTTTACCAATTGCAGCTTCTATCTCGATTTTACTAACCTTAAGCTCTTCAAAATTCTTCAATGCAAGATTCAAATCCCATTTATTACTGCTGAGCGCCATCTCCGAGAAGGTCAGCGTCATTTTTGTTTTGAAGCTTATTTCAAGTATAAGCTGCTCCTGCTTGAGTTGCTCGTCTAGTTTTCCGGGCTGTGGTAATCCGTATCCTGGTGTAGCTTCTGGGTGTTGTACAGGTAGGACCGGGGTTGGTGTGGGGTGTGGAGTTGGGGTGATGGCCGCTGATGAAACTGGCGTGCCTACCACTGCAGGAGTCTGAGGAGCTACCCGTTCGCTATCTGGGATCCATGCAACGCTGTCCCCAAACACCCGAAGACAAAGCATGTCGTTGCTGACTCTGAGGCCTCCGAGGCCGTTTCCGGGGCCCAGGATGAAAGTCCGGTCGAAGCTGCGTATATTGGTACTGCCTCCTGCATCAGGGGTTATCTCTTGGAATTTACCATGGACGGTAATAAGCAGCCCGCCAACCCCAGTAGAACTCTGATTGTTGATATCTAGAAGTCCAGGGATAGGATGGCATTCGATCAGCCAGTCCTTGGGGTTTGATAGGATATCCGGGTGTCTTGTCTGTGGGAGTGAATTCCAGACCTCGCGAATGCTTTCAGTGCCGACAAAGCTTCGTGACATGCGGGCAGGTAGGTGGCTGATCTTGAGAAGATTTCTGCTTCTTCGGATATATGGGTCCCATGAGGGTGTTGTTTCGGTCTGTGCTGCCCGCGGCGCGACGGTGTTAACATTGTAGGAAAATACGGAACCGGCGTCATATATTCCGTTCAGTAGATCGTTCCGATTGTTGTCGAAGCCAGCGAAGAAAGCCTTGACGAAGTTTTCGGCAATATGGCCCTCGTCCTGGAAGATCGGGCCCATCACGGGAATGGGTGTTTTCTTCTGGGCTGCTATTTCCTCGGCAGTTCTGACTGGCAAGTTGTTTAAGGTGCGGAGTTGTGGGTACCATTTTGTCATGGTAGCCTTGAAATCTGGTTCAACGCATACTGGGTTACCAGAAAGGTCGAGATAGTCCAGGTTGCGAAACTTCCATCTCCAACTAGTTAGGCTGGAAATGTCTTGCAGTTTGTTATGGGATAGGTCCAGATTCTTGATATCTGGGAAAGTCTGCGCAAGAGAGGAGACAGCTGTGAGGTTGACTAGTTGGTTGTGTGCCAGGCTGACACTCAGGACGGCGGCCTTCCTTTTGGCGGCGGATTCAAAAGTAAGTTCGCAAACTTTCATCAGCGCAGGGAAGAATTTTGATTCCGTAGAGGTGCTGTTGAACATGCCCATCTCCACTAGATCAGGGTCGGTTCCCAATTTGGACAGGTCGAGAAGTTTTCCTGGTTCCGCATATCTTTTGGCGAGAAAGGCCGTCATTTTTGCTTTCGTGTCGATAGCGGCTTGGGATGGGGGGGCCTGAGGCTGTCGTGATGAAAAGTCCGATGTTCCAGGTCCATCATGCAGGGCAACTGTGATCGGAGCCCCGGCGAAAGAGAAGCCATTTAACCGTAGATATGCATCAGCCTGCTCGGGTCGAACTGAGATGATCATGCTGTCGCCTTCAACCCGCGACTAAGGAATGTTAGCAAGGCTTAAATAACCTTGAAAGTCGATCTTCTTCGCAACCACTCTCGACAACATTGGCGAAATGCTCGGATAGCCTCTCGGAGGATTTGAAAGACAGAAACAACGCAGTCGATCTAGCTCGCTCGGTCTAAGGGGGGAAGCGGTAGGGGCGAAGTCGAAGAGTGGTGCTGCAGAGTACGTCGAGGACCGCGAGAGCGTAATGTAACACATACCTTTGTAATCTTGAATCGTCCAGGGGCCGTAGCGTGCTGGTCCGGGGAAGCCTTCTTCTCCAAAAACGCGATGAGACTGACGACACCACCGTCCGGGTTTGAGGCTGCCTTGCTCTGCTTCCATCCGCTGACCCTGATCTGCGTCAAGTTCCTTCCCCGGGCCGAGTCGACCAGCATTCCCCGACCATGTCGGACGTCTGCCTGGGAAGTCGAGCTGAAGATAGCTTTCTGAAGTGCGTCGATGGTCTTGTCCTTCTCGCCAGGTCTTCTTGATGAGCGTCCAGAGGGACCACCACGGGTGCCTCGCCCACGAGTCCTTCCTGCACCGGCCCCGGAGGCAGCCATGTCCATGTCTCCATCACGGTCGATTCGGGGGGTGGCGCTTCGCTTCCGGATGCCACCGCGGTCTAACCCGCCGGTCCTGCCGCGGATACCTCTGCCACGGTTGTTGGAGGTATTCATCCTTCCGCCTGAGACCTGCAGCATGGTCTGGAGTGTCGGCGGTGAAGGCGGTGTAAGAGACAAACGGCGCTTATCACGGGCGGTAAGAGGGGAACAGACAAAAGTGTAGTCCGACACCCACGACCGTTAGCCGGGGTTTGCCAGCATGCAAGGGCGACGGTATGCTATTCGTATTGTATTGAATATGGGCTGTGGGAGGCCGCGAGGGGGTATGCGACGGGCGAGAGTGAAGTGTTGCGTGCCTTTCTGGAGCTTCATCCATGACGAAGAAAAAAAACGTTCATTAAAGGGAAAAAGTCCCGTGACTCAGCCCCCACCCGATCGGGCCTAGTGCGGCTCCGGTGGCTGAGTCATCGAGGCTGTGTCGCGCATTGAAGTTCGAGGGACTACGCCGTCGCGCAGGAGAATATATTCAATGCATGCGGTAAGGCGTTCTGTTCTTTATGCAGGATACTCAATGCTCAACGCTTTACGAGACCTGAAGCCGTCGTGGTCTTGCGCATGGAGATTTTGGCCGTCGATCTAGAGTATCCACGTGACGCGCTTACCTCAGCCGAGCTCCGGGCCAATCAGCGCAAACCTTCAAGGTGTCCTTTAGTCTTGGGCCTTTTTGGGGCCGGAGAAAGACAGACAACAACTCGGGGATGCGCAAGTCTCTGGCGGTTTGGCAGAGCTTCTATCGTCGAGAGAACCCCGTCCGCGGGACTGTCCGCCTGTCATACCCTTCTCAGCCCTTGCCCCTGGTGGCCAGGAATGGGCCTACGATAGCGCCAACTGAGCCTGACATCTCCAGCCTCTGCCGATTGACAACCCACCCGGCTCCGCCACGGTGTCTAGTCGAGTTATTCCCGCTATAGACAGTCAATTGCCACGTTACCCGGTCGCCTCGGCCTAGGACAGCCGCGGGGGATTGATCAGATGGCCGGCAAATCGCGATTCACGCGACTCGATGCTTTCGCAAAGACGGTTGACGATGCACGGATACGAACCAGGTCTGGCGGTGTTGTCACCATAGCCGCGTTGCTTATTGTTTTCTACTTGGTCTGGGGGGAATGGCACGACTACAGGAGAGTCGTCATAAAGCCGGAGTTGATTGTCGATAAGGGAAGAGGTGCGTCATGCTAAGTACTCGTGTGTTATCAGAGATTGACACTCTTTCTAGGCGAGAGAATGGAAATACACCTTAATATGACCTTTCCTAGGCTTCCGTGCGAGCTTCTCACTTTAGATGTTATGGACTCATCGGGTGAGCTTCAGACCGAGGTCGACCACGGGGTAAACAAAGTCCGTCTTAGCTCCGTAGAGGAGGGCGGAAAGGTCATTGATGTAAAGGCCTTGGATCTGTAGGTCCTTTCAGGAGAAAAAACAAGTGGTAAATCCCTCTTTGCTAATGGGTATACCTCAACAGACACAAAAAAGAAGACTCTCCAGTCCATCTCGACCCCGACTACTGCGGTAACTGCTACGGCGTCCCTGCTCCTACCACTGCAAAGAAGGCAGGCTGCTGCAACACCTGTGACGAAGTCCGCGATGCCTATGCGGAGAAAAACTGGGCCTTTGGCCGCGGCGAGGGCGTATCCCAGTGCCTCGACGAAGGGTACTCCCAGCGCATTGACGAACAACGACACGAGGGATGCCGCATCGAAGGCATCCTCCGCGTCAACAAAGTGGCTGGAAACTTCCACATTGCCCCCGGCCGCAGTCTGACAGCTGGCAATTTCCACGCCCACGATCTGGATAACTACTACCAAACCCCCGTCACGCACACCATGACGCATATCATCCACAAGCTCAGATTTGGCCCACAGGTCCCGCCGGATCTATACAGCCGATGGAAATGGACTGATCAGGATACCGTCAACCCACTGGATAAGACGGAGAAAAAGACCGATCAGGCACGGTATAACTTCCTCTATTTCGTCAAGGTGGTATCGACCTCCTACCTACCCCTAGGCTGGGATCCGTCATGGTCGAGCGAGGTACACACTCGAATCCACAAGGAAGCCCCCCTGGGCAACCAGGGCCTTCACTTCGGCTCTCAGGGTAGTATCGAGACCCACCAGTACTCTGTCACCTCGCATCAACGGTCGATTGACGGCGGCGACGATTCATCTGAGGGACATAAGGAACGCCAACATGCCCGTGGCGGAATCCCGTCCGTCATGTTCAATTATGAGATATCACCCATGAAGGTGATCAATCGCGAGACTAGGCCAAAGTCTCTTTCGACATTCCTGACAGGCGTTTGTGCCGTCATTGGTGGAACACTGACGGTTGCCGCTGCTGTAGACCGGTTGCTTTATGAGGGAGGCTTGAGGGTAAAGAAGTTGCACAAGAGTTGATCTATATGTCTCTTTTCCCATCTCGTCTTGTTACTTCATCATATATTGCCTTTTCTAGCTACCTTTTCTTTTTTCTGGGCAATGTGATCGATATTGGCGTTCGAAATATTGGTAGATTTTATGAAAAGATGTATCGGAGAGATTTCCATGCCGTTTTTCTACATTGCATATCTCGTCATAAGTAGTATACGTCTTCAATCTACTCGTGTAAAGTACCTGTGGCGTCGACGCAACGTACTCGCTGCAAGCATGACCCGGCAAAGCTACTACCACTGGCTTCTTCCATTCCAAGGAAACAGAAAGTTAGATAAAAATCACATATTTGTAGAATGTCTAACTAGGTATTTTAAGCACTTGTATTTGTCTATCCTTAAATTACCCTCATCCTTTTCAGTCGTAACAGACAGGCATTCTATCCCATTGCAAGTTCGTCGTTGTGTAGTATTAATTCGAAGCATGCGTACATAGACTGAATGAAGAAAATGAGTTCGATAACGCAACGCAAGATAGAATAAGCACATACATAATTATCAACTCAAAAACCTGTTAATGCACGGTAAAAGAAGAAAGATAGACAGCCTAGTGGGTAAAGAGATTGGGGAAAGAAGCAATCGCTAAGATATTGGAAGTCGATGGTCGAAATCTAAATACTGAATAAAGGAGGGGATGATGGAAGGGAAAGGGGGATGGCGCAAGATGGAACCGGACATTTGGTGGGTGATACTAGGGAAATTGCGAGATCGAGTGATTGGGAAGAGTTAGATGAAACTTGGAGATGAGAGCATGTATGTGGTCGTGGTCATTATCAGTCAGACAAGAAACAATTAAGAGAAGCCGGTCGAGAGTGTTGGTTCACACCGAGAAGTGATAGTTGTAGAGAAAGAACCTAAGAGAGAGACGGAGGAAGGTTGTAGGTAGCTATTTGGCTAATACTGCTGTTGCCACTGCTGGCTTGGAGGAGTGTAGTATCTTGTCTGCTGTTGTTGGGGGAAATGCGGGATCTGCATAGAGGGAGCATATGTTGATGGCGCACCCGTTCGCTGCTGCTGCGGTTGAAGTTGTTGCTGGAATTGGAGTTGAGCCTGAGCCTGAGCTTGGGCCTGGGCTTGATATTGGGCTTGGGCAGCCTGTGCTTGTACCTGATACTGTCTCTGGGCAATAGCCTGCTGAACTGCCTGGCCGCTGAAACCCTCTTTCATGGCCTTCTTCTCGCGCTCTCGAGCGTCGATGGCGCTGACGAGACCTGATCCAAACTGTGGGCCCTGAGGAGTATGCTGGTTGTTGAGGTTGAGGAACGACGAGCCGGTCACGCGAGCAATATGTTCCTGTTCGCGAGCAGATAGTTGGCCGGAGACGTCTGGTTGGGAGGATAACATCCTGTTTGCACCGCGCGAAGAGGGGCGGGGAGGAAGGTCGTGAGGCCCTAGGACAGCGGTGGCGCCGCGCGAAGATGGACGAACGGGGCTCTCGAGTATGGTATTTGCTCCGCGGGACGAGGGGCGGCCTGGAGTGTCGAGCATGACGCTCGCGCCACGGGAGTGAGGGCGTGGGGGGAGTTGAGTAAAGGATGATTGATGGCGAATGAACGTAGTCCAATCTCCCGATGCTGGGCGAGGGGGAGGCGTAGATCGGTTCGAGTGTATTGGGAGATTAATCTGGGATCTAGCAGCACGGCTGTGGACGAATTGTTCTGGTGAGATGCTCCCAGACCCGGATAGAATGGGACCATTGTCGGGAACCATGCCGGGCTGCCAAGGGATGCTACGCTGTCGTCCACGCTCTTGGGTCGGAGGAGGGGGAGAATGAGATTGAGGAGCCTCCTGGTTGAGATGCTCGAAAAGACGGTTGGTTGAAAGGCTCCTCTCCTTGTCTCTGCCACCGAGGGTTCCGTCGGACGGGTTACGCTGGTGGGAAGATAACAGGAACGCGGTATCGGATGTGCTTGGCCGTCTGGTAGTTGGCTTGTAGGTGTGGGTTGGCCCAAAGTCAACCATGGGAATATCCGGGTTCACTTCACTGGGCGCGGTAGAGGGGTTGGTGTAGCGTGCGTCGCCAATAACGAGGTCCTCTTGTTTCGGCGCAGCGTTGCCCACCATTTTCATCTTCCCCATCCGGGGCTTCTGGATAGAATGGACCGACCGGAGTGAGGCGGATGACCTGTGCGAGCTCGCATAGGATGGCGCAATGAGAGAGTTGGCATCATCTTGAACTGCAGCCTCACGCTGGAAGGTATATTTCTGCTTTGGTGGTGGAGGGGGCGACGGTGATCGTGGGCGCGTTATCAGTCTGTCGAGAGCGTCTACGTCAATGTTATCGCGCAGACTCCCAAGAGTCGACATTGTTTTCACGCTCGCCGTATCCGGTATGGGGACCTCAGCCTTCACGGGCTTACGAGGAATCTTCTGCTCCAATGATGGCCGACCGTCCTCTAGTTGCTCTTTGATAGGTGACCCTTCTAGGGAAACCGGAGTATATGTCACATTGACGTCGACACGACTCGCTACGTCACTGGGCGTGACTGGGCTGGCCTGGGAGTAGTTCGAACTAGACGCGCCAGTGCTATCTAATCGATTAAGCGCCATAGTTCTAGAGGCGGGTTGTTGCTGCTGTCCAGGCTCGTTGCCGTTAGCGTTCTTGTGCTTGTCCATAGCTCCCATCCAGGCAGCATTAGCACCAGCCACGGCGAGGCCGTGTGAGGATCCATTCTTTCTGCTGATGTCCATCAACTGGTCCATGGTTCCAACCGACATACGTTTCGCTGCGTAACCAATCTCCGGTGATGGCTGTGGTTTGAACTGCGGTGTTCCCCGAGGGTCATGCGAGAAGGCAGGTGACTTTGGCACACCCTGAGGAGGTGGGTTGGGTTGAAGGTTTTGTGCGATCTCCAGGCGATTGATAGGGTCGCTGTTGTCCAAGTAGGCACCGCTGTCTGGGGAGCTGCGGCTGTCGGTTCCGTCAAAGTCGTAGGTTCCGTCAAGCTGAGGGATGCCAGTGGTATGAGGCGGAGGCGCCGGCGGATGTTCAGGGATATCTTCTTTGATATTCGTCTCGAAGAACGGGGGGCTGCGCCGGCCACGGCGAGCAGAAGGGATGCCTGTACTATCGGACTCAGAGCGCGTGTGCGAGACAGCAGGCTTCTTTGGCGACCCCGAAGACACCGTGTCAGTCGAACTGTTTGGCTCACCGTTCCGGGGGCCGACGGTTGCGTTGCCGAAGCGTACAGCCGTCCCATTGCGAGGTGGCAGACTGCTGCGTTTCCCGCTACGGTGACCTGAGACACTGCTGGTCCTGCTTCCACTGTTGGAGGTCATGCGACGCGCCGTGGCATCTTTCAGCTGCTTCTTCCATTCGCGGGCGGACCAGCTGTCGCTCTCCTGCGTGTGAATCAAGGCAGACACGTCAAGGATGTCGAGATAGCCCCTGCGCTTGTTGCTAGACATGGCGAACATGAGGCTGTTGGGGCTGACGGTATCAGCGAGCAGACGGGTCGGGCGACCGTATATCCGGAAGGCATCGTAGGCAGGGAATAACCAGCGGATCATGGTTTCGAAACCAGAGACGGCATGATGCATTTCTGGAAGCACGAAGACAAAGCCCTCGGAGGTGGTTTCGCCGATGGTGACCTGGCCTTCGACTTTGACCAGGGTTGACTGATCTACCAGCGGGCGAGACTGCGGGTATATTGCGTATGCGGAGTAGGCATCTGTAATCGTGGCGATTGGGACTACCTTCTTGCCGGTCTTTTTCGATTCGTAAAACTTGATGTTGCCTTTTGGAGGTGAGGGTGCGCGGTCGTAAGGGGATTTCTTCTTCAGAGAGCGGTTGTACTGCTGCATGTCCTTCTCGGCTGGAGGGGAGATGACGCACCAGCACCGTCTCCACGGAGTGCCTGCGCCAAAGCGGACTCTGGCCCAATCTTCGTATTTAAAAGCGGTTTTCTCGAGGATCATTCTGATTCCGTTCAGGTGTTTGCCTTTGCCGGCGATGAGAGCACCAGTGTATGATTCCTGGAGAAGCGAGTTTTCGAACATGGTGAGTCGCATTGCTGCTGTCCACTGGGTGAGAGAGTGGAGAGAATCGAAATGGAGCAGATATCTGTTCTTTCCAGCAGTGCTGATGCTGACCACATGCTGGAGAGGCTCGTTGTTTTCACTCCGCGTGGGGAGAGTTTCCATCTACGTGACGGTTAGAAACGAAGTGAGATAGTAAAGAGCCTGCGCGGCTTACCATTCTGATAGTAGCATCAGCCAGGTTGATAAAGGCGGGAGGAGTACTATTCTGGCCGCCGGGAGTATCTAGAGCAGAGGCATTCCAGATCGAAAGCACAGTGCCAACGAGTTGCCCGAAGCACTCGACCCACTGCCTATCCGCACAGGCTCGTCCTTCTGTAGGGCTATTAGCGAAGTTTTTTTTCGAAGGATATTAGACAGAGAGCATACGTGTATCCAGATCATTGAGCTTTAAAAAGTAGCCTTCCTGATAGAGCTTGTTGGCTTGGTTGTTGAGATAGGCAAATACAGGCTCGAGTTCTGGAATCAGGAGCGGTTCTACATCCAGCAGCACTGGAAACGGGGAGGTTGTCTGGCTCTGGCTTTGGGTCTGGCCCTGATCCTGGCTCTCAGTCTCATTCTGTGATGATTTCTGAGCCCACAGTGAGGCGATGGGCCTGCTCAGACGCCGCGACCTTCTAACAAAGGGCAGCGTTGAGCTGGCCTGCTGGTCCGGACCAGACTGAGGAAGAGTGTCTGGCGTCCCGGGAGGCCGGTTTGACTGTGACTGTGACAAGGTGCCAGGCAGATCTGGGGTAGAGAAGGAGACTGATGAAGGGGCTGGCTTCTTGGAGCCATCAGTGCGGGAGGTGAGGAAGGACAGGACTAGCAGACATGGTCAGCACAGCTCCATTGCTGTTCAAGACAGAGGACAGACAGACCTCTTAGGCGGCCCATGCTGGCGACAGTGCAAGGCCGGAGCTGCAGACTGCTCTGCTGGACAAGAGAGAGGGCTGTTCAGGCCAAAGAGGGGGCTGTTGGAGGGCGCTTAGGAGCTTTCCGCAGCAGCCATGGGTCAGGACGAGGGAGAGACAGCGAGAGAGCGGGAGCGCCGGAAGGGCCAGCGAGGCCAAGAGGAGGCTTCCACGACACCGACGGCCGGCGAGGGGACGGATAAGAGCTGGGGAGGCCGCAGAGGCCGGGGAGCAGCAGGACCAGAGTGTCTACTGAGGACTGGACTTCATGGCGCGGACAGCCACCTGCTGGCGTGGACTAGCGCGGGTCTGTGACGCACCGCGTGTGGCATACACGAGACGGCGGGAGGTCGTCAGAGTGACGTACAAGATGGTCGGGTGAATGGTGAAGTGTGAAGAGAGAAGATGGTCAGGGTGAAGAGAGAAGATGGTGAGTAGTGAAGAGAGAAGATGGAGAACCCCAAGTTCGTCCTATACAGGCCAAGGCTGCGGCCCTGCACGCAACCAGGCCAACTACGAGACGAGACCAGCCACGACGCAGCGCGCGGCGGAGGAACTAGTTACGGAGCAGCGGCGGACGATGACGATGCCGGCCAGTCCACCCGCCTGCAATTGGCGCTGCTGCCCTGGCGATGATGGACGGCTGGCGGAGCCCGCGCAGGTGGAAAGGCGAGCGCCAGACGCAACGCAGCGCAGAGCGAGCTGGACGCAGCTGGAGATCGCGCTGGATCCCGCAAGACGCTAGCAAAGGCAAAGGCAGAGGCAGAGATCAGGCCAGGCGAGAGATACAAGGGCGCAGAACCCATGTCTCAGATCACATCCAGCGCGGTCCCGGCTGGCGGTCGTACAGCTCGCAGCCAGAAGCAAATATATGGCAATTATCTACGGCCGTCAATATCTGTCAACACGAACGCGAGCAGCATCTCTCGCTAGTGACCGTGTCTCTCGCCATGAGCATCGATGCAGCCACCGAGCCAGGCTTCTTCCCACCGTCTCCATCGCCCTAGGCCCACTGCAGCCACTGCTCCAGCGAGCAGGCCCGCCTTGAGACAATTTGATCCTCTTTTCCGCGTGTCGTGTCCATAAATAATCAATATCTCGATTCTTGTGCGCTTTAATGGCCTGGGGGGCATATCTGCTTGACTACACGATAACGAAAGACCGACGCGATCCGTCCGGGCGAGCCAGATGTCCATGGTCTGTCTCGCCCAGCCATCTGCGAGCCCGACCAATTGCCCAAGTGGCCTTCCCTGTCCGCATCCATGTCGCATGCTAGCCTAGGCCTCGTCCAAACCGCGATGCGCTCAACGTTGTGCCGGATGGGGATGGCATTGGTTAGACAGGTGTGCGACGGAGCGGCATTCTGAATGTCCATCGCGTGGCCATCATTCGCACGGTGCGAGTCAGCCTTCCCCCTGCTCGCCCCGGACGAGGGAACAAGATGTCGAAGTAGACCGTGCATGTATGATGCCATCCTGCGCTCTTTTCTTTTTCCTTCCTTCTTCTTCCCGCGGCCCGAGACCAACGAGACACCGGTGAGCGGGCTGAGAGCTCTCTCGCACAGGAGGAATGCACCGATCGACTTAGGCTCGATTGCGTCGTTACCTGTGGCTTGCGGCGTCGATCACTGTGGCAGAGGCGCCGGCGGCCTGGAAGAAGCAAGAGGCGATCTGCGTCCAGCAAGTTCTTTGAGGACGAGACCAGCAAACATCGATCGGCTGGCTGCGTCGTGGCAACGGAGCTCTTATAGACGTGTGTCCCAGAGGCCGAAATTGATGTGCGACTGGCATTGGCGTTGGAAGATCCCAGGGCGCCGCAAGCTTTCGGACTCCTCGACTCCATTGCCTCCAGAAAAGCCTGCTCATCGACGTACGTAGGACTACATGACAATGCGCAGCGGGCAGTCCGGAAAGGAATAAGAAAGGGGAGGAACTGTTTGAAATCGACTATATAATACTATGCATAATCCAACTAGATACATCGTCGCACCGGACAGAAACACAATAACTCCTTACTCCGTGCTCCTCGCATCCGTTTGCGTGAGAACTATGCGCATATATCTCAGGGCTTCGCCAATGGATACGTCAGAAGCGGGTCGACCAGCCCGCCCAATTTACCCAGCCGATCACCACCAGCCATGACCTCATCGGCGCTAACATCGGGTCCAGGATATGAAAATAGCTCGCCTGGCTCGGAGGCAGGTCCACTGGTGCCCTGCATCATGTTCACTTCGTAATCATAGACAGGCCTCGGGAAGCTCTCGTTCCCGCCCTGCATGGCCCGCTGCATAAAGAGCAGCTGGACTTCATTCTCGTCCATATTGTGCCTTGCTCCCATATGCAACCATAGATCGTAGTCACGACGGAACCGGTGCTCGCACTCCGCCAGCAGACACGGTATCTGCCGGTTGGCGCATTCAACCGCGTATCCCTCACCGGTAAGGAGAGCAACGTTCGATAGGCCACCGCTCGGCCCTATCTTCGCCTTTCTTTCGGTCCTGGCGTTCTTAAATCCCATATGTGACGTCCTTACGTGCTCCTCCAGCGCGAGTTTGCTACCGTACCGCTTCCCGCAGGCATTTGACCCATCCCACCCGTCTACTCTCCTGGACGTCGACAGGTCCGTCTCGCCGCACGCAAACCGTTTCTCGCCCTCATGCACCGTTCGAACATGGACGTTGAGATTGCCTTTTTTCGTAAAGCTTCGTCCGCAGCCTGGGTGCTGGCAGGGGTGCGTCCGGCGATCGTCAACAGACACAGTCCCATGTGTAATCTCCATGTGTCGCCGCAGATCCTTCGCTGACGAACAGATATGCGCACAGCTAGAGCACGTAGGAGGGTGCACGGAGCGTATATGGGACTGTAACAACGCATATGTCCCGAAGCTCAGCCCATGACCGGCTCCATTCTCTCCTCCGCCTTCAGCATCATCCACGCATTCCGTACAGGTAAAACGCGCTTCTCCATGGACCCTGCGCTCGTGTGCTTTCAGATGGCCTGCCGTGTCAAAAGCCGCCGAGCACGTCTGGCCCGAGTCCAAGAGGGCCGCGCACGGGAACGGCCTTTTCTTCAAATGTACCATCATGACATGTTTCAATAGTGTCGAGTGCTTGCGGAATGATTCTCCGCAGTCCTTCCCGTCTTCTCCGATCGTTTCCGTGCATGTGTATTTATCCCGTCCCTCGTGGGCAGCCAGATGTCTGCGGAGTCTCGAACCAGTAGCAAATGCCTTCCCGCACCCTTCCCGCTCGCACACGTAATCTCGTACGAGGGTGTGTGCGCTCTTGATGTGATGGTTGAGGTGAGAGGCCCGAAGGAAGTTCTTTTCGCACCCATCGTAGGTGCAGCCGAATATGCGCTCGTTGTTGTGAGACCGGAGATGCTCGGTGAGCCGTGCCGGACGGTTGAAAGCCTTGTCGCAACCATCGAAGGGGCAAAGGTGTGTCTTCAGCTCCGAGGGATATTTAGACGAGGCCGGCGAGAAAGGAGTCAGGGGTGTAGGAAGGAGGTCGTCGTCGGAGGATGCAACTTCGTCGACGATCGAGGACGAATCGCGGTGTGAGTCGGAGCCCGAGCCATCGTCTTGTTCGTCTGTAGTCCCCATGTCAGCAGTCTGATTCTCATCAGTTTCCTTGGAGAGTAGCAATCCATACCGGCAGGATTATCCAGCTGTATCCTCTTGAACTGTCGTAATGCTTCGTCCGCTGCTTTGCGTTTAATAGCCATGGTGATGGATAGATAGTACTGCTGAGAACTCGTCTAGAAGCCGACCATCTCCACTAGAGCATGCAGAGGTAGAAACATAGCCAGGATAGATCCAGCTAGATCCCCGCCTGCCCGAATACTCGCTGCGTGCTCGCTCCTCGCAGAAGACGCTGTGGTCGACGTGCTTTTTTGTGTGTTTTCGGGCAAAATTCGAGGCAGAAGGTGAAATCTTGGCGTGCCAAGCATCGCCGCCTTTTTTTTTTCTTTTCGTTTTCGAAGCGCAAAAGTCGCAGACAACAACAGCACTTTGCATCGTCTGCGGTAGAGAAAGCACGTATTCTACTGTATTTGCTGCGCGAATCATCTTCAGCCTGCCACCATGTCGGACTTTGGTGGTGACGACCACGACGATCGCGACGAGACAGGGTAAGCAACTCGTCTTGTTTACCGCTACCCCCCTAAGGAGAGCTTGCGCATGCAGACTGACCGCCTTCTAGTCTCGACTACGAGCCCGCGGAGGACTTCTTCGATGATAATGCGGCCGACGAGTTTGCGCCGGAGGATCAGCCTGAGGACGGCTATGCCGTGTTGAACGGAGACGGACAAGCTGTCGCTACGAACGGGGGAGAGGCCGCAGACCCCAATGCCTCTGCTGGTCAAAACCAAGGAAAGGCGATATTGCAGCAACGCGAGAAGAAGGTGCCCAATGACCAGCGTACTACGACGCCGTATATGACCAAGTATGAGCGAGCGAGAGTCCTGGGCACCCGTGCGCTACAGATTAGGTGAGACTGCTCTGATAACGACGAAAAGCCTGTGCTAATTGATTGACAGCATGAACGCGCCTATCTTGGTCGATCTCGAAGGTGAAACTGATCCTTTGCAAATTGCCCTGAAGGAGCTCAACCAGAAGAAGATCCCGTTGATTATCAGGAGATATCTCCCCGATGGATGGTGAGGAGCACTGCTGCATGCCATGACGTGTATAAATTTCGAGCTGACTTATATTTGTTCAGGTACGAGGACTGGACCTGCGAGGAGCTCCTATGATCACGTTGTCTTGATCTACAGCTTCCATATTGCTGATATTTCAATTCCGATATCGTCCTCGGGACGTTTTCCTAAATTTGTCATTTAGCATAGCGCGTGGGGTTGGGCGTTTTATGGCTTTATCTCTTTGCTGCCTTGGATAAAATGTTTTAAAATACAATATTAGACTAGGTATAGCTCCAACGGCCTATCCAGCTAGTATAGCGTTTAATGCCATTGTTCTGCTTGATAAGTCGCCGGCCCGAATGTATCTCGGCTATGAGAGATATCTTATCAAGGACAGGGAGAGATGCTCGGTAGTCAAGGCGGCTTGCGCTTGCTTTGATTATGTTCCGAGAGAAATCTAGGGAGACAGACTCGCCAATGAGTGCTGCATCGTAGGGTATCACCATTCCGGAGCGATGCAGCTTTGTGACCGCTTGTCACTTACGCGCATCTGCATGAGCCAACATCTTCTATAGACTACACCCTACAAACAGCCATGCTTAGCCTAGAGAAGAGAGAGCTAGACATCTTGAAATCAGAGACAATCTATATTCACGATATCTCGAGTACCACTCAAAGTCGTCGGTTCTAACAGCCGTCTTCTCAACAGCAACGAACAACAGACAATGACGCTCTGATGCGACTTACTCGACGCTTTCATCAGTCTATATGCCGTGTACGTCCCTTCAGTCACCCGTCTTCGGTGCAAACGGATGGCCAACTTCTCTTGCGGCCGAGAGTGAAACCCCGTCAGCACTAGCTGCTGGAATGCACCGACATACCCAATATATACTCCGCAATTACCTGAAATCATGATCTACGTATGCTCCTAAGCGAGAGAGTCTGCGACGTGTCGGGAGATTCCAAGCGTTCGGCGAGCCATGTCCAGTCATAGTTCTCGGGATCTGGATTTAAACCTGAGATATCTTTGATTCACGACCGCAGATGCACAGCAGGGCGTTCGGACTTGATAGAGATCCACTGGAGAGAGTGACTAAATGGCAGACCAGACAGGGATACTGCCGGGCAACTGGGTCCAGATGATGCTGAGAAATCCTCAGCTCGCCGAGACCAGAAGATCGCATCGAACGGAACGACCAATGGCAGTATCTTGACGGCAACGATGAGGACATCCCTTGCAAGCATTTGGACTGCGGAAGGGCAAGAAGATATGGACTCTTTCCAACAACAGCTTCCTCGTCCGACACATAGCATTATCCCTGACGATTCATGCATGGCGTTCATGGGTTCGTCGACTTTTGACACCAATTACGAGGATGCTGGATGCGTCGGCATCGTCTTCGGCAGCGCCATGGAACCTCTCATGGAACAGGTCAGACGACTTCGACTTCGACTCCGACTCTTGACCTGGCGAAGAGGATCTCGCTTTCCTTTGCACGCTTCTTGTATAGACGTTCAGCGGACTAATGATGTCCCTCCGTTTGAAACGAACCTAAATACGAACGCAGCGAAGGGGGAATATTCCACGCCCTTTGCCGTCGAACTTTGCCGAAGCCACTGCCGCTGGCTTTCACGCCGCCAGCTCCTCGCCCCGCCAGCCTGCTTCGATTTGGCGGTCGAACCGCCGCTGAGCCGTATAATCTTCCCGCGTGGTTCTCCGGCGCACATCTCCGACGCTAGATGCAAAAGAACGGGTACCTAATTCTCAATATGTTGGATTATTCAGATGCTCGGTGCCGAACGGCTATTTCACTTCCCTCTGACTCCTCCTGCTTATCCATCCTTTCATTACTTATACAAGATGGAAGCCATCCGGTTTTGGGGACATACCGATTTTCTAGGACTTTTAATCCTATCCCTTTTCTTCTCTCTACCCATGTGTGAGAATGGTCGATCTTGAAAAGGATGAAAAGACTCAAAGTAGCTCCATAGGCGTCTGGAGTGGAAGACATTCAACATCTTCCACAACCATACGTGCAGGGGAGGGACATGTAGTCGATGATGCGGGTTACGCCAACGAAGAACATTCATACGATCATGGGTGGACGGCCTGGTCCCAGGTTCTGGCTTCATTCTTCCTCTTCTTCAATACTTGGTATACCCCTCCCTAGCCTTATGAATTATTGAAAGCCATTGCTAACACTTGTCAAAGGGGGGTCGTCACAGCGTTTGGCGTGTTCCAGACCTATTATGAGCACAATATTCTCGACCACTTGTCACCCTCAACCATCTCCTGGATAGGGTCCACGCAGTCATTCCTGCTCCTATTCATCGGCACAATTGCCGGATCCCTTTTCGATGCCGGCTATATCAGACAACTGCTGGTCGTTGGCTGGATATTGATACCCCTTGGTCTCATGATGACTAGCATAGCTAGCTCATTCTGGCAAATATTCCTTGCCCAAGCCGTGTGCATGGGCCTGGGGTTTGGCAGTGTATTCGTCCCCTGCGTTGCCGTCCTACCGCAGTATTTCAAGGAACGAAGAGCCATTGCCAACGGTATAGCCGCAACCGGCAGCGGCATAGGCGGCGTCGTCTATCCCATCATATTCCGCCAGATGCAGAAGAGCATCGGCTTTCCATGGGCCACCCGCGCGTTGGGCTTCATTGTCTTCGCGACCATGTCCATATCCGTCTGTCTTCTCAAAATGAGGTTTAAACCCACCGAACGACGCAGTTTGATCCAGCTCTCGGCCTTCAAGGATCCCGTATTCACCCTTTTCTGCATCTCGCAGCTCTCCGGCTTTCTCGGGCTATATAACATGATGGTGTACGTCCAGCCCTACGCCATCGACGAAGGGATAATGAGCACAAACCTAGCTTTCTACCTCCTCGCCATGCTCAACTCAGCGTCGACCTTTGGCCGCATCATCCCGAATTACTTCGTGAACTACCTCGGCCCTCTCAATGTCATGATACCCATGACTTTATGTTCTGGCGCCATAGCCTTTGGTTGGATAGGGGCTCGCACCACCGCCAGCCTGATAGTCGTTGTGCTGCTGTATGGATTTTGTTCGGGGGCATTTGTCTCCGTTCCCCCGGTCGTGCTGATCAGCATCACGCCGGACATGCGAGATTTCGGCACGCGTCTCGGGATGACGTTTGTCTTCAACTCTCTAGGGGCCCTTGCGGGGACTCCTATCGGAGGTGCCATCATACACGGTTCCGGAAACCATTATCTTGGGGCACAGATCATGGCTGGAAGTTGTCTGCTGCTTTCTGCAGCTTTCCTGATTGCCGCCAGATTTATCAAGTCGGGCCCAACATTGTTCATCCACACTTAGCTGGCGGGCGTGGACGTCCGCACATCTCGGCTTCTATGTATCAGTCGTGGTATGCTGGCGTAGCCATTATGACTGTGCACCGATATCTTTAAACATTATAATCAAAAATGATATTTCTATTCTGCAAAATTTTGGTTCAAGTAGTATTCATAACAGTCGTATATCGCATAAGAATCTCACTTTTGCCTACCATATGTGACCAACCATTAATCATTTGTGTTCATGTGCAACCGTTTAAGTAACGTCCTCGGGATGCACCAGGAAATTCTCCCCATCCTTTCGAGAATGTTTCAGGTTTACATCTCGGCTGAGTGGCTTGCGCATGTCGAAGGCATCTTCACCTTCTTCCGAGAGGCCCGTAGGGTCGTCACTGTAGTAGTTCACCACCCGTCTAAACACCGAGTACCTATCCCACACATGTTAACACCTATTATTCCAATGTAGAAGAAGAAATAACCCACCCCATGCCCTTGTACATGTCCACGGCGACCTTGTTGCCCGCTCGGACATACAGGTCCACAAACCAGGCATTGTTCATATCTGACGCCCGCTCCAGGCTCTCCGTCAGCCGTCGAGCGTGGCCCATCCGCCGCCAGGCAGGGGCAACGGTCAGCACCGTGATATGTCCGTGCCAGGGCGTATAGTGCTCTGAATGGCGCATGGCCTGCGGCTGCGCCTCCAGCTTGCCCATTACTGCTCGTCCGGCAAAGTCAGCCATGCCACGTCTGCTGGATGTGTCCTTGTTCACCGTTGGGCCGCAACAGTGGCCGTAAGACGGTGTCGTCCTATCTATGTGCTGTCCGGGGAGGAGACGTACTGTAGCCGACTATCTGGCCATCGCGGTCCTCGACGACGTTGAACAGCGAGGGCCATCGCATCAGGTAGGTGAGGTAGAACTGCAGGTCGTAGTTCTCGGTCAAGGGGTCGAGGTTGGTCAGGTTGAGCGCGAGCAGGTCGGCGGGCGTCATGCGCCGGATCGTGGCCATGTCAGGAGGCAGCGAGACTGAGCACGACGTAGACTGAAGGACAGAGGATGTGAGAGGCGTGGTTATATACTGAGTAGCTGCAGGTGTACTGTTAGTTGAGTGGTTCTAGTGGAAGATTTGCTGACGAGACATCACGAAATTATTTATCTCTCGACAGTCACTACAATAACTACTCGACCGAGGGAGACAGACAAGACTCCAGCAGTGGCCGTCTACTCGGCTTCTCGTCCTGCAGTCCTACTCCTCGTCTGCCTGTCAAGCTCGACGCTGCCAGGGCAGAAAGGTAAACAGTTGCTTCTTCCGGGGAACAGGGCCAGGGGACGCCGTTGACGAGATAAATACTGACCACCTGCTCGGCAGATACACAATAATAATATAAAACACGGCAGCAGGAGCCTCTGCTTTCTATGCCCTCTAGCCGATCGATCACACAAAGAGACGCACGCATGGCCAGCAGCATAGCAAACATGCCCTCGTCCCCGGTCTCCCCCGGCCAGCACCAGCACCGTCGACACCCCCCTAGCATCGACCTCTCCTCGGCCTCCCCAGGCACGTACGGATACACCATGACCTCCAACGGCATGTACTCGCCGCACACACAGACTTCGAGAAGCTCTCTCCCGCAGTCCCCCATCACGCCGCGCCAACGACACCGTATGTCCCTTGACCGCATGTCTCGCTACTCCGCCGAGTTCACTCACGACAACATCGACTGTCCCACGCTCGACGGAGGGCTGGGCAGCCTGGCTGATGAGCTCGCTGACGCCTGGGGCGAGGACGTGGACGTGGAGGATATATCCGGCCTACAGGAGGCCCTGGGTTCCCCCGGACACAGCATGCGCAACGGCAGCTTGGGCGGAGATGGAGATCTAGTCAATTCGATACACGATCTGGGGATTGGGGTGGGATCGAACGCTGCACCGAGACAAGACGGCTCAGAGTCAGATGCTGAGGGTGCGGGTGGTCTACGGCCGTCGAAACCCCGGCCGAAGTCCATGATGGTGAATAACGCCCAACGTCACAGGCGGTATGAGTCCTCGCTGTACGACGGCTCAGAGTACGGGCCTGACTCTGATATTGAGGAGGGGACGGACCTGTCCCCTGCACTAGAAGCGCGGATGGCGAGCATTGAGCAGCTTGTCCGGTCTGGAAGCAGTGACGCCGAGCGGACCAGCAACGCCGTCATCGAGCGTGTCATTCATGGTCTGCAACATTTAGGCGGACAGAGCGAGATTGAAAGTGGTGCTTCCAGGTCAGTCAGCTATATCCTTATTCATAACGGAATTCAAATATACTGATGCTATATACAGGCTAATAACCGCACATATCTCGCTGGCGTCCCATCTAACGCACCAAACCCGCTCTCTCCAAACCCTCACCCATCCTCTTCTCTTCTCGCACTTCCCTGTCCTCTCATCAGAGGCCATAGACGACCTCATTCCCCTGATAGAGAGCGTACTCCCTCACCTCCCGTCCCCAACCACTTCAACCTCAACATCAACAGCAACCACTATACCACGCCCCGAATCATCCCCCTCGCAAAGCACAACCTCGCCCTCACCCTCCAGCTCCAACACCACCCCCCTCCTCTCCCTCCAGGCCCTTCTCGCCCAAACCTCAGACCTGACACACACCCTCCGTACCCTAAGTGACACCCTCCATGAATCCCGCCAACTTACCTCCGCCGCGTCCCGCCGGCTCAAGTCCGTGCGCGAGCTGGTCTCCGAGATGCGGCGGGACGAGGAGGTGCGTGAGGAGGGCACGGCGTGGATCGAGCAGGGGGATTGGGATAGACGGCTGGGGGAGAGGGAGGCGGGGAGGGTGTGTGGTGATGTTGTCAGTGGGTTTGAGGCGGTCTGCGGGGAGTGGAGAGATAGGTTGTTTGGGGCGGAGGTTGCTGTTGCTGTTGCTTCATAGACTCTCATGTATTTGTAGATAGACGGATAGATAGATAGGAGGATAGGACTTGGATTTGTTTCTTTCTGTTAGTGTTAGTCTCTTTTATATTTGACTGTTTATACATACATAGATGGTGCTAGTTGGTTTAGTGGTTAGAAATCTACTGCATCTAGCTAGATATAGATAGTAATTTAAGTGGTTGTTGGCTGCTGGTTGCAACAAGTAAGAAGATGAGAATGATGGTTCATATTCGAGTAAAGGGAGGCAGTATTAAATCCAATAGATCTCTCTCGAACCAGAACCTGAATCAGAGGCTTTTAACTAACGTAACACATCTGTGGTCGAGTCAATCACATCATGAGGAAATCAATAGAGGGAGAAAGCGAGGATATGGAAACGACTAAAAACAGAACTGCAAAGGCAGATGAAAGATGCATGCACCCAGTCTACCACAACCGCCATCATCATCAGATCATGAAAACATTTACTGTCTGTGTCTGGGCCTCCAGGCGCCCGTGCTAGCAGGGGGCAGCTTGCTTTCTTCCCTGGGCTCACGCTCAGGGAGAGGGCTGCGGGATACAGGCGGTCGGTCGGAGGAAGATACGTCTCTGTCTCGTGGGGTGAATCTAGAGGGGGGAGGACTGCTGCTGTCGGCGCTGGGGCCGGCGCCGCGACGGAGGTGCACGGGGACATAGGCGTTGCCGCTGGGGGCACGAGAGGGCATTTCACGAGAGGGAATATCGCGAGAGGGCACTTCACGAGAGGGTATTTCACGAGAGGGCATTTCACGAGAGGGCATTTCACGAGAGGGCATCTCGCGGTCACGGCCAGGAAGGGTCCTGGAGGGGGGAAGGGCGGAGGACGAGGATTCTTCTGGTGCGCCGCCAGCGGCTGCGGCGGCTTTGCGGGCTGCTTCTTTCTCGCGCCAGCCACCACCGCCAGTACGCGAGGCGAGGTTGAGACGGGGAGCGGTGCGTTCGGTGGACTCTGCGGCGGCGGGTGGAGGACCGCGAGCGAGTCTGGGATCAGAAAGGCCGGCGCGTTTAGCTGCGAGACGCTTCTCGGCTTCTTCTTCGCGCTGTTTCTGGATGGCGGCTTTTTCATCGAGGATTCTAGTGCCGTTAGTATGGGATATGGAAAAGGGGTAAACGGGGTAAGTAAGGTAGGGTAAGGCTAACCTTCTCTGCTCATCTCTAGCAGCCTTCTCCTCGGCCAACTTTTTCCTCCTCTCCTCATCCCTGGCGGCCTTCTCCTGCTCTTCTCTCTCCAATCGCTCAGCCTCCTCGCGCTGTCTCTGCTCCTCAGCCTCACGCTCCATTTTCTCCCGCTTAATCCGGTCCTGCACCTCCTTGACGCGCTGCTTCTTCTTAGCCTCGAACTCCCGCTCAGCAGCCTTGCGCCGACGCTCAAACTCCTCGTGTCGCTTCTCAGTAACGGTATGTTTGAACTTATTGAAATGCGGTACGAGGCGAGTCAGACGGTGTTTGAGCGCAACATCCTCTTTATGTTTTAGCTTAGCGGCAGCCAAAGTCTCTGCCTTCTGCGCCTCGTAGATCTCTAGATCGTGCTGCTTCTGCTTCTCGTAGTCTTCTGGAAGATGTTTTACTTCTTCACGACGGAACGCACGCTCGAGATGATCGAATCGCTTCGCTGTGACGCGGATGCGTTCGTTAAGGTCGTTCTTCTCTTTCTCAAGTTGGGCAAGTTTCATGGCGCGGAGGCGGTTGGAGTCGAGCTCCTCCAGGTCCAGCTCGCTTACGTCTATGCCCTTGATGCCCGTCTTGAGCTCCTCGAGCTGCTTCTTGAGTTCGGCCTGGCGGATACGGTCCTGTTCATCCTTCATGCGCTTGCGTTCGCGCTCGCGGTGCTCGTCTAGCAGACGCTGCTTCTCGGCTTCCTGCAGCTGTTGCGTGCGCATGCGTTTCTGGTTTTCTTCCGCTTCCTGCTTGCGCTGGAGGGCGTCGGAGGCAGCCTCTTTCTTACGGTCGATGATCAGGCGGCGGGAGAGGGTGGATTCGTGCTCCTTTCCGGCGCCAGCTGCGGCGCGGGCCTGGGCGCGCTGGCAGGCCTCGAGCCGGACCTCGTTGTAGCTTGGGTCGACGTACATGCATGTTACGTGTAGTGTCTTCGCGAGACGGGCGAGCTGGGAGCGGGCGATTTCAGCGGGGGTGCTTTGGAGACGCTGGACGGCGCCGATGTCGCTTTCAGCAGAGCCTGCGGAGCTGCCTGAGTGCACGGCCTTGGCGGAGGAGAAGATGTCGGAGTCGAAGGTGAGGACGCCGGAGACGTGGTCGACGCGGATGGCCAGGTCGCCCTTCTTGCAGCCGTTCATGATGAACTTCTCGACCATGGAGGAGGTAACTTGGAAGGGGGCGGGGAAGTGGGCTAGCTCATGGACGAACTTGAGCTCGACGGACTCGTAGACCTGGGATAGCTGCTGGAAGAGACGGGTGAGGATGACCTGCTGCAGGGGCTGGACGTATTTCTCCATGTCTGCGTCGGCGCCGATCTGCTCGAGGATGGGGGCGATCTTCTTGCAGATGGAGAGCGGGTGGAAGTCGACCTCGAGGATGGTGTAGAGGTCTCTGATCTCGGGACGGGCGCGGGTAAGGAGGCCCTTGTTGAGAGCGTCTTTAAAGAGGGCGGCACGGGTGGGTGAGGAGGCCATGCCGAGCAGGTTGGTGAGACGGGTGTTTTTGTTCTTGCGGGCTTCGTCGACGTCAACGAGGGCGCCGCGGGAGCGCGAGGTGCTGATGACGGGGATGGAGAGGGCGGAGAGCAGGACGAAAGAGGCGGTCTTGGTCATGTCGGCGTCGGAGACGGAGGGATTGTCCTTCTTGGAGACCTGGCCGGATGCCACGGCGATGGCGGACTGGCGCAGGAGGGTGTAGTATCTGTTCCAGGCGGCTGCATGAAAGAGGTAGTTCTCGCTGACGAGGAAGATACGGGCGAGCTTCTCGTAGTAGTTGGCCATCATGACGTTCTTTGCGGGCCGTTTGCTGAGGTTGAGTAAGGTGTGGATGTCTTCAACGGAGCGGAAACCTTCCTGCCAGAGCTCGAGCTCGACGGCGACGTTGAGCTGCTGGAAGCGGGTATCGAGATGGCGCTGCAGGGTGTCTGGATCGCTGAGGTTGATGGCGTGCATCTGGGAGGAGTACTTGGCAGCATTCTGGACGTGGTTGCGGAGCAGTTCGCACAGACGGCGGAACTCGGTCTTGCGGGTGTACTTGAGGCAGAACTGGAAGGCCTGGAGGGCGGTGGTCTGGTACATGACCTCGAGACGGGCGTTGTTCTTGAGGATCTCGAGGACGGTGCGGTAGGTCTCCCAGAGGAACTTGAGCCAGGGGGTGACGATGGCGCGGTCGGTGCGGTCCTTGGACTGCTCGCCGGAGACGGTGGCCAGCAGGATGGTCTCTGGGGTCTCGATGGCGTCTAGATCCTCGACGTTGGAGGTGGCTCCGGCGCTGGACTCGAGGGACTGCTGGATCTCGTCCGCTTTAGCCTGGGCCTCGGTGACCTTCTGCTCGGCCAACTCCATGAATTTTTTCAAGACCATCTAGCACGGCTGTTAGCTCGATCTTAGGTTATCTTGATATAATATGTTGAGTACCTCTATGGTGCCGACGTTGGTGTTCTGGGCGATGTTCTTGTACTGGTAGAGACCATCTTTGGCAGCCTTTCCTTTGCGCAGATCGACGCAAAGCTCGACGAAGAGCAGCATGACGGGCTCGAGCGAGGCCGTCGGGCTGTTCCTGGACCGCTTGGAGGTGACATGTTCGTGCAGGACGTTGAGGGCGGAGGCCTGCTGGTCGACGGCGATGAGTTCCTCGGCGCGCTACGATTGTCAGCAGAGGACTTCAGAGCCGGAGGAGGACGGTAAATTACCCTCAGGATGTTCTCCGGGCGGATATGGGGAAGAGGCGGCATGCTGGGCAGCCTCCCCGCGGGACGATTAGTTGTAGGTGGTGGTGGTGGGTTGTTGAAGGTCGATATCAAGGAGGTTGATAAGGTTGTTTAGCCACGGCGGCGGTCCGGCGAGTTGACCAGAGGAGTCGTGGGGGATTGAGACTGGACGTCGGTCGTCGACAGGCGGCGTTGTCAGTGGTCTGTCACCGTTGTCCGGGGTCTTGTCTGTTATCCTCGCCGTCGTCGCTCTTCACGCTCGACGTTGTGGGAAGAAAGTCAGAAAGGCGAGATTTTCGTGGCTTAGTAAGGACTGACTAAGTCATGACTCAGCAGAGAGTAAGCGAGTCACCTGATTGTGCTTAGTCAGCGCCAGAAGTGGAAGGCGAGCAAGAAGTAGAAGAGTAAACAAAGCAGGAGAGTAAGAGAAGTAGGAGTAGAGTAGATAAAAGAACAATATCCTGAGTGAATGGCACCTACACTGCAAGACTATTCTAGAATACACCAAGTCTAAGCAATCTGCATTCTATATACCGACTATCAACATCTAGACGGCCTGATGGATGACGAAAGTAACCACCCATCTCTAGACCAAGACAAGGATGAATTCTTCCGTTTCACCCGTGGACGCTTCCTCTGCAACGAGGCGGACAACCTGGCACAACGACGGGTCAATTTCAATGTGAAGGAGCTTGCGGCTACGGCGGCCAAGGCAGCCGGCGGAACGACTTGCACCAATATCAAGAAATACCCCGATGGCCATCACAACAAGGCATTTCTACTCACCACGGACGACGGCAGAGAAGTCATTGCTAAGATACCCAATCCCAATGCTGGGCCGGCGCATCTGACGACTGCTAGCGAAGTTGCTACGATGGACTTTGTATGTAGCAATGCACATAGAACTATCAGATACCAAAATGTTAACGGATGGCTCTAGATGCGCAATGTGTTGCAGATTCCGGTCCCGCAAGTTTATACGTGGAGCTCTAGGGTCAATGATGAGAACCGCGTTGGGGCCGAATACATCATCATGGAAAAGGTCTCCGGCGTTCCCCTAGCATCAGTCTGGGAATCACTTGAGCCCCCTGACAAGCTCAAGGTGTTCTTGCAGGTATTTGAATACCAGAAAACGTGGACAGCAGTGAAATTCCCTCGATTCGGCAGTCTATACTACTCTAAGGATCTTCCGGCCGATGTATTGTCGAGGAACAACCTTTATGTCAATAAGGATGGACGGTTAGTCAAGGACGATCGTTTTGCAGTTGGGCCAACGGTGAGTCGAGAGTGGTCGCAGGATGGAAAGCAGGAACTCCAGTGCGATAGGGGACCTTGTAAGTCGCAAACCCAGATGTGAAATCACTCTGCTCATAAAACCCTCGGTAGGGAGCTCTCTTTTAGACTACCGCACGGCAATTGGTCATCGGGAGGGCTTAGCAACGAGGACTTTAACGCAATTCCCGAAGCAGTGTGTTATGTTCTGCGGCCCAGGAGCGTATCAGCCGACGCTCGAGAAGAAGCTTGCTACCGTCGAGCTATACTTGCAGATACTTCCGCACATACTACCCAGCGAAAGGGGACTCAGGTCAGGCCGTCTATGGCACAACGACCTTCGTGCAGAGAACGTATTTGTCAATCAAGACAGACCAACGGAGATCACGGGCATAATCGACTGGCAGTCAGTCCAGATTGCGCCTTTGACCGAACACCGTCTAGACCCTAGCTTTCTAGGCTACGAAGGCCCTGATGTTGGGGAAGACCCGCAGCCACCAAGTCTCCGCGAAGACGTTGATTCTCTCGCACAGGACGAGAGAAGGGTGGCTATCAAAGAGTACTATGACGCTTCCGTCATGGTAGCATGGAGAACGCTGGTGAAGAAGAAGAGTCCCGACCAGCATGCCGCCATCCGGTTTCGCAAATCCAACGCTGGGCGACTGCTGAATCTCTCGCAGAGCCTGTATGTCTTTGGCGACGCGCATTTCCGGGCTCTGGTACTAGACCTCAGAGACGAATGGGCGGAGCTGGGAAAGGACTTTCCCCTCGAGTTCTCGGCCGCGGAAGTCTCAGAGATGGAGGCAGACGCGAAGGCCGCCGACATTGGGTTAGGGGTCATGGACATGGTTGCCGCGAGGATGGGCGCCCTGTGGCCCGAGACGTGGGTTGTCGGGCATGCGGACTACGAGGCGGCCCTGGCAGCGCTGCGCGATATCAAGCGCGAGCTCATGGAGAAGGTCGTCCGGTCTGCGGCAGACAGGGAGCTCTTCGAGGCGTTCTGGCCGTTTACTGAGTAAGGAAGACCTGAGGTTGTTCGTCTCAACGGCCAACGGCGTGCTTACCTCAGCCGTACGGTACGGTACTGTCACCCGCCCGTCTCGCTCATCTCGCTGTGTCTTCTCGTCTTCTCGTCCTCTCGTCCTCTCGCCGTCGTCTCGCTGGCTTCAGTCCGTCTCTTCCCTGCGCCAACAGCCTCCCAGCAGGTCTCCGTCTCCGTCGCCCTCCCTCAGACGCCGTCCGCCAGCTGTGCCCTCCCCGTCTGGCAGCCGCCTCCAGCCTCGCCTCGAGTGGCACCCGTTGTGTCCTCAGTGCGCATCGCGACGCCCCCTTCCGCCCCCATCCTCGCCCATTCCACCCTCCAGCAACCCGCTCCGCCGTCCCCAGCAATGCCTCCCGCCTACGAACTGCGCTCCGGCGGCGACGGCCGACGCACCCGCCAGAACATGGCCGAGCTCAAGCTGCGCCGTCTCGCTGAGGTCAACATACGGCTCAAGGAGGACCTCGACCGGCCGCGTATAAAAGTCGGCGAGGCGTCCATCTCGTCAGTCCGGCCTCTTCCCTTATGACATTGCACCGCTGACGGCCAGTGTAGGCTCATAAACTACTGCAACAACACAAAGGACTTCATGGTGCCGTCCGTATGGGGCCAGGTGAGCACCCTCCCGTCCGCCCTCCCAGTGAGCTGCACGCTAACCGGACAGGTCGACAAGCGTGATGACCCCTACGCTCCCCAGCAGTCCGGCGGCTGCTGCATAGTGATGTGACGGCCTTTACCTCCGACCCTCCCCCCCTCTCTTCTGCCTCGTCTATTACCAGCCATCAGCCTCTATACCCGCTTTATACCCGCCCACCACCACCGATCCAACGAAAAGAACGCCGATAATAGCTAATCCACCCATTCCTCCGTCCGCTCCCTCTGCTACTATACGACTACCATCACGATCTCCTTGTTTCATGTCTATACATAACTACGATCTACTTCTGACCGACTCGCCGTATCTGATTGAAGTATCCTTGTGGACTACCGACTGTCGAGTCCGGATGGGGCGGGACATACTTCCACCACTGTCCCATCCACCATTACCACCACCATTCTGTTCTTATCTACCGCCCTTCCTTGCCCAAAAACGGTTCTCTCCTACGTCTTTCACTCTCTTCCTCTCTTTACCGTCTCTTTTTGTTTACTCTGTCTTCTGTAGTACTCTTTGGCCGCGTCGTTCTGTTAAGAGCTGGTAAGCATAGGATAAACCCGGACAACCTGATCTCTTCTACTCTTCCTCACCTTGTTTCCTTCTTTTTGTCTCTTCCTGTTCTTTCTGTTCTTTCCTCTGGCCTGTAAAATAGATCCGTATGGGTGAAGCAGCATATCCAATACAGCGTAATATCTGTCACTCCAACCCAACCCAACATGTAAGATACAACGTGTAAGAGATAAAGAGGGAATTGAGATAGCCAACTGGCCTGGCCTAGCGGAGTTGACCTGTCGATTCACCTCCCACCATCACCAACTCTCTTCCCATCCCTCTCCATATCATCCTCAATAGATCAAATACTGTACCATGGAGGTCCAAGAGATACCCCCAGTGCCCTCGCCCGAGCAAACCACCGCCAACGCCCCCGTCGCCCTCCCCCGCGTCGCCATCACCTACTGCACCCAGTGCAAGTGGCTCCTGCGCGCCGCCTACGTATTCCCCCGCCTACCTCTAGATACGGTTATAGCGACCTAATGAACGTCTGCAGTACGCACAAGAGCTCCTGTCCACCTTCTCAACGGCCCTGGGCGAAGTCTCCCTCGTCCCCGCGACCGGGGGCATATTCACGGTAACCATCCAGCACGCTTCGACCGTCAACTTCAGCACCGAGACGAGGGTCCTCTGGGATAGAAAGGCCCAGGGAGGGTTCCCGGGTACGTACCAGCCTATCTACTTATCTATCTATGTCTGTCTATATTTAGGTGTGGTGCAGTGCTGATGCTACTGGGTAGAGACGAAGCAGCTCAAGGCGCTGGTGCGAGATGTGATCGACCCCTCGCGGGATTTGGGCCATGTCGACCGCGCGCTAGGCAGACAGACGCTGGAGCAGCGCCAGGGGAACGAGGGTGATGGGCAGGGGAAGGACGGGGACCGACCCAGGGTCCGGGACCAGGGTCCTGGGCGGGCGCCGGATGGCTGCGAGGAGTGTAAATAGTTCATACGAGTACGAGATGCACGACATATAATGTAAGGATGGATGGGACATGAAATGTGCAGTAATGTAAGGATGGATGAAATTCTAGCTCGCTTCGTTAAGTAGATAGACAAGAGTAAGAAATCATAGCGTAGCCTCGATGATGCTGATGCTGGATGCTGGATGCTGTATGGTATGCTGGCCGAAGGGAAGAACGACGTCTACCGCCCGGCCAGCATAGCGGAGTGAGAAGAGAAGAGAGAAAAGATAGACAGAGCAAGCAATACGCCGAAACCGACCGCCGACCTGGGACCGTAGAAACCGTCATCCATCCGTCAACCGTCAACCGTCAGCCGTCAACATCAACCGTTTTAGAACGAACATGGGAGAGAGATAGATATACACAACGAAGAGGAGAACGAAGGTCAGTGAAGAAAAAAAAGAAGAAGGGAGGGACTAGTAGTGGTCTGAGCTGAGCATGCTGGATGCCGATGCGGTGGTTGATGGCGCAGAGTCCGACTGGGGCGGCGAGTGCGGGTGGCCCGGGGCCGGCGGCTGTTTCGAGCGTCGCCAGAAGGCCAGACGCAGCCGCGACTTGCGGCGCGGGAGGGGCATTGTGGCGTGGGCGTTGGCGTAGGAGTGCGCCTGGGGGTGGGCGTGGATGTGGGCGTGGGAGGGAGTGTTGCTGTCGAAGGGCGGGAGAGGTGGACTGGAGGGCGTCGAGCGAGGATGGCTCGTTGGGCCTGCGCGGCGGCCGCGGGTGTCCTGCGCCTGGTCCGGAGCAGTAGCTGAGGTAGATGCAGCTGTTGGGTTGGTCTTCTCAAACAGGCCGGCGATGAAGCGGGAGCGTCTCTCGCCGGTGCCGCGGGTTGGACTGCTGCTGCTGCCTCGGTCGTACCAGCGCGGAGGCCGGTAGTCTCCTGCTCCGTCGGTGGCGTCTACAGGTGCGTTGCTGCTGGTGGTGTCATTGGCAGGGGGATCGGT
Source organism: Onygena corvina (assembly GCA_000812245.1). Taxonomy (NCBI): domain Eukaryota; kingdom Fungi; phylum Ascomycota; class Eurotiomycetes; order Onygenales; family Onygenaceae; genus Onygena; species Onygena corvina. The sequence continues at coordinate 193,003 of JWPT01000034.1, read as the reverse complement.
GAGGCTGGAGGTGTAGCTGCAGGTAGTGCTGGCCGGGACGGTCTGCTCGCGGCCGGCGGTCAGGTCGAGGTGCTGGTACAGCTTGCAGTTGTTCTCGTCGTCGCTCTGGGTCTGATTCTGGCTCTGGCGTTGCTCCTCGAGACTGCTTATGCTGCTTGCCTGGGTGGTGGAAGAGAGCGGAGTGATTAGCGTAGTGTTCGTATGGGTGCTTGCGCTCTGGGTGCGTACTCCACCGCCTTTCCCGTCCCCTGCTGCTGCGCTGCGTGCTGCCGCGCGGTGATTACCGTTGGCCGACGTCGATGTCGACTGCTCCGCCGGGCTGCCGGTGCCGTCGAGCTGGGGCGGCGAGCGGACGGGCGAATGCGGCGGCGAGCGGTGGTGGATGGTATACCCCATTGCATCGGGCCCCTCGCGGACCAGCCGCTCACGGATGTCGTGCCAGGTCGTGTCCGGGCTGGTGCAGCGCGGGGTGCGGCAGCCCCTGGCGCGGTGGGCGGCGCGCTCGTCCTCGTGCTCGATGAGCTTGCTCCATGTGAACTTGTTCCGGCGGATGTTGTTGGCGGCGAAGGCGAGGTCGGGCAGGATGTCGGTGATGCCGTCGAACAGGGGCAGGCAGAAGATGTCCATGAAGCCGATCTGGCCCTTGGCTTTCTTGGTGAAGTTGCCCAGCTCGGGCGGGCCGCCGAAGAGGGTGGTTTCGATGCCGATGTTGGTCTCCATCTCGCCCTGGTTGGCGAACTCTTGGAGCAGTGCATCGGTCCACTGCTCTGCCACGATGAACGGGCGGGCCTGCACAGTCAGTCTTGCATACGAACATCAGAGAGGATAGAAAACTTACGACGTTGCTGATGTCGGCGCATTTGATGATGAGGGCGCACAGCAGGACACGATACTCTCGTATGTCCTTCTCAACCCACTCGTCCATCTTCCTCCCTTCCGTCTCGAAGCGGGTCCGGATCCTGCCCAGCTCTTCGATGAAGCGATTGTGGATGCCCATATCAGTCGCCAGGATGGAACTGATCATGAGCGTGCGCATCTCCGTGTCCTCAAAGACCCTGGGCCAGTGCCGGCGCAGGATCTGCGAGTAGGCAGCGCAATGGAAGGCCTCGAGGACGGACCTGTCGTTGTACAGCTGGGCCAGCGGGGCGTTGAGCTTGATGAGGAACATGTTGCTGACGCCTGGGTGGCCGACATCGTGGCCGAGGGCGGTGATAAGCAGAGTGAGTGCGTCGAAGGGGGTGAGCAGGGAGGAGACGCCGGAATGGGTGGACCGGTTGGCTGCCGGGGAGCGCGGAAGCGGCGGGATGGCGCCTATGCGCGTGAGGATGTGGAATGTCGACTGCAGGACGTCGACGGCGTGGCGGAAGTTGTGGTAGAGGATGAAGGAGTTGTAGGCAGCGCGGCAGGAGAGGACGAATCCACGGAGGTCGTCTACAAGTACCAGTCAGTATTGACAGCTTTTAGATGGAATTGGAGAGACGTACCGCCCCGGATCCGCCAACGCCGCAGCTCTGGGATGCGAAAGGTGTGCTCGAACATGAGACAGGCGGCGTAGCAGAGCTCGTCGTCGTCGAAGTCGTGTGCGCAGAAGTGCCAGTCGGCAATGGCGGCCCTGACGTCCTCCTTGCGGCTGCTGGACACGCACACGTCGCCAACGAGCGAGTCGTCCAGGGCTTCCTCGGGGTTACATATCCTCTTCATCAGCTTGGAGACCCTATCGCTCGTTAGCTTTATCAGACAAAAAAAGACATGATAGACGTACATGGCCTCTCGGAGGTACGCGTACGGCGGCTCGTCCTCGGCATCCGTCTGGACGCCGACCCATGAACACTTGCGCGGCGCCTGGCCCTGCATGGCAGCGCTCTCTTTCTGCGCGGCTTTGCGTATCCTGTATGCGTGGGTGAGCAGCCCCTGCACCCTGCCAGCGTCGACGGGCGAGACCAGCACGTCGACGGCCCCGGCGTCCAGACATCGCGACACCTGGCGGCCGCTGGCGGCGACCGAGGGCGCGGCGGTGGTGTCTCGCAGGACGGCCACCGGGAGAATGGCGTGGGGCGTCTCGCGGGCGTGGATGTCTGCGGAGAAGCGCGAGAGCAGATGCAGGCCGAACAGGTCCTCGGACTCGGAGGAGAAGGCCAGGCTGCGCCGGCGCGAGGTCGCCGGGGCGGCGGACGAGGCGGGCGGGACGAGAGTGAGCGAGGCGCGGCGGGCGTGGGCGGACTCAGCGTCGCCGCAGAGAGCGATGTCGATGAAGGCCAGGACGGGGACGAGGGCCGCCTCAGGGCCGCTCAGCTCGGCGACCTTGCCGGCGAACTCCTGGCCGGAGTTGCATACGTAGACTAGAGCGGTCTGTCAGCAGAGGCCATGGCATAGAGAGAGAGGAGCGTACCCTGGCGAGCGACGGCGAGGATGCAGGCGAGGTTGGCGGCGAGGTCGGGCCAGGCGGCGAAGCGGTCGAGGTCGGCGGCGTCGTTGAGCCAGCGGTCGACGGCGACGCGGTCGTCGAGGTAGACGGCCCAGCACACGCCGGGGTCCATGGTGCGCCTCTCAAGGGCATTCACTGGCCGCTGGCCTGGTGTCTGCGGGCGGTCGGTGTGGTCGTGTGTTTGTTGTGATGCAGTGATGTGATGCTGTGATGTGATGCTGTGGTGTTGATGCCGGCTCGACGTTCGGCCACTCGTCTGTCTTCTGGCCTGTCTCTCGTCTGTCTGTGTGTCTGTCTGTCTCTCCTCGTCTGGCTGTGTATCTCTTCTGTGTCTGTCTGCTTTTATCAGGCCTCTCCGTCTCTGCTCGCGTCTGAGCGAGTGGAGCGTGGTGGGTGGTGGAGATCGAGATCGGGATCGAGTCGCGAGTCTCTGCCGCCGTCGCCTCGAGGTCTGAGTCTGCAGGTAGAGACGTAGAGCGAGAGCAGAGTCGAGAGGCAGCGCGGCGAGGAGAGGGTGAAGGGCAGAGAAGCGGCGGCGATGGAGAAGCGAAGAAGCGAGCAAGCGGCGCGGAGGTCGCTCTTCTCTCTGTAGTCTTTACTCTGTAGTACTTGACGATATTCTTCAGTACTATGCTGCTGGATACCTCTTCCTCGTCTCTTACTCTTTACCTTCTCTTATTCTTCTCTTACTCTCTATCTTCTCTCGCTCTTCTCTTACTCTTCTTACCTTCTCTTACTCTTCTGAGCCCACGCTAGAAGCCTTCCAGAAGCCTTTACGGCCTTACTGCAGCCCTCGCTTAGCCCCTGGCTCGCCTCTGGGCCCGCTCTCCTGCGCCTCGTATTCGCTGGCTTCCAGAAGCCCGATTCTGATCTCGACTACGGGGTGCTACGGGGCATCTACTGGACTGTGGAGATGGAGGCAGAGACGATCTTCATTCACTAGACACTAGACACAGCGCGGCATTTATGCACCTCTACGGAGAACTCCGGTCAGCAGGCGTCTCCTCGCGGTGCATCGACAACGGTTGGGGAGAGAGACGGGCGTCATTAAAAAATTAGAGTGTTGTTGCGTTTGTGATCCTCAGGGCGGCGGGCCGCTCAGGGTTAAAAAATTTAATCCTTCGCCGGGCAGTCAAGATATAGAAATGCTTTGCTTACCGTGTGTGTGTGTGTTAGATCAGCAGGTCGTGTTGTTTAGCCGAAGAGGTCGCCGAAGCCTGCACCAGTTAGCACGAGCACTTAATTATAAGGAAAGGAGATACGCACCACCCTCGTCCTCGCTCTCCTCTTCCTCCTCCTCCTCCGCCTGAGCAGCCTCGGCGGGCTTGTCGGCAGCAGCGGTCTCCGTCACCGCCGGCCCAGCGGCCGCGTAGGCGTCTGGGTTGGCGATGCGGTCCTTCAGCTCCTCGATGGCCTCCCAGCTGTAGTCCGTCTCGACGCCGATCGCCAACACGCGCTTGTACGTGTTCATGATGGAGTGGATGACGGAGGGCAGCGTGGGGAAGCCGGTCGCCAGCGAGAGACAGGTGATGGTCGAGATGGCGCTCTTGAAGGTGGTCAGGAGCTGCTCCTCCTCGATGTCTAGCACGCTCGAGTCGAAGGTCTGGCCCTCGTCGTAGATCTGCGCGACGGACATGCCGTACGTGAAGGGCGAGATGTTCAGCATGTTGAGCAGGGTGGCCTCGGAGGGGCCGACTTTGTTTCCGGCCTCGACGAGACGCAGCTCGGTCGTGATTTCGATGGTTCCACGGGCAATCTTGGTCGGGACACCGAGGGCCTGGAAGAAGGAGGTCTTGCCGGGCTCCATGCCGGTGTTGCCGGCGGGGATGAAGACGTCGACGGGCGCGATGGCGCCGGCTCGCGCGGGGGCGGCCACCCTGTTGGACAGGATCTTGTCGCGGATCTCCTTCAGGTCGCTGGAGGTGAAGATAAAGCCGACGTTACCTGGCCAGTCAGCTGGAATGCCCAGATATCAGAGGCAGAGGAATTGACCTACCCTTGACGAACGGCAGGAGACGCTCGTACTCTGGGTTGTCGCCGATGAAACCCTTCAGGGCACGACGAACCTGTGCCGGTCAGCGTGGCTCTTCTGCAGGGTCAATTGACGGACGTACCATGGTGTTCTTGCCCATGAGGACGACGCCCTGGCCGCGCAGGGCGACACGGATCTCGTGCATCTGCTGCGAGCTGACATTGTCGACGCTGACGATGAAGATGGAGCGGTACTCCTCGAGCAAGCCCTTGAGCTTGTCGAAGTACGCTGCCTTGGCCTCGGATCTGCCCCCCATGTCTTCTTAGCTGCTGAAGAGAGGATATTTAAGGGCGGAGTGACGGTTGATGATGTTGATGTCGTCGTCGTTGAAGTCGAAGTCGAAGTCGAAATTCTTTTGTGCCTTCGCTTGGGTCACGTGAATGCTTAGTAAGCACGGGTATAGCGAGGATTCCATAGAGAGGATATAGTATAGAGTGTAGAGGAGAAGATAGTGAGGAAGAGAAGAAGAGAGAGGACGAGTAAAGGATCCAATGCCCCTCCAGAGAATCGCGTGGGCGCGCGACAGGCTGGTCGCGGCGGCGGGCGGGCGGCTCGTCCTCTTCGACGGGCTCGCGGGCGCGCAGCTCGCTGTCTGGCCGGAGAGTCAGAGTCAAGACGACGCAGACTGGATACCACTGCTGCTGGCCGCAGGAGAGCATCTCGTCGCGGTCACCGCTGCGGACAAGTGTCTGCGCGTGTTCGCCGTCCAGCCCGATGGCCTCACCCTGCTCAGCGAGAGGTAATGCCCGTCCTATAAAGTGCCTTCAGAACACAGCTCACAGTGCCAGGAACATGCCGAAGCGGCCCTGCGCCCTCGCGCTCGCCCAGGACAACACCACCATCCTCTGCGGCGACAAGTTCGGCGACGTCTACGCCCTGCCGCTGCTCCCCGACCCCGACTACGTCCCCCCGGCCGACGACGACGCAGCGGCCGCGCCCTTCAAGCCCGCCGCCAACCCGCGCACCGTCCACACCAAGAAGAACCTCTACTCGCTCCAGCAGCAGCTGCGCTCCCCGGTCGTCCGGCGCGACAAGGCGGCGCCCGCCTTCGAGCTCAAGCTGCTGCTGGGCCATGTGTCCATGCTGACGGACCTCGCCGCCGTCTCCGTGGACGCCCGCAGCTACGTCCTCTCCGCCGACAGGGACGAGCACATCCGCGTCTCCAGGGGCCTGCCGCAGACGCACGTCATCCACGCCTACTGCCAGGGCCATGCCTCGTTCGTGAGCAGGCTGTGCGTGCCGCCGTGGGCCCCGGAGGTCCTGGTATCGGGCGGCGGAGACGCCTTTCTGCTCGTCTGGGACTGGAGGGCGGGCAGGCTGCTCCAGAGGGTTCCGCTGAGCACGCTGCCCGATGGGCCGGAGGTCGCGGTCAGCGGCATACATGCGCTGTCGTTCGAGGGCAGCCCGGACCTCCAGCAGCACGCCAGGGGCGCCATCCTCGTGTCCACCGAGGGGTGAGTCTTCCTGTCTGCGGTGAATCAGTATGTTCCGTCTAATTGCAGTGGCAGGTCCGTCGAACTGCTCTCGTTCGCTGTCAAGGCAGATAATACTCTATGTCCGCTGCCGACCATCCGTGCTCCGGGCAACGTCCTCGACGTGGCCGCCGTGGATGACCGGGGTACGTTCGTAGTCTCCGTCGACAACGTCCATCAGCCGGGCTCGACGACCCTGCCGGCCGACCTCTCGTCACCGGGTGTATCTCTGCTGCAGTTTGCAGCTAATCTCAGCGCAGACGACGTGCACTGGACCGCGCGCTCGACCGCTGCTCTCGATGCGATCAACCGCAGTCTGCCCGTCGACAAGCCAGACGAGAAGCAGCTCAAGCAGCTTGGAGAGTCGCTGTATTATGTAGGCAACCTGCGCAAGTCAGAATAATAGTCTACTCCGTACATTGTGTTCCTTGCTATCGCAGTAGAGACAGCCCACTTGTAGCAGTACACCCACTATAGAGTAAGATAGTCGCCACAACGTCAGTGATAAAATCGCACCCCGCCACACCAACTGGACAGCTCCAGAACAACCACCGCCGCCATGTCGACGCAATTCGAGCCCTTGAAGAACGACCTTCTGCTCCGCGCCGCGCGAGGTATACTCTGGCCAGCCATTGTCTCTCCACGTCCTGTGCACTCGCTGACCACCTCCAGGCGAAACCGTCGAGCGGCCTCCAATATGGATCATGCGACAGGGTGCGTACAGCATTACCCCTTTCACTAGACAGTTCTAACAGTAACAGCCGGCCGCTATCTCCCCGAATACCATGAGGCCAAAGGCACGCACGACTTCTTCGAGTGCTGTCGCTCCCCCGAGATAGCGTCCACCCTCACGCTGCAGCCCATCGACCGCTACGCCGGCCTCATCGACGCCGCCATCATCTTCTCCGACATCCTCGTCATCCCCCAGGCGATGGGCATGCAGGTCGAGATGGTCGACAAGAAGGGCCCCTCCTTCCCCTGCCCGCTCCAGTCGCCCGCCGACGAGCAGTACGCCGCCATCATGGCCCGCCCCGTCGACGTCACGCGCGAGCTCGACTACGTCTACAAGGCCATCACCCTCACCCGCACCAAGCTGGCCGGCCGCGTGCCCCTCATCGGCTTCGTCGGCGCCCCCTGGACCCTCCTGTGCTACATGGTCGAGGGCGGCGGCAGCAAGATGTTCGCCGCCATCAAGACCTGGATATACAGGCACGCCGCCGCCTCGCAGGCGCTGCTGCAGAAGATCGCGGAGGTGTGCGTCGACCACCTCGCGCAGCAGGTGCGGGCGGGCGCGCAGATGGTGCAGGTGTTCGACTCGTGGGCGGGCGAGCTCAGCCCGGCGGCCTTCGCGCAGTTCTCGCTGCCCTACCTGCGGTACGTCTCCGCCAGACTGCCGGAGAAGCTGCGCGCGATGGGGCTGGAGGCGGTGCCGATGACCGTGTTCGCCAAGGGCGCGTGGTATGCGCTGGACGAGCTGTGCGGCGCCGGGTACGACGTGGTCGGGCTCGACTGGCAGCACGACGCGGCGTGGGCGAGGGGGGTGGCTGCGGGCCGGGTGGTGTTGCAGGGGAATGCGGACCCGGGGTGTCTGTACGGGACGCGAGAGGGCATAACCGCCGTCGTGGAGGCGATGGTGAAGGGGTTTGGGGGCGGCAAGCAGGGCTGGATAGCCAACCTGGGACACGGTGCGTTTCACCTCGAGTGCCATACACCCTTGATATCATGCTAACTGCTGCAGGCGTCACGCCGTTCGTCAAGCCGGACGACCTGAAGTTCTACTTCGAGGAGATTCACCGTCTGACGGCTGTACCTTAGACATTACATAGATGCATTTAGTTACTTGATGCCTATACGTCTCTTCCATAGATCCTTCCACCATCACCCTCACCACTCACCACCCACCACCCTTCTACTCCCTCTACCCTCTACCCTCTACTCCCTCTTTCTCTACCACCCTCTCCTCTACTCTTCCATCCCTCTACCTCCATCTACTCTTCTACTCTACCTCCATCCACTATCCACTATCCCGTCGTATGCATTACATAATACCACCACGTGACTTCCTCCCTCGCCGTCCCGTTTAGGCAACTCGAACTTCACTCGACTTTTCCCCTTTTTTCGCCCTTTTTTGCTTCTTTTCCTCCTATTCGCCGTCGCTGCAGTGTCGCCGTTTCGTCTCGCGCCCGCCGGCCGTCTTTTCCCTGCCCCCCGGCTGTGCTGCATTGCAAAACGTAGCCGCCGGTGGCTGCTGACTCAGGCCGTGGAAGCGCAGAGAAAGCCCTGGAGCACCGTGGAAGCCGCCAGAACTGCAACGCCACGCGCCCAGCAGGCACGCTTGGGTGCGATACCGCCAGCTACTTCATCACCCGTCCGGGCCTGTTCTGCTCTGCGCTCCCTCAACTCCCGCACGCCCAGCGACCCCGACCGTCCAGACGACGCCCGCCCGCCTGCTCGACTGCCGCAGACCGCACGCCCTCACTGCCCCTCCGCCGCGAGATAGCTGCCTCTGCTCCCGCGCAAGCTTCGCCCTCCAAGTACTGTGGCTGGTGTCTTAGTTACCGCGGAACAGGCTGCAGACCCACCCTACGCGGGCCTCGCATCCGTCTGACTTTTTTTCCCTACCAGCAGCCCGTCGCCAGCAGCAGCTCAAGCATCATCCGAAAACCGCCCTTTAAACATAGCTCTCCTCCCTCCCCCCGCGGCATTCTATCCCTCATCCCCTTCCTCTGTTGCTCCTCCAGTCTGAACTCCAGGACGCATCCGTCAGTGGCCCCCCTTTTCCTAGGTCACAGCCGCCTTTCTCGCAACGTCAATCTCAAACATCCGAAGCGTCTCACTCCCAGCCTGCTATTCGGAGATTGCTCAACTACCCCTCCATATCAACTAACCTAGCCCTTTTACTTGTGCTCACTCTTATCTCACTTGAGTCACCATGGTAAAAGAAACTAAATATTACGAAACCCTTGGGGTATGCTACTTCGCTCCTAGGCAGTCCTGTCTTGTCCAATACCAGCAAGGCCATCGTAAACTGACCCTCACAGGTCAACCCAAATGCCACAGAAGCAGAGCTCAAGTCCGCCTACAAGAAGGGCGCCTTGAAGCACCACCCAGGTGTGTTCTCGTCACCTTACTCTATCGATAGATTCACGGCGCTAACTGTCCGCCAGATAAAAACGCCCACAACCCAGATGCCGCAGAGAAGTTCAAGGACCTCTCCCATGCCTACGAAGTCCTCTCGGACCCCCAGAAGCGAGCCCTCTACGACCAGTATGGTGAAGAAGGCCTCGAGCAGGGCGGTGCCGGCGGCGGCATGAACGCTGAAGATCTTTTCGCCCAATTCTTCGGCGGCGGCGGTGGTGGCGCCTTCGGCAACATGTTCGGCGGCGGCATGCGCGAAACTGGCCCAAAGAAGGCCCGTGCTATCCACCATGTACACAAGGTCAGTCTCGAGGACATCTACCGCGGCAAGGTCAGCAAGCTTGCTCTCCAGAAATCCACCATATGCCCTCAGTGCGACGGCCGAGGCGGCAAGGAGGGTGCCGTGAAGCCCTGCACACCTTGCAACGGTTCCGGTATGCGCACCGTGATGCGCCAGATGGGCCCTATGATCCAGCGCTTCCAGGCTGTCTGCCAGGACTGCGGTGGTGAAGGTGAGATCATCCGTGAGCGCGACCGCTGCAAGCGCTGCTCCGGAAAGAAGACCATCCTCGAACGCAAAGTCCTTCACGTCCATGTCGACAGAGGCGTGAAGACCGGCCACAAGATCGACTTCCGCGGTGAGGGTGACCACATGCCCGACGCCCTGCCCGGAGACGTCCAGTTCGAGATCGAACAGAAACCACACGACCGATTCCAGCGCAAGGACGATGACCTCTTCTACCAGGCTAACATCGACCTACTCACTGCTCTCGCTGGTGGCACTATCCACATCGAACATCTTGACGAACGATGGCTCAGCGTCGCCATCGCCCCAGGCGAGCCAATCACCCCAGGTATATATATACCCTCATCCCTACCTACTCCCTTCTATGTCCGGCTCTAACATACTCGGTAGGCCAAATCAAAGTCATCCCCGGCCAGGGCATGCCTTCCTTCCGCCACCACGACTTCGGAAATCTCTATATCCAATTCAACGTGCAGTTCCCCGAGAAAGACCAGCTGCAGAACCTCGAGCTCCTCGAACAGGTCCTTCCCCCACGTAAGTCCCAGCACATGCCTCCACCGGACGGCATGGTTGAAGATTTCACCCTCGAGAACGTCGACGCCAACGGCGGCCAGGCTCGAGCCCAGGGAGCCGCCAGGGGCGAAGATGACGAGGAAGACGGCATCCCACCAGGCGCCGAGAGAATGCAGTGTGCTTCCCAGTAGACTAAGCCGAAGAAAAGGACGCCGGCGCCTAGAGATTTTGACGCTTGGTTTGCTGGTGACAGGTATGTTTTCGTGATGCGGTGAATGAGAAACGAACTGGAAACAAATGAAAAACATGAAAGGAAATCAAGCAATGTGGTCGGGTGGTCTGGAAACCTCTAATACTCATTCATGCATTCGATCGGCGAATTTCTTTCCTTTCTTCCTTCTCCCTTTTCCTTCCTATTCTTCTTCTCCCTCCGTTTCTGTTTCGTTTGTTTCTTGACGATGTGACTGAGCTGATCACCTTCCTTTTCCTATTCGTTCCGTTCACCTGCTGTTCTTACTTTGGTTTCCCCTTCCCTCCCCCTTCCCCCTATTTTTTCCCCTAACCTCCCTTATACTCGTGTGCTCGCTTGCTCGCAATAGAACGAATCCATCTTTTCCACGTTCCGTCCCGCTGCCGACGTTCCGCGCAAGCCTAGCATGTCTCGCCGACCTATCGTCTGACCGATCCATCGTCACATTTTGGGGCATGAAAGTGCAACTTTTCCCACACCCATCTCTACCTTCACGGATATCCGGCTCAAGCGAGGAAACACCACCTATACACCCCTCGATGCTATTAATTTCACCACGTCGTACACCACCGTCTGCTGTGCCCTGCGCTTCGGACCATCCGCCTCATCTGCCCGGTCATCCCTGCACTGTTTGTTCTAGCCTTCTGCCGCCTTCTCGACGGGGCGAGGCCTTCCTCGGAGGACTGTAGAGTGGTGGAACAGACGAGTTAGCACCCTGGTCTTCTTCTCACATGTCGTGTGTTATCGACATGACTCGCTCGTTGGTTGTATGGTTCTGATGTTACATTTTTTTTCCAACTCTGCTTGTGCCTTGATATGGCTTGCTTCCTATGTTTCTTTTTATAGACTAGCACATCTATATAGTCAAAATGTATGCAGCGTTCTAGTAGATATTCTTGCCTGTGTCACAGATGCGTCTAAATGTGTAGGCTAGCTTAGCTTGTAAGAGAGGATCAGCATAATGTATCACAGTCACCTGGGATACGCTGTGCAAATATCATAATTGTTGAGATAATGACTCATAATTCTGCTCTACATGGGATTATAACCCATTTCTTGTCCAATGCAAAGCGTATTAGGCTAATACAACACTTTTATAAGAACAGGTGTTGATTTTGAAAAAAGAAATAGAAATATCAACGTCAGGTTGGCTAATCGAGGGATGCGACGTCCTGCTGCAGAATGCATATTCGAAATCACATAAATCTCCCCAACTAAGAGTCTATTATTGGTTTAGCCTGACCTACCTCTAGCATGACATGAACGCAGACAAAGGTCGTTACGGACTAGATATCCCCTTTTTGAGGTTTACATGAGCCGCGGCCTTAGCAGATTCACCTTTATAGTCCATCCTCGGCACGGAAAGGATGAGGACAAGTCTGGGATACTCAGTGATACAACTACACGCGTTGCAGTTTCCCACCCATGTATTTCAAAATAGAACGCTTAGCCGCATTTTCGGCCAAGCGACCATGAGCTCGGGAGGTGATCGAATATGAGGCTAAGCGTTATCAATTCCAATACAGCGGCACTTGGGCTCTCCTTCCCGTACCGTTGTAGTGGTGAGCTGAGATAGGAGGCTGAACTGATCGGGGTAGTATCATAGCATGAGGTCGACCAGGGGCATTTCAGAAATCATTTTCGCAAAGGGGGGTATCCGAGCAATTGCGCGTAGCCATGAGACTGACGACAGACCTCTCCGAATGAGTTTGCAAATTTCGTTTCTCCTGAAGGCTGTCGTGAAAGTACCCTTGTCGTCCGGAAGCAATCCGACGCACTGGCGCGCGAGGAAGCGAGACTTGGAAGAAAGATGATATAAGGCTCAATAGCTGTCCCGTCTTTCGCTTCTTAACTTCCGGATGTTTTCATTCCTCAGACTTATGTGTCGAGTAGTTGACTACGGCCCATGCTTCGGCTGCGCTATCAGGTCAAGTTGCCAGACTATCTGAAATATCAAAAAAATCGAGCTTTCTTTTGCGCGGGTTGTAGCACGCTTTGAGCTATGGGTGGAGCTATTGAGTGTTATTCTGCGGCCGCTCATGTGGGTATATTTTCCGGGGAACATGCCAGAGAGCAAGAAAGAAGCAAAAAGGACACAGAGCCAAGAACCAGATGGTAACATAGAAGTCACGCAGCTGGTACTTAGCAGGTCAGGCCTGTCTCATTTGTTGGGTGGCCGCTCTGGGGGCTTTAAAGGTATCAAATAGAAACACCCGCCGTGATCCCATACAGACATGCGACATCGTGCATGGGCTTGGTAGTTTGGTAATGGCAAGTCCTTATGTAGATCCGACTTCCCAATACTCTTGGTAGTAAGGATCTGGGATCTGCTACTCCTCTGCCATATATTCGGTCATACGGACGCTGTCGATCAGGCATCACCCTATCATCCCAAAAAGATGAATGGTTGGTGTTAGTGATAATATGTGGCCAATAGGAACCACGGCAACGTTCCCCAGACTAAGTCCGACGGACTATGTCAAGGTTGGCTTATGGAGGCGAAGATACAGAGCTGGTGGTGCCCTGACCCACAGCATCAACTGTTTACGTAGGACTTTCCTGGATTTGCGAGACGAGGTTTTCGATATTCAACGTTGTTTTCGATAGAAAGCCCGCGGGAGTCAAGTTTTTTATGTTCGCGTTCGATAAACTCACCTGATTCAGTCGATGTTACCGTCAAGCAATGCTTGGTTATGTCTATGGAGAAGCGAAGGAGGCCAAGGTCGCTTACAGGAGGCCAAGTTGAAGCTTCTCCAAATCAAGAGAGATTGGCGGCGTCGTATAAGCCTACTCGTGGAGCGGTCAAGTGAAAACAAGAGCCCGGTGGTCCCTATGCCAAGCTGATGGGTCAGTATTCAGTCATTTATGGCTTTCGAAAAGACAAGTGACTACTTCACGGATGGTGTTGGTATCAGAAAGCACTCTTCCTGGGTGTTGCTCCAGGCTGAGATGCACGCACGTGAATACTGCATGATCGGTCGTTGAGCAGCTCACCGATAGGTGGACTCCTACCCCCAAGAACCCTAAGAATAGGTCGATAGGTCGTATTCGAAATAAAGTCCGCCATGTTTGATCCCTTTTCGGCTACTTGTTGCACCGCAACTCAGGATTCTAAACCGAGATTGGGTTTAGTATGTAAAAAGCAATATTTCGGAGGTGGCTTTAGGGAAAACCAGGCTGATAACGCCTATTTTAGGAGTTTTTGGGCGACGACATTTCGCATCCGAAGGCCGAACAAGTTTCGGTCCTCCTATCTGAGTATGTATTTTCACAATCTTCCTACTATGCAAGCAGTCGAGGTTACCGACCCGGAGACATGCCTATATATTCTCCGGTCTATAGGTGCTGGGTTCTTTTTTAGATAAAATGAGGGCGTTCTTGCTAGGGTCAACGTTCCCCCTTGTCTCGATCCTTGGGGGAAAAGACTTATTACGCGTTATGCTGATATTTCAGCTCGACATGTCTCATCCTCATTGGGCACCTGCGAACTCCCATCCGTCCCTTAGCAAGTACCGGCAGAGCAATAGAGTTTTCGGCAGATTTAGGTTTTCCCGTGGCAGTTTTCTGCATTTTGGGGGAGACGTTCCACAGTCAGCCGGCGATCATATCGTGGGAGAGCAAACTGCCAGGGGGACTCGTCCCGAAAGCGCCTCGGAGATATAGATATGGGTTGTCAATATATTGATTGCTTTCCTCGGGAAGGCATCGGTCGCACGAGGGTCTTTTGGAACCAGGCAGTCTCGGACATCTGCGGGCGGCATGAACGGGTGACATGCGTTCGTCAAAGCGATCGTCAAAGACATCCAAGCTCAGGGGGCGCCCACGGTCAGGCGAAGTGCAGGTTACCTTCCTGTTGACGCACAATGAATCTCAGTGAACCAAATTTTTTGATTTATTCTCAGCAGGACGCCTTGCGCCCGGTTTGCTTGCAGAAAGGCTCCAAAGATGGCTTGAAAGTCAACAGAGAAAGATGACATTAGTCTTTGCTTCCTTCGTTGCATTCCCCGTACTCGCATGCTGCACAGGCATCAAGACAGACGCTCGAAGACTGAACGATATTGAGCGTGTGAAAAGCATACCTGCAAAGAAGATGATATAAAAGTGCTTAAACCGCGTAATATACGAGGACCAGATCGTCGTGCTGGGGTAATGGTATTGCGCACTCAGGATTTCCATGCGTAGCCTGCAGCACCAAGCGAGTGTTTTTTGCCAGATCTTATGCATAACTATTTCGGGTAACAGCGAGATATTGACTATTGGTGCGGCAATTATTTTGGGCTTAGGCAAAAAAGAATTTCGAGCGCGATGTGGCATAACTCGAGGCAGAGGATTCATTTTGATGGTATGTATGTAGTAAGGTCATATTATGCTTGTCGGCTCTTATTTCATCGCTCAATGAGCAAATTAGGGACCCTTTGCACTTTTTGTTGGGAGTCTTTAAAGAGATTACTCGACGATGAATGCAATATCCGGCTGAGACAACCACTGCAGCACCGCCGGTGTGACCTGAGTCGCGCATAGGAGCAGAAAATGATATGCCATGTCGCCTGGGACGAGAATTCGGAAATTGTCCCGCGCTTGGCCTTGAGATGAAGGGCGTAGTGGCACGTCTGCATGCCCCCGTGTCATTCCGTATGCCGTCTTATTGCTATGGGCCTCGACTTTAATCCAAGGGATCTTGAGGAAGACCGTACTTACTTCAGACACGTCGTTGTTATCAGGTTATCAGCGTTGCTATCGTCCCATACTCTCGTAGCGTAGCATGTGGAACAGAGTTGGGCTAATGATACAAATAGTCGTAGGATAGCGCTAAACAGGACCTGGTCCACTCCCCGTGTCAGAAAGAGCTCTGCTTGGCTAGACGCAGATCGTGTTTCGTCCCACTCGCTCTCGCAATGAAGGACCCAGATCTTGAGAAAAAAGCAACGAGTGGCTTTTTGTGCAAAATTCTAGAACAAGTAATCGTTGCACGTTTGAGTGAGTCGAGGCGAGACCGAGTTTCTGCTCAACGGATGGCCGCAAAGTCGCCTGGGAAGGGAGAATTTTTCTCTCACATAGTCAGTACTGCAGTGTGCGAGGGGAGATAACGGTGTTTAGCCTGGACCATTGCTCTGTGTCACTAATCCCCTTTTTTCTACCCATAGATCATAGTCACCCCGAAGGTCAAGATTTAAGGTGTGGGAGTATATTCTGATTTGGGCTGGTTGGCCCAAACATAGACTATCCTGTGCAGAGAATCAAACTGCTGCCAGCCAGGGATCTTAGGCATCCTCGGCCCAACCGCGTCCCGAAGGATACGAGTGTTAGGCCCGGTTTGCACGCCAGCGCGCCTTGTTTCTCGTTTGCTTCAGATGCATAGAGGCTCTCGTTCCCCTTTCCAGTGTGCACTCAACCACCATCCCCGTCTCCCTCAACCCTCCTTTCCGCCAAAAAAAAGGAATAAATCCTGTGATGAACAATTGTCAACTGATGTCATGCAGATATATCGTGTGTTACACATGTTTTTCGACCAAATTACTCGATCCGCATGAGCCTATTCCGACTTCATGCTGTGTTCGAGTATATATGGAGATTTTAGGCGTGAAACTGTTAATGGTGCAGGTTCAACAACACAACACCGCTGCAGAAAAAATCCGATGTGGTGGCAATCGCAGTAAGGGGATTCGCCTCGCCCTTTATTCCCAAATGTGCATCTGTCGCCCCGCAGAGCGTTGAGCAAAGCCATCGATCTACAGTCGACCTGAGCTTCTATACAGGAGGACCCCTCTTCCAACCGGCCAACGAATTGCGATTCCTTTCCAGCACTATCCTTGGAGTGGCAAACCGGGGCTGATTATGATGACTATTGCTAGGATGTAGGATCTTCCTTAGCGATGTCGCATGGCGATACGAAGCGTTTGGTGGGACCTTCAACCACAAAATCCAGGCGCGCAGTTATACTACACACTCACTTGGATAATCGATGTTAATATGATGGTGTTAAATTTATGAATGGCGGGCGTGGTCAGTGTGGGGGAACTGGAGGGATTCCTTGACCTTGAGGCTGCCTTTGACCTGTTCATGCAACTCTCCCGGATGATCAACTCGGAGGGGTAGCTATCTCCGTAATTCCGCACATCCCAAATCAGGAATGTAACTATGTAGTGTGCTGTTCAATATGTGGCTTGGACCCCATGACGATGGAGATTTACCGTGCCTGCAGGTAATAATTCCTAAATGCTGTTCCGAAGTGTTTGGTATGAGATATCAAGCCTTTGGGAGATGGTGGAGCAGAATAGCATGCATGTCATACTGATAAACCAGATCAGCTATGCTTGAGCTGAGCCTCTCAATCTCGGTTGAAGCACAAGCAAGAAAATGACATTTTCCTCGGGGTATTTAGGGAAAGTTGTACAAGCCGGCCACTTTCGGCCTGCTTTCCTGCAGCGTCATATTGTGCTGCGCATAAATCGGCATCAAAAGTGGCGTCTCTTGGTCACACAAGCAGATTCAAGCATTTTATGCTTTCCATGAACTGATCCCTGGGTTTCGATGATAACCGTCCCGGTGGACAGGGGATACATTGTTCCAAGTAATAGGAAATCATATAAACTTATATTCTTCATGGAGCGCCAAGGTCTCTGGGCTCAAGTTCTAGTCAAGACTTCATGACAGAAAATGGAGACAGATTCCCCTTCAAGCCTTTATGAGGAGACGTGTGTCAAGATGCCATTATGTAAGTAGAGATGCTGGTAATTGTCTCGAAAAGAAAGATACAACACGCTATGTATGACAGCACATCCTGGTCATGGATCCCTGCTTGCCATGGGCGTGATAGTATGGACCAGACGCCAGGGTAGGGATTTGCTGTGTGGAGGTCTTAATTCCCGTTTTGAGATTTCGGCCATCAGCCGTTCAGGGTGCCTGGCTCGATCAAAAAATATGGAACAAGATATTCTTCATCATCGAAGCTGCCTTGACCACGAACAACGAGGGCAGTCGGTCGACAGAGGATGACACTGCCAAGGTATCTCGGAGAGAGGTGACGAGAAACTCACGCAGAGAGACAACCTAGAAGAGGGATGGGTGACTTTTAGTTAACGCCGGATAGAACAGCACAGAACACGGCACGTTGAGCGAGCCAGCGGGCAGCACGGCTACCGCGAACTCCCCTGTCGCTTGCTCTTCTGGGCTCAACCTGCTCAGCCTCTCTGCATCTGCACGATGCCCCAACGACTTGAGAAAATCTGCTGCATCGTGGGACGGTGACGGCGACCGCCGTTGGCTCTCACAAATGTGCATGTGTGCGCCTGTGTATCTCTCAGCAGGATAGTTACTCTCTCAACACTGAGTCGGCTCGCCTTTCACCTCACCAGGTATCTTCCTTTGGGACTTTTACATCATCTGCTTGCTGCCGTCAACTTCGACTTTTACGGCTCTTAACATGGGTCACATGATAACCCGCGCATCGATGCCGACAGCTGGCCGATATACCAATGGTAGTTGGCGGTGTTTCGGTCCGTTAGGGGTGTGCAGCGTATCGTGAAACGGCCGGGTCGACCCTGATCTGCTTCTTCCTGGCCTCTGCAACCATTCTAACCGCTTGTATGGCTGCCAGACACATTAACCTATTAGCCTCGTTGCAGGACCCTTGCTCGCTCAAGGATTCTCCACATATTTTGAACATCCATTGCCTGTTGGAAAAGCAATTTTAAGTCCTGGGATACGGAGAAAGTCCCCCCCATAACCGTGCCAAGGAATCCCTCCTTTAAGCCCTGCAAATCCTTATCTCTCTGCCCCTGTTGTGAGATTTGCCCTGTCGAGGTTGTGTCTTGTTGTCTTGGGAGGACTTTTATCAGACCATCTCATACACGAGGTGGCCACGGCGAAACATCATTATCTGTCGAACCGCGCAGTACGGAGTGCGAGATATACTTTTCCTCAGCTGAACCAATATTAGTCATGTGTACGAACGCATAGCGCGACATGGTAAACTTGCGAGGAAGCTGATCAGAAGTGTGTGAGTGTGAGTGTGTGTGTGCCTCTTCTGCAGCCTCCTCCCATCCTCGTTGCTTCGTGACCAGTTGCTTGACGACACTATGCGCGCTATGTACGATGTCGTAATAGTTGGCGGCGGAAGGAAGTGTATAGGAAGTAACTCCATATACTTCTGAGCAGCCGGCCGGGGAGTCGGGGAGACTCAGGCAGCTTAATCACACCCACCTCTTCCACTTTCGTTTTTTTTTTTCTTTGCAGTTTATTTTTGCATATGTCAATATTTACAGACCGCGCATGCCACTCGGAGGTCTGATCGTATAGTTATCCTCATCGTAACCTTATGGGGCCCCCTCGCCAGAGTAAGGTCGCCCTCGGAGCCTACTAACTGGATCGGGGCGGCGGAAGAGATTCGCCTCTGTGGCCTGCCGACCCTTGACGAAGGTCGTATACTCACGCTCTTGTGAAGGTAGAGAGGCCGAAAAGAAGGCTCGCAGAAAAGATAAAGAAGCCGCCAAAGCTGTGGATGATGCAACCAAATGGCGTCTTGGAAACACGCTATAATTGGCCAGATATGCTGCCTGGCCCTTTACCTTCCTTGGCGTACAACTCCTCAGAGAATAAGGAGATTTGAGCGAAGGCGTGAAGGCTTGACAACGAGAAGCGCTTCATATCATCGCACGGCGGTCGTTAAGGAGACGAACTGCTCGCTGGGCGCCGCGAAAATCAGCTGGGCGGAGAGATCAAGCTCATCTTGGGAATTCAAGCTCTCGTTTTCCTTTTTGACCACCCTGCTGCTCTGCCCTGATAGTCACCCAGTCCCTCCTCTCTGTCCATCCATCCATCCTGGTAGCGGTTATGGCTGGAGATTAGTTAAGCTGGCTATCCCTCCGGCCTTGGACGGCACGTACATGTAGTAAAAGCAGCGAGCCTGGCGATTTTTGCAAATATCCACATGCGTCCGACCCCCGGTCTCATCCTTCATTTTTGCAGTTCCGGTAGCAATTGCAGCTGTGATCCACCGTCTTTTGATGGCTGCGGCGCTGGCTGTCGTCAACACACACTCTCTTTCCCTCTCGCCTGGCCCTTCGTCTCTCGTTTCGCTGCTACGGTCAAAGGCGGAAACTGTGGATGGGCTCCCTGGGTTTCCGTGGCCCATGGTTCTCCACTCTCTTGCACTGTCCTGTCTGGCCCGTTTTCCGTTGATTGATTGCGTGACTTCTCGCCTGTAGGAATGAGGTACCTGCTCCGCCAGGCAGACCTCCCCCAAGATCTATAACTTAATATGTCTTCCCATCCTGAAAATGTTCATAAAGCTCGTCGAGTCCTCCTCCATTTTTGTGGTGTCATCCTCCCTCCTACTCCTCTCCTCCTCCTCCCTTTGCTACTTCTTCCTCATACCATACCTATCTTCCTTTCTTCTGAGGAGGCAACCCACAAGACACAACGTCCCTTCAACGTCTCGTCAACCCATACCAGTCGATAATGGGTACTCGATAGACCCAATTTATATAGAAAGGTCTTTTTGGGTCTCCCGCCTTGACGTCATATCAGCTTTTGAAATCCTTCACGTCGTTTCTTGCAAATATCACGAATACCACCTCTCCTCCGAGATAAGAGAAGAGATCACCTAGCTGCTGGTCCAGCTTTGTTTATCGTTATTCCATTGTTGAAGACCGCCGGTTGTCCTCAATCCATCCACAATGGCTTCCTCGGAGGCCCCCGAGTCCCAGACGGGGATGCAGAAGTTCGGTGCCGGCCTCAAAAAGGTGCTGGGCATCAAGGACAACTTCCCTGCCCCGGCCGACCCCGTGACCCGCGGCGAGTCGACCTTCTCTGTTGCGTCCACCGAGATGTACTTCGATCACGATCCTACGACCTTGGAGTTTTTCCGCGAGCTCACCCCTACCGGCAAGGATATTGTCGACTATCTCGTCAGCTTGTTCCCCTTCCTCAACTGGATCACTCGATATAACCTCCAGTGGCTCATTGGTGACGTAGTGGCTGGTGAGTCGGATCCCTTCATGTTCGATCTTATATACCTCTTTGTTCTTTCCACTAAATAAATCTGCAGGCTTGACTGTTGGTGTTGTCGTTGTGCCACAGGGTATGGCTTATGCAAAGCTCGCTACCCTTCCCGTCCAATTCGGTCTATACTCCTCCTTCATGGGTGTTCTGATCTACTGGTTCTTCGCTACCTCTAAGGATATTACCATTGGTGTAAGTTTTGTCACACCACCGTATTGATAGATTTCGTTAGTCTGACAAAAGATAGCCTGTTGCCGTTGTTTCCACCCTTGTTGGTCACATTATCGACAAGGCAAAGATTGAATATCCCGATCTTGCCCCTGAAGTCATTGCTTCCGCCATTGGTGTCGTCGCTGGTGGTATTATCACCTTGATTGGATTGATCCGATGTGGTTGGATTGTGGATTTCATCCCTCTTACGGCCATTTCCGCTTTCATGACCGGTTCCGCTCTCAGCATTGCTACAAGCCAGGTCCCGGCCTTGTTCGGTGTCAGCGGCTTCAACACTCGAGGTACCACCTATGAGGTTATCATTGGTACCCTTCAGCATCTCCCAAAAACTAAGGTTGATGCCGCCATGGGTCTGACCGCTTTATTCCTACTTTACCTTATTCGATGGGCTTGTGGTTTCATGGCCAAACGCTACCCCGCGAAGGCTAAGATATACTTCTTCGTTGCTACTCTGCGTGCTGTGTTTGTCATCCTTCTATACACTTTCATCAGTTACTTGGTCAACCGAAACCACCGACAGAAGCCCATCTTCGGTATCCTTGGAGTTGTTCCACGAGGTAAGTTACCACTAACTTGGCCCTCCATGAAACTCGGTGCTGACGGACCTGCGTAATAGGCTTCCAAAATGCCGGTGTTCCTAAGCTTAACGCAAGAATCGTGAGCTCATTCGCTAGTGAAATCCCTGCAGCGGTCATCGTCCTGTTGCTTGAGCATATTGCTATCTCTAAGTCTTTCGGCCGCGTCAACAATTACACCATCAACCCTTCCCAGGAGTTCGTGGCAATTGGTGTTTCCAACGTGCTTGGCCCATTCCTCGGCGGATACCCAGCTACCGGTTCATTCTCGCGAACTGCCATTGCCTCTAAGGCAGGTATTAGGACCCCCTTCGGTGGTGTTTTCACTGCTATGGTTGTCCTTCTCGCTATCTATGCCCTCCCCGCCGTATTCTTCTACATTCCTAACTCCTCTCTCTCCGCCGTCATTATTCACGCTGTCGGTGACCTCATCACCCCTCCCAACACCGTCTACCAATTCTGGAAGGTTTCGCCCCTTGAGGTCATCGTTTTCTTCGTGGGTGTCTTCATCTCTGTTTTCTCGACCATTGAAAACGGCATCTACGCCACTGTTGCCTTCTCTCTCGCTATTCTTTTGTTCCGCCTTGTCAAGGCCAAGGGTGAATTCCTCGGCCGAGTCAAGGTCAACTCTGTTGTGGGTGACCAGGTTATTGACAATGATGGCAAGTATGGAACATTCGACGAGTCCGGCAATACCCCTGGAGGATCAAGCAGCCGCAACGTCTTCCTTCCTCTTACCCACAAGGATGGCTCCAACCCTGACGTCCAGATCGAGCAAGCTATGCCTGGTATCTTCATCTACAAGTTTTCCGAAGGCTTCAACTACCCCAACGCCAACGGCTACCTTGATCACTTTGTCGCTCACATCTTGGCAAACACCCGTCGGACCAACCAGAATTCATATGAACGCCCTGGAGACCGTCCATGGAACAACCCTGGGCCCAGACGTGGTGAAATGGAAGCCTCTACCGATGATATTCCAACTCTCAAGGCCGTCATTATGGATTTCTCCGCTGTTAACAATGTTGATGTCACCTCTGTTCAAAATCTAGTCGACGTCCGTGACCAACTCGATAGACACGCTTCTCCTGATGTCGTCCAGTGGCACTTCGCTCACATCAAAAACAGATGGACCAAACGCGCCCTCGCGGCCGCTGGTTTCGGCTACCCAACTTCACCTGCCAGCGCTGACGTCGCAGCCGCTCCACTGTGGAAACCAGTTCTGGCTGTGGCCAATATTGATGGCTCCAGCAGCTCCACAGGCTCTCTGATTATGGACCAGAAGCAGCCAAGAGTGAATGACGAAGAAATTGGAACCATCACTCCAGCTTCACATGCAACCACTGAACAAGTCGAGGAGATAAGCAAAGAAGGCATTTATCACAAGGAGATCGAGAAGGTCGGCGGCTCGCGAAGCGCAGTGGTCACTGGCATGAACAGACCAATGTTCCATGTGGATCTGACTAGCGCTCTCCACAGCGCAACCACCAACACCATGCGATGATACCAATTTGCTATAGAAAGACGCACGCGTATACGGTAATAGAGTTTCGCGTGCTTGATGACATCTTTTTTTTTCTTCATGTCTATATATACTCTTTGCTGTTTTCCCTTTTTTTGGTTTTTGGACAAAGATAATTCTTTGACTTGTTGGTGTTTTGGAATACCTCTGAGCGATTACAAGAGGAAATCGGAGTTAACTTGGTAATATCGAAGACAATCTTAGTCTCCGAGTCATGCAATTTGAACGTGAATATATATACAAATATATATCTGCCAAACAAGACCAGACCTTTCTTGAACAATTTTTTTCTCGTTTCACTCGTTTCACATGTTGAGGCTCAGCCACGCGAATACGAAACTATTCCTGCTAAAGCTAGCGTTAAACCTTGTAGCAACATCAATTTGGTCCGTGCTCCCGCAACAATTACCCTAAGAGGACTAGCGCAAAGAGGCTGAGTCAGGTCCCTTTCATTCCTTTGGGAAAGGATTGCGATGTCCCCGTCTCCAACATAGCGACATCGCGCCCTTTGATACGCTGTCAACGATGTGTTTGACGGCCCCTCCCGAGACTTAGCCTCGAAATGCTCCCGGCTATGTCAAAATATGTGTCGGGAAATAGCTGAATTGCCCAATATCCTATCGATTGAGAAATACTTATTCTTTAGACAAAGGCTAGACTAACTCCACAACAAGACTTGACGATTAAAAATTTGCCGGTCGATATGCAGTATTCCAGTGAAATGGAAGGACAAGAATGCTTTAGAAACCTCACAACTGCAGACTTATTGACTTCGTCTGCGGTGCTTGGTGGCTGTGACATCAAATACGAGCAGCCCTGTCCCCACACCCGCACCAAGCTTTACATCGGGCGACAAGCTACTACTCCCATTATGGTAGTATTTCCATCACTCGTATTGAGGTTATCACAGGGGATGAAATATAAAGGGTTGAAGCATCGCCCTGTTCTTAATACATAGACTTACAGACCTCAATCTCGACATTGACCCTTTCTTTCTCCTTCATAGTCACTCTTCTACACTCATCCTGTCTTCTTTTCGCTTTTTAGCCTCTGTTCTCTTTTATTTTAAATATGCTTATTTATAAAGCGATTAAAAAACGCCGGGCGGAGAGACAGTCCACGGCTGAGTCGCTCAGCAACTCTGAGAAGAAGGACGAGAAACTCTGCCCTCATCAGCAACAACTACTACAGAGCCTAGGCAACGACCAAAAGGCCCCTCAACTTGCGTCCCCTGGGCAAGCACATATATCAAATGCTCAAACATCGCAAGCTAGGCAACAGGATGTTTACGTTGAGCTGCAGGACCTACCTCAGAAAGTCGAAACACCACCTACCGGTCCCTGCCAGCAATGTAAAGCAGAAAAACATGACTCCCGTGTCTATCGATGGAAGCTCATTGCAGGCTTATTACTGCCCTACTTTCTCGCATCTGTTGACCTAACAATTGTCGCAGCTGCCTTGCCATTCATTGCATCCCATTTTAGTATGGCTTCTCCTACCATTCCCTACTGCCTCACTGATTCGAACGGGTCATCTAACCATCCATACAATAGACAAACTTGACCAACTTAACTGGATTGTGACGGCTTTTACTCTCACATCAACTGCCTTTATTCCAGCGTTTGGCCAGCTCTCCGATGTCTTCGGTCGACACTTTGTTCTACAACTAGCGATGTTTTTGATGCTGATTGGCAGTGTTCTATGTGCCGCTGCGCCAACATGGGGGGTATTGTTACTTGGTAGAGCTTTACAGGGAACCAGTGCATCCGGGATCACGAATTTGATACAGATTATTCTCGCCGATAAGGTTAGTCTGAAAGATAACGCAAAGAACAGCACTATCTTTCAGTTTGTCGCAGGAGTTTCGTACAGCGTTGGCCCGATTATAGGAGGGTAAGTTCTTTCTCCCCGATGCCTCTATACATTCTATTAGTCGGCAAATTGCTAACTTGAGATAGATATCTCACAAACGTAAATATCTCAGCTTTCTCCACTCACTACTAACAAATACTTACATTTTGCTAGGCCAATTGGAGATATTGTTTTGTCCTGTCTATTCCTGTGGGTTCCATCGTCTGATGATTGTTGACCATTAAGCTGATAGAAATTAGGTTGCGTTCATCGCACACTTCGTGATCTATTTCCTTCTTCGCAATGAACTAGTTGAAGGCAGTCATTTCACTAAGGGATCACGACGAAGCAACTTTTTGCCTGGTCTCGCTACCATGGATATCGGCGGCACTCTTTTGTTCGTGTTTGGCGTTGGCCTCATCATTCTCGGCACCGCATGGGGCGGAGTAACATACCCATGGACTCATGCTGCAGTCCTAGTTCCTCTCGTTATCGGATCAATACTCTTTATCTCCTTCTTCGCGTACGAGTACCTACTCAATCCAGGGCGGATGATTGGGCGATTGTTCCCCCAGCAATCCCCCATGATCCCAACAGACATCATCAAAAATAGGGATACTATCGTTTTGGCAATCATTGAATTTGCGACTGGTGCTGGTACGTAATTTTCTAATATGTTTCCTCAAGTGGCATCTTGGGTTTGACTACTAACTCCTCGCAGCTATGTTCTCTGTGTTCTACTTTATCTCTATATATTTCTCGTTGGTCGAGGGCTATGAGGCTGGCCGCTCCGGTCTCCAACTTCTCTATTACATTCCTGGAATTGGATGTAAGATTTTCCCACTTCTCGGCCACTGAGCGTTAGAACAATAATCTAACCCGTCTCATATAGTTGGTGTCTACTTCGCCATGTTCACATGCAATGTCTGGCCAGCGCAAACGTTTGTACCCCTTAGCTTTGGCACCCTTATCGAAACGGTTGGCATTGCCCTTCTCACCTGGGCAGTCACATCTCGCAACATCCCTATAGTTAGCGCGATGATGGCCGTCGCTGGTGCCGGAACCGGGATGCGCTTCATGCCCGCCACCCTGCATGTTGCGGGAATCTGGCCAGATAAGATTGCTCCTGCAATGTCCATCATGAGATTCTGCGTCCCATTCGGCGGGACTCTCGCTCTTACCATCATGGGTAGCGTGTTTAACAATAGGATGGCTGAAGTCTTTGGCATGGGCAGCAGTGGTGGAGGCCTAAATCTGCACAACAGTGGACAGAGCTTGGATGCTATCAACAGATTACCCCTTAATGTCCAGGACCATGTTCGCGATCTGGCAAAGACTGCTGTCATGTGGGCTTTTATTTCCATCACTCCCATTATGGCAATTAGCTTGGTTGCCATATTCTTCCTCGGGAACGTCTGGATTAAGTCGAAGAAGGCTAAGGAGGAAGCTGAACGGAAGATCATTGAGGATGGAAGAGTTGGTGATGCCATCATCAGTAGTGAGGCCCTTCGGATACCTTATCTATGGGCTGTTGTCACCGTGAGTACCACCCTCCTTCTCTATCTTCTTCTTTATTATACCAGCTGTCTACCTTCTTCTTTATTATATCAACTGTGCTAACGTACTTCTTTTCAGGGCACGGTGGAAGCCAATAAATATATCAGCACGCCCCTCTCGAAGGCAGAGAAAGCGAAACAAGCCCATGACTTTCTTGAGGAGAAGAGTCGACTTGGTGCTTTGAAGAGGCAGCATGCAGGGACCTCAGATCCCGAAAGCGCCCCTCACTAATCTCTTCTTCGCCTTGCTCACTCTC
The DNA here is from genome assembly GCA_000812245.1 of Onygena corvina. Classification (NCBI taxonomy): domain Eukaryota; kingdom Fungi; phylum Ascomycota; class Eurotiomycetes; order Onygenales; family Onygenaceae; genus Onygena; species Onygena corvina. The sequence goes on along the minus strand of JWPT01000034.1, from coordinate 166,653 downwards.
CTAGTCTTCTTTCATTGAGCGTCTGTTTTATAGATGGTTTCTGACCATGTCCTCCAATGTCCTCCTACTCATGTAAATTATATAATGTTAGGTCTTTAATTTCAAACTCAGTCAAGAATACTCCATAGCGCTCAGCGGGGATAATTCTCCGTATGGGATTTTTTGCAACGGTCGGACTCCAGATCGATGAGGAGTAAGTATCAACTGGCGAGACCACGATGGAGACCGAGTCCACCTCTCTAACATCATGGAGATCAACTCCACAAGACCCTCCTATGTTTTAGCAATAGAGCTAAGCTTCATATCTGATGCTTCTAAGCGTTTCCGATACCCACAAGAGCGAGTTGTGAAGGCGTTGTCTGCCCTTGTTTCTAAGTAAGGACACGGCCCCTAATTACGTGGACGATCTGATCATCCCGTCTAGGCAGAAACATTAGGCACGACTCTATATATTCCGGCAAACCGGCCAGATATTTTCAAGTTTAGACCCTTCATCGAACCCAATCCTAGTCATATTTCATTACTTAGGTATCCTATGGCAGTCATCCCCGTCACCATAGTTTCAGACACTATCTGTCCATGGGTAAGGAGGTCCCGCTCAAGATCTACATACATACTATACTTAAATGCGCACCCCCGCGGAACAGCGTTAACGAGGTTACAGTGCTACATTGGATACCGCAGCCTGCAGCGGGCGATCGGCCTCTACCAGAAGACATATCCTGGCGGTGCCAGGGATACCTTCGAGATCGTCTGGAAGCCCTACTTTATCGACCAGGTTGCGCCGTCTGAGAGTGAGTGGGTGCCGGGTACGTTATACCTCAGTTACTCTTACTCTTACTCTTACTCTTAAGTATGCGTGCATATGTACATACGTCAGCACTATATTTTGCAGTGAAGGATAGTTTTATTTAATTGACGAGAGCGCAGATCGAATGCTACGTCGCATGAAAGACCCCAAAATGGTCGAGGCCGCGCAGACTCGACTCAAGCGTGTTGGGGCCCAGTTCGGCATTCAGGTCAGCTTTGAGGGGTTCCTGGGCAGCTCTCGGTTGAGCCATCAGCTGCTGTACGTAGTGCATAGGGAGAAAGGCGGTGAAATGCAGTGTGCTGTCGCAGAGCAGCTTTTCCGGTACCAGTTCGAGAAGGGGGCGGATGTGAGTGAGATAGATGTTGTGGTGGAGGCGGCTGTGCAGGCTGGACTGGATGAAGAGGAAGTGAGAGGGTGGCTGGCGAGTGATGTCGGGATAGCCGAGACGGAGAAGGAGGAGAAAGAGATGAGGGATTCGGGACGTGTTGAGGGCGTGCCGCATTATATCATTGGAGAGCAGCACTTGGAGGGAGCCGCGGACTATACCGAGTATATGGAGGCGTTCATTGCCGCGCGGGAGAAGGCCCTATAGTGCGCCAACTTCGACAGTGCAAGGCATCCTCGATGTCAATAACCTTCCAAATGCTTAGTCCAATATATGTGCCTCTATCTGAGAACACCACCGACGCCCGCCCACCCAAGGACAAACCCGCTGATGGCCTCCGTTGCAACGAGGCCACTAAACCAGAGATCCTTCCAGGCGCCCTTCCTCACATACGAGTCACCCGACGCAACCAACTCTCCATCCCCGGGAAAATAGGCGCCTGTGCCAGTAACGCCCTTCACCCTGCTCTTATCCTTGGTGTCTGAAGTAGCATCGTCCTGGACCAGGAGGGCGTGGACCAGGAAGGAAACGAATATTGTGCCTGTAAGGTAGAATGTGAAGCCGTATGCCGACTGGAGGCCGAGGATGCCGGCTGAGGTGCCGAGAAGGAAAGCAATGAGGGAGTGTAGATTCGCGAGTATCTAGAGAGCGTGGTGGTCAGCTATACTCTCTGTGGAAGTGTCTGGAGTGATGGGCTACCCGTTGGTTATGTGTGACTGATTCTGGGACGAGGGGGTTGATCAGGAGGGATAGTTCTTGGCTTGTTGGTGGCATGGCGGATATTTCTCTTCTATTTATGGCTCTTCTGTGTCTGATCAATTATATTCTCATTTATCAATTGCATTCGATGAGCATTGTTAGAGCTGTTCTTCATCTTGAGGTCGCAGCCGGAAAGGCGGAGATTACATAAGCAGTATAAGTTTATAGATGAAGAAAGTATTCAATTGATATAAGGTAGATAGATCTCAAGACTAGGAGGTAGCCTTCTTACTCTTCTTTTTCTCCTTCTTCTCCTTCTTCTCCTTCTTCTCCTTCTTCTCCTTCTTGTCCTTCTTGTCCTTCTTCTTCTCCGCCGTGGAAGGGCCCTCGTCCGCGACACCCGACATGCTCACGTCTCCATCGACGGCCTCCGCACGCTCTCTCGAAGTCGGATCGTGGTAGTCGTCACCTCCCCTGGCCCTCCCGGCACCCAAGGCCTTACTCTTCTCCTCAGCCACCAGCTTCGCCTCCCCCTCGACGCTCAACATGGTCCCCTCCAGGCTCAGAAAGCCCTTGTCCCGCTCACTCCCAGGGATGACATCGACATCTCGAACACGAAACCGGATGGTCCCACGCACCCTCTTGCCCGAACGAGTCTGGAAGTAGCCTGTCTCCGCGGAGCTCGCGTCGTCGTGCGCCTCCCCTGTGCCGTTGACCAGCGGCTTGAAGTTCTCCTTATCCGAGTCCGGCTCGTCGTCGTCGTCGTCCTCGTCGTCCTCGTCGTCGTCCTTGCTAGACGTAGGCGACGTAGAGGTGGTTGTGGTGGCTGTCGCGGCCTGGCCGGGCGCTACCCACTTCCAGTCGGCGGGCAGCCTGCGGCGCTCGATGCCGATGGAGAAGAGGTTGAAGACGATGGCGCCGAGGAAGTCCTCCGACTGGACGTTTATCCAGCCGTCGAGCGTGTGGCCGCGCAGGGGCCGGAAGACGAGGAAGGTAAGGGTCAGGTAGACGTGGAGCACGCCGTACTCGCCGGCGGACGTGGCGAGGGTGAGCGGTTCCGGGATGGAGGCGGGCGCGGACGAGGGTGTCGGGGCCGGTTTGGCGGAGGAGATGGAGGGGTTGGAGTAGGCGAGGACGACGCCGCGGACGGGCGGGTAGTAGGTGAGGAGGAGCGGGGAGACGTGTTCTGCCAGGAGGGAGGAGACGGCGTGGGTGGGCGAGATGGAGACGGGCGAGAGGGGGAGGTAGAGGGAGGCCGTGACGCGGTGGAAGTGGGAGTCGGCGGGGGTATCTTCGGCGGGCTTCACGAGTGGTGTGCGATTCCCAATGTTATCTGCGGTCTTCCCGGTCGTCTTCTCGGTCCCCTTGACTCTCTTGGTCTTCGTCTTGTCGCGGTCGGGGACGGCGGCGTCGGGGGGCTGGTCCTGTCGCTTGCGCTTCTTGGACTCGCCCTTGGCCTTGCGCTCGACCTCCATGTCGGGATCCTCTATCTTTCCTGTCTTCTATCTCTATTTTCTCTTCTGTCTTTCTTCTATGTCTTCTTTTTTTTGTCTTTTCTTCTCGAAATAAAGATTAGGTTCTTGGCGGCTGGCGCTAAGCAACCTATTAGCGCCTAGCGCTCATCGTAACAACTAACATCTATCCTCTACACTATCTCTCTATCCTCTCTAACAGTATCCTCTCAAGATGCAATAGACAGATCTATCTACGATGAACGCGGCGTCCCGAGTGCTCTCCTTCGCCGGCTGGGCCTTTCTCCCCGGCGTACGTACTCTCCTACACTGTCTACTCTACTCTACTCTCTACACTTCTCTCTCTCTCTCTCTCTCTCTCTCTCTCTCTCTCTCTCTATAAGTATAAGTAAAGTGCTAATATATAATAGCTAGCGACATCGCTCCTGCAGAGCCTCTACTACCGGCTGACAATCCGCGCAGGCTCACCGCAGCCCCAGCCCGGCTCGACAGTCTATACCAGACACCACCGACGCATCCACGTGGCGGTGATAAGCAGCTACCTGCTGTACGTGCTGTACGAAGAGCTCCACGCTTTGTCTACCGCCGGCGACTTCTACAGCGCGCTCGGCGTGCTGCCGACGACGGACGAGCGCACGATCAAGACGCGGTTCCGGCGGCTGGCGGCGCAGGTGCACCCGGACAAGACGGGCGCGGGCGAGGGGGCAGACGCGCTGTTCGTGGCGCTGCGGCTGGCGCAGGACACGCTGCTGGACCCGGCGAGGCGGTTTGCGTACGATCGGTTCGGGGCGGGGGTGGTGGAGGGGAAGACGCTGGGGACGGGGGGGTATTTCTGGGAGGGCCTCTTTGCGCTGGCGCCGCAGTATGCGGGGGGGTTTGTGATGATGGTGGTGTTGAACATGTTCTGGCTGTCGGCCTGGGCGAGATACGTCGGTCTCTCCTCTACCTTCTACCTTCTACCTTCTCTACCTCCTCACCTTATGCCTTGCTACTCTCATTATCTACCATGCATACTAACATCCGGTAGTGGCGGTTCTACACGTTCTTCGCGCTGCTGACGCTGGAGCTGACGCTGCTGACGCACCGCAACGCCACGCTGATGCCGTCGCTGTTCCTCCCGGCGGCCGTGTCTAGACTGCTGGGGCTAGAGAGGCTGTATCTCCTGCCGTTCCAGACGCTGGCGCTGGCACGCACAGCAGCGGTGACGGCCAACATCTTCATCTCGCAGCTGACGCCGGCGGAGGCGCAGGCCAGGGGCAAGAAGGACACGGGGCTCAGCGGGCAGACGCAGCGGCAGCTGGGGCGGGTGGTGCAGCTGGCGCAGGCGGCGGCGGGCGAGACGGGGCGGCTGCTGGCGCTGGAGGTGCGGCCGTTCAGGGGCGACGGGGCGGGCGTGGCGCGACTCAGGGACGAGATGAAGGGGCGGCTGGCGCGAGGTGAGCCGGAGGTGCGGGCGGCTGTTGATCAGGTAGTCAAGTCTTCCTTAGGAGGGTCCTCAGCAGTCTCAGTAGGGCAGTCTTCAGAGGGGGCAGTCTGACTCCTAAGGTAGTCCTCAGGGGAAGTAGTCAATGCAGTCCTCAGTCGGGCTGTCCTTCTGTATCCTCTTCCTCTCTTAGTCTTCTTCCTCCCTAGTCCAGCCTGTCTCCCTCTCCCTTGCTTCGTCCTCCCCAGTCCTCGTACTGTCTTCCCCTTCCTTACTGTCTCCCTAGTCCCTCCGTCCTCGTCCTCCCCAGTCCTCGAGTCTACCCCTTCCTCCTCTCCCTCCCTCCCCCTACAGCTCTCCCCCCTCCTTACTTACCCCCCCTACTGTCCCCTTCACCCACTGTCCGTAGTCCCTAGTCCCTGTCCTCTTACTGTCTCCTCTTACTGTCTCCTTACTGTCTCCTTACTGTCTCCTTACTGTCTTCCTTTACTGAGGTACCAGTCTCCTTGTCGTTAGTCTGTAATGGTAATACCGCACTAGCGTCACGAAATACGCCCGCTGATTGGCGCCCCGAAAGCAACCTCAACCTCCTCGCGTCGTCCCTTCGCAGCGCGAGCACAATCTGCCGGGAAAACGTTGTGTGTTCGGGCGGCGGCGGTCGGTCGCTGGGGCGGCCAGCCTCTGACTACCTGGCTGCCAGACAGACACCGACAGACACAGACAGACGACGACACACCGCCGACACAGACAGCACCACAGCCACGACGACAGACAGCACCGCGACCAGCACCAGGACACTGCAGACACACAGACAGTCTCGACTGCAGCAGACAGTCTACACTATAACAGAAATGAAGAAAATCGTCGTGCTCGCCCTCTCGCCCGCCCTGCTCGGCCGCTTCCCCAGCACCGCCAGCAGCGACGCCGCCAGCCAGCCCAAGGACGAGCCCTCCTCCTCGCCGCCCCAGACCTCCGCCGCCAGCGTCGCCTCCGACCCCGACGCCGCCGACCTCTCCGCCGCCGGCCCTGCCTCCTCCTCCACGCCCGCCCCGACCTCCACGCCCGCCCAGAAGCCCAGGACCGCAGACCCCAAGCCGCGCGGCAAGCCCGGGCCCAAGAAGCGGCCGCGGTAGGCCCCTCCTCCCATCCTATCTAGGTATTCTTATACTAATATGCTGGTAGTGACGACGGGGAGCCCGCGCGCCCGCCGCCGCCCGCGCACCACCGCCTCGGCCCCAAGGCCAACCAGGGCGCCATCAACGCCGGCCTGCGCGCCCTCGACCGCTCCGGCAAGCCCTGTCGGCGCTGGCAGCGCAAGGCCTTCCCGCTGCGCTCCTTCACTGGTGTTGCCTGGCAGCTGCCCAGCTGGGGGGCGCCCCCGCGGCCGCCGCCCGACGAGGAGTCGTCTGAGGATAAGAAGGGCAGCGAGGGGGAGCCCGTGGGCATGCTCGGTCTCGACTCGCCGGCCGCTGTGGCTGTTTCTTGACTGTATCTTTTTACTATATGTCGGCGTTGGGGTTGGTCATGTATTTTAGATGCTCTTTATACTATCTGTCTGTACTCTATGCTATACTCTCTCTGTATTCTGTACTGTGCTTTGTACTGTATACTCTCTACTCTATACTGTATACTCTATACTGTATACTGAATACTCTCTCTATACTATATGCTCTCTCTATACTATATGCTCTCTCTATACTCTTACTCTCTATACTCTTACTCTCTATACTCTTACTCTCTATACTCTTACTCTCTATACTCTTCTCTATTAATACGCAGTAACTCTCTGGTACTCGTATGATACACTCTGATACTTCTGCTGGCTAACTATAAATACCTCCGTGCTAACCTCCCTGCAGGTCGCATGATGGCAGCCCCCCTCGTCACGCGAGTCACAGACGACAGCAGAAGACATGATAACAGAGTAACAGAGTAACAAAGTGACAGCAGACAGACAGCAGACGACAGAGTACAGACAGTAAGAGAGTAAGTAACAGACAGACAGCCGTCGGTATCGATAAGCTTCGACCTCCTCAACACGACGACCACGACATACACGACGTACACCGGACAGCGACAGAGAAGAGTGACAGAGAAGAGAAGAGCAGAGAGAAGAAAAGAGAGAAGTAGCTAGGAAGAGCAGAAGAGAAAGAAAGAACAGAGAGAAAGAGAGTGTGTGAGTCCCTGCCCTTACCTCCGTCCAGCGCTGACCACTACAGCCCAGGTATGATACCCCTACTCGTAACAGCACCTAAGCACCAAGCACAGAAGCACCAGCAAGATGCCCCGGCTGCCTGTGTTTCCCCCGGACAGTCCGGACAGCACGTACAGCGCTGAGCTAGAGCTGATGATCGTCCAGAGTCGCAGACAGCGGGCCCTCTCCTTCGCTCAATTCACCCCGACGCAGTACACCTCCCCCAGACGCACCCGCCGGCAGCGCCAGCAGGACCTCGCTCGCGCCCTCAACGCCATCCGGGCGGCGTCTCCAGAAAGGCTTCTCTCTGCGATAGCCCGCAGTGGCGGTCGCCTAGCTCCTATGGCTACTCTGATCCCCTCCCGCCAGTCCAACGGCGCAAACGCCGGCCCAGACGAGCCCACCTGGCGCAGACCACCCCAGTCTCAATTCCACAACAACAGCCACAGTCACAACCATCAGCAGCAGCAGCAACACCCATACCCCTCCAACATCCAGCTCCCTTCCTACTCCAAGCAGTTCGAGCGTCTGTACGGCCACCACGACTCGTCCGCCTTCTCCCCCTACGCCGCCAGGTCCCACGAAGACTCCTTCTTCACCCCCTCCTACCTCCGCTCCTCCCGCTACGTCGCCCAGCTCTACGCCGCCCACAAGGCCAGACTGTCCGCCCAGCGCGATGCCCAGTCCCAGTCCCAGTCCCAGTCCCAGTCCCAGCAACAGGCCCCCGGCACCGCCGCCGTGCCCTCCACCCCCCACCACCCCGGCCCGCCGTCTGCCTCCTCGCTCTCCCTCTCCGCCTCGCCCGGCCAGATCAATCCGCACCGCATTGCCCCCTCGCACCGGGGCATGACCTACGACATCGTCGAGAACCAGGTCTCGGGCGCCGAGCCGGCGACGCCCTCCGTCGTGCCGGCCCTCACCCCGCTGCCCTCGCGCTGGAACGAGAACGACAAGTATGTCGGGCTGGACATCCTGTCCGATGGCCTGGAGGTGCGCTATATCGGCCAGACCAACAAGCACGAGCAGGAGGCTGCGGCCGTGCGTGCCGATCAGCCCATGCCTGTCAAATGCGGCATATACTACTTCGAAGTCACCATCTTGTCCAAGCCTAAAGACGGGTGTGTATACCTCATTTCCTTACAGACATGTGCATTAACTAACTGATCAGGATGATCGGCGTGGGCTTCTCGAACAGCAAGGCGTCGCTCGAAAGGCTGCCTGGCTGGGAGGCTGATTCGTGGGCCTACCACGGCGACGACGGGAAGACCTTCTTTGGCGATAACCAGGGCCAGGGCATGCCGTACGGGCCTACCTTCACCGTCAACGACACTATCGGCTGTGGCGTCGTCTTCTCCACAGGCTCTGCGTTCTTCACCAAGAACGGTTCATTCCTAGGTATGTGTCACCTCTAATTGATGTACTTATCTAACGATATCTAGGAAACGCATTCCGCGATCTAAAACCTGCAAAGCTCTTCCCGTCCGTGGGCGTGCGGAAGCAGCCTGGTGCGCATGTCAGGGCGAATTTCGGCCAGTTCCCTTTCATATTCAACATCGATAGCTTGATGGCGGTACGTTTCTCCAAGGACTCCCCCGTCATTCACCCAGGCTGACATGGACGATAGCGAGAGAAGTACGAAGTGCAGAAGGGTGTTGGCGCTACTGACCTATCTAACGTGCATCCTGCTCTGAACGAGACGGAGTTCATGCAGAAGCTCGTTGCTCAATTCCTAGCCCACGACGGCTACGTAGAGACGGCCAAGATCTTCGCGAAGGAAGTTGGAGAGGAGAATATCGCATTACACAACGCCGACGACTCCTCGCTGACGGATTTCGAGGTCGAGGATGATGCCGATGCCATCAACCGACAGAGTACGCCATCTATATTACCTCCCAGTCTTCCTCCCCTACTGACACTTGCTAGAAATCCGCGCAGCGATCCTCTCAGGCGACATCGACAGAGCGCTCAAACTCACAAACGCACACTACGCCAACGTCCTCACCGATAACCCCCACATCAACTTCCGCCTCCGATGCAGAAAGTTCATCGAGATGATGCGGCGCTGCACCGAGCCACAGCGGCTCACTCCAAGCCACTCCATGAACGGCCTGTTCAGCGACCCCAACCACCCCACCACCTCCGACGTCTTCACGCTGGACATGGAAGTCGACGACCGGCTCCCCGATTTCGACTCCCACGTCGACTTCGAGCATGAACATGGAACCGAGACTGAGACCGACGAAGCCGCCACTCCAGACGACATGATGGAGACAGACGGCATACACGACGCCAGCAACAGCAACAACGGGACCGCCAAAAACCAAGAACTCCTCCACGACGCCATTCTCTACGGCCAGCAGCTCCAGGCCGATTATCCTGGAACCGAAAACAAGGAACACAGGAAGACGCTAGACGACATATTCTCGCTGGTGGCCTATGCGGATCCCAAGTCCTCGGTGCATGGCCATCTATTGGACAAGAGTGGTCGTGCTGTTGTTGCGGAGGAGCTTAATTCTGCTATTCTAGGTATATACCATCTTTTTCTTTTCCCACTTTTCGTCTTGATTTAGGATTGCTGATGGTTATAGTATCTCTAGGTAAATCATCTTCTGCCACCTTGGAACGCCTATACCAGCAAACCGAGGCGCTTATCGACGAATTGACCGAGGACGGCGGCGAGGCGGCGCTCATCAACGTAGTCGACGACTACCTCAGATGATCCCCGGCACCTACTCAACTCTTTCGTATATGGGATTCACGGCGTCTATTGACATCTCCCTTCGTTATCTGCTTACTTTGGAAAGGAACCATCATCGATCTACCTTGCACTTGCACTCGTGTGTCTATACTGTCTCTTACGCTCTACTCTGCGCTCGGAGTTACTCTCTCTTCCTGCCCTGCCTTGCTTCAACATATATCCCCTCTTCTGCTGTGTTGATCCCCTGCATAGCCTCGTCTTGTCCGTTGAATATTCATCTATTTCGTTATGCGTGAGGTCTGCTATAGGATAGCTAGGAAAAAGTAATAACATCCATCTAATCTTGACCCAACTCTTATAGTAGCCGTTACCAATCTAGCAACCGTCTCATTATTGCAACGTCAATTCTTGCTTATCAACGGTGTATCCACGGTCTATTTGTTGATATCGTTGATCAACGGTGGAATTGACGGTATCTCGGCCCTACATTCGACCGCTATTGGTAGCCACTTATGGGGACGCCGGGGAAATGTAACTCCGCAATTAACTTTACCAATTAATGCACGACTTATCGATAAGGTTTGTGCCTCGCGACGCGTCCAAGTCACTCTATTTATCCATCCCTTTCGCAGTCCATGGTAGTAGTCGAGCACGGCCATCATGAACATCACAGATCTACTTAACAATGAGGACCCTATCAACGACACCGCCATGCGCCAAGCATACGGCCAATCCCTCTTCCAGGAAGGAAAATACAATGAAGCCCTAACAGTGTTTACAGACGTACTTATCTCCCCCTCATCACCACACGATGAATCTCTCTAACGCAATCCAAACATAGGCCCTCAGCCAAAGAAAATGCGACAAGCTAGGCCTCCTAGACAACAGGGCAGCAACGCACGCTAAGCTCAGAAACCTCGATGCAGCGCTCAAGGACGGGAGACATATGATCAGACTCCGCAAGGCAAATGCAAGGGTAGGTCAGGTCATTACCCCATCGCTAGATACATACAGTCTAACCTCATACTGTACCAGGGGTATCTGCGGACGGGCCATGTACTCCAGTTAAAGGGGAAATACGAGCATGCGCTGCGGCTATATGAGCATGCGCTGAAATCCATTGATGCGAATGACGAACGGCGTCCGGTGAGTGGGTGTCCATCTTCCTACTACCTACTGCTGAGCATCTAGCAGCTGATACTCTTCAAGCAAGTTCAGGAATTGTTCACGAAGTTCAATAAAGCGCTGAATCCGCCGCGATTCGACCCTCTTGCCTCGTTGCCTACGGAATTAGTCCTGATGGTTCTAGGACATTTGGATCCTACATCCTTGCTGTAAGTAAAGGGTTCGGTTGTAATCGGCTCATGTTGTAGCTAACTTTTCGAAAATGAACTAGAAAGCTATACAGAGTATCAAAGAGCTGGAAAAGCGTGGTGACCAGTATGTCCTCTGCGTTCGAACATCTGGATTTCACCCGATGTAAAAAATTGCCATCGATCAAGTTCATCAAGCAGTATATCGTGCGCTATGCTTCCGCGCTACGAAAAGTTACCTTTGATCGTCTTCCTTTGGCCAAGATCTTCGAAATCCTGCCATTACTCTCGAGATGTCCTAAAATCGTTGACTTGAGCTTCACTATGTTTCGCATGGATCCGGAGGAACATGATTGGATACTTGGGAAATTTCCCCGGCTGAAACGCCTGGAAACAATATTCAAGCTTCCGCCAAACCATCCGGAAGACGAACCCGTTTTTGAGTATCATGCCACACTCGAATCATTGACGGTTTACATGACTTCGAAGGGCATGCTCACTGTACCGCGGGGTTCCTTTCGATTGACGAAACTAAGATACCTGGAGTTACACATACCTCAAATGATGGCCGTCAACCCCTTTTTCTTCGACGTAAGCGACAACGCCTCGACAACCCCTATTGTTTTCAACTGGATCTAACTAATGCTGAATACATTATAGAGCTCACAATGTCGTCGAATGCCCTTGCTCGAAGAGATGAAAATCTCGGGCGACGACATATCAACGCTTGAGTTCCATAGGCCAGATACCGGTTTATCAAAACATCCCTGCCTGCGCATACTAAGGTTATCGAGTGTCTTTGTCAACACCACACCTATGGGGCTGCCTAGATGTCTAGAAGAGCTCATCTGTAATAAGGCGCCTATAAGTGACGTCGTTTCTGCCGCAGTGGAAAGAGACTCACTGCTGGAGAATCTTACCAACCTAAAGGTATTGAGGTTCGACCCTTGTGTCTGGGGCTACACCGTGGACGTGCTCAAAACCTATTTCGCCCGCACTAGAGAACCAACCTTGACATCGCTCGCTCTGGTCGGCTTGGATACCAAACCTGAGCAACTTATCAGTTTTATGGAGGAGGGCCACCTAAGCTCCGTCACAAAGTTGGATCTCACTTCAGCGTTTGACGTTAAGGATAGTGTCATTGAAACTATGATCAAAACCATGCCTAATCTCAAGTGGCTCAACCTATCACGGACTCAAGTGACAGGGTATACAATCAAGCTGCTGGCGGACGGATTGAAGTTAGAAACGCTCATTGTGCACGAAACCTGGGATCGGATCAGTAAAGACGCAATTCAGTATGGACGTAGCAAGGGAATTCGGATTCCAACGCCAAAACAATCTCATTGATTTATTATTACACAAATTATAAATCGACGGGAAACACAACTTTTATTATTCAGTCTAAGTTCGCATTTCCTAAAGATGACAAATTCAAAACATGTATATAATAACCAGAGCGCATATCCAGCTTCAGATGCACCAACGTAAATTTTGGAAAAAAAAAGGGGGGGGGAACAAATAATTATTTCGGAACTCCGCGTTCCTGGCACCATTTGCTAACTTCCTTGTCAAGTTTGTCCCTCTGGTCACGCACAAGCTCCATCATTTCCTCAACTTGATCCTTATACTTGCCAAAGGAACAAATGTTCTCGACTTGGGCGTTAGCTCCATTTTGCAGCATTGGAGCAACTTTTCGGTCGTAAGTAGCGATCATGAGATCCATGACAGCAAATAGCTGGTTGGGAAGCCACTATTCAAGTTGTTAGCGATGGGGACCTGATCTAGGAGAGCTGCGTCGGACTTACAGTGACAATGGGACTTCCTCCGGTGGCAGTTGGATGATTGGTGCGCTTGATGATGTACTCTCTAGCAAAGAGCCAGTGCCTCCATCGGAAGCTACGGACATGGTCGAGAGTCTTGAGGTAGAGGAAGATGGTCTCTGGGTCTTGCATGGAATACTTGGGGATGTCAAGCTCCTGAGACTTAGCAGCGACGTGGGCGAGGAACTTGCGGTGAGGTAGTGGGCGGTAAGCACGGAACTCGTGCAAGATTTTGGTCAGTGGGGTGTCTGGCATGGGGATCTGGCATAGATGATCGAGTAGTGGGATCTACAAAGATAGGGAGAGAAGAGGAGTTAGTAAGTGGCTCGCTTGAATTATAGGATGATCAAGACCTACAATGCTGTCGTTCGCGCCTGACTCTCCACGGAAGTTCAGAGGCTTATTGTCTTCGATGCCTTCGTAGACGACACCATTGGGGAACATAGACTGAGAAGTGATGCCAAAGATGAAGACACGGAACGAGATGTAATCGCCAGGCTTGGAGTTCTTCCACATGTCTAGGAGTGGATGTTAGTCAGAGCATAGTCACTACTTCAAGACGCTGGTCGCGTTGCAGCATACCTTCCATACAAGCCTCTATCTTGGTCATGCCTGCCAGGATAGTCCGGTATGCATCGTTGACGGTGGCACGGTCAGCGCCCTGCTCGACGGCGTTGAGAATACGGACAACACCATCAACCAAGGAGCCAGTCTCCTTGACCATGTAAACATGAGTCAGGATGAAGCCAGCCTCGGAGCTTGCTGGGTCAAGACCATTCTCAAAGCCACGGATAAGCCTCAGGTTGGAGTAGTCATAGCCTTTGGAGGCGTCGGCAAGGGCATAGTTAAACAGAGCATAGGATGCAGCATAAGAGAGGAATGGGGGTAGATCCAAGCTGTAGAATGAGTTAGTATAGATCAGATCACACATGATACAATGTAAATAGGTATCATGTATTGAGGATGACATACATCTGAGCACATCGATACATCGGACCACCGATAGAGTGAGGGAGTCTTTCCCTTCCAAGGCCGTAGCTACGGTCAGAAGTAGTGTTCCATGACTTCCAGCAAGGTTCAAGGAGGTAGGAGGAGGCCAGGAAGGAGTAATCCCTGAAGATGGCAGTGAGGGTATACAAGTCTGGCTTCCCGTCAGCAGTGACAACCTTGTCAATATGGTCCGTAAGATCAGGTAGCTCAGAGTGGACGACGGGTCCAAGATCATAGGTGGCCAGAAGTCCGGGGGTTCCATCAGCCTTGCGGACGGGGAGACGGTCCATAATAGAGGTCAAAGGAGCAAACACCTCCGGTAGTTCAAGAGGAGGTAGGACGGTAGGCATAAAACCCGAGGCAGCTGTGATGGTGAAAGGGTCTACGGACTTGGGGATGGTGTTGGGATCATCAAACACATGAGGGAAAGCCTTCATGGTTGAAGTAGGAACATCCTCGAAGCGAGTCATGATGGTAGAAGGGTGTAAGGGACTGTTTGAGGAAGAGGGAGTTCTGTGTGGTGCCGATGGCAAGGGTGGCAAGACGGTGTATATGGGATTAAAGGGGATATATAAGTAGAAAAGGGGTGTTGAGGATATATATTCCACCAAAGAACAGATATGGGCGAGCAGATGTGCACGAAGCAACCTATTTTGCCTCTGTGGGATGATGAGAAGAAGAGAAAAATCAGATTCTGGAGGGGAAATTTGGGATCATTATATATCCTTCTTGAGGCCGGAATTGATACCGGCCTCTCGCACTAGTTACGAGAGACAAGCAGCACAAAGATGGATCTGACAAGCCGCCAACGGGTCAGATGACGAATAGGGCGCATTCGGGGTATAGCCCAACATATGCATCGTAGATGCCAACGTATCCGTGTTTTGGGGGTCATTTGGGCGCTGGAGACTGCCCGTCACCGACTGGGTGAAGCTGATATTGTGGTTATAGGGGCGAAAAACGGCCTGATTAGGTAAAAGGTCGCTCTAACTCAAACGAGTCCGGCGTCTATCGCCTATGAAACCTTTATAGGCGAGATCTTTCGAGACTTCGCGCCAGTGAGAAGCTTGATATAAGTCTTCTATGATCTGATGCCTGGGTGGTGGCGATGATAGTCCTGCTCAATATGTCCATTTGGATGTTCCTTTTGGTCCCAGACAAGCGCAGAATAGTACATGCAAGTACAACACCGCCAAAGTCTAAGAGAAATCGGAACGGCGACGATTGGCCAGCAACTCTGGATCTGGCCAAGAGGCCGGAATTGAACCGGCCTCCGGTAGTATCCGGCCACGGAGAATAATGAAGGGCCCAGTCGTGAGGAATGGGTGGACGGTGAGTGGCTTCGGGAGAACGGAAGAGAGATTGTCTGAAGGATGAGGAGAAAACAAAGGAAGAAGGAAGAAAGAAAATACGGGGTGCCGATGAGCACATGTTTTGAGATAACCCTAGATTAACATACACGACACGACGACGCAAAAACAGGTATAAGGAAGCGACAAGAAAAGAGGCTCAAAGTAATGTGATCATTATGATAGCCAGTCCTATACAGAAAGCAGATAGCGTCCAGAGCGGGAGCGGTGCTAGGTTCTTGCTTTTCGACGACGGGACTTGCAGACCGCTGTTGATGTGTACGTCGTAGCAGACCGTGCGGGTGGAAAGCCCCCCTGCTTTCTGGCAGCGTTGGGTAAAGGCGGTATCAGTCCCGTTTTCGCTTGCGCTTGTGTTGTGGTATATAGAGAGATACTTGATCCGCAGATATACGTCTGTCGTGCTGGGAGAACCGCTCCACATCCCGCCGTCTGCCCATAGATTCAGGTACACACTTCCTTCATCGGTCGGGATCCGCAGGGTGTTTGTGTGCACCACTTCTGCATTCTGGTAGAAACGCAGCTCTTCTTTTGTCCAGTCAAACCGATGGATCTGAAATGATTCGGACGGGTGGTCCCCGTTTAACGCGATAATCTCGGTTGCGTTGCTGATGAGCCATCCTCTATCATCCAAAGCAGGGTGTGTCGTGTAATGGACCAGCATGTGATCCGCCTTGAATTCTCTCGTTAGGATCTCGATGTCGATCTCATTCTTATCGTCCTATTCGCCAGGAATGTTAGCAAATCACTGTTGTTGATTATACCCGTCTCGGTAGAAGGTGTACGAACATGATACCAGAAGAAACCCGCCACACTGCCCCCCGAAGCGTTCTCCATCATCATCTTCGCTCTAAAACTCCCATGGAGAATATTCGACGCGCGACTTGCGATGGACGCCACGCTGACATTATGCGCCAGCATCACGGACTCCTTGGAAAACCCTTCCTGCCGCAAGGTCAGATTGCCGTCCTCGAGGTACACGTTCTCTGGCCGGTTCAGTATCGGCAAGGGAGTCGCCCAGTTCAAGACTTGCAGCCCCCATTTCTGGATGGCCCAGTCGCGCGTGAATTTGGGGTTGGTACTGAGCGCCTTTGTCGGAGAGAAGGTGCTGAAGTTGTTGTGAATGAGGTGCGTATAGTAGTCCTGAGTGTCGTTGACGACGTAGCCACATTCGCAGCTGGCCCTGGCGGTACTGTATAGAAGGTAGAGTACTAACAGGATGTTCCTAACGGCGGAGAAGACTTCAGCTTGGACTGGTCTCCCCGGCATGGCTGACTTTGGTATCGATAGACGGGGGGCTGGTATATCAGGAGCAAGCGGCGCAGCGCGTTGGGTTTAAGAGGTAGTTCAGTGGCATCACCCCTTATGTTCGATCAAGTGTTTATCGTGCGATAATGGAGTCAGTATATCGTTCACTGGTCTAGAGAGCATAGAATAAAGGCGCAACCAGGCCGCGGGACGGTCGAAGTTCTTCCATCGCGATGTTTACCCCGGAGACCAGGATGGCCGGAATAGGAAAGAATGAAGCATCCGCAGTCTTTATTTAGTCAGACCTTCACCAAGGACTTTATGGGCGTGGGAGATGTCTTCCAAACTCCGCGAAGCAGCGCTATTTGATCCTGCCATTGGATATCCCAGGTAGAGGCACGAGACAGGTCTTTTCAGTTGGTTTAGAGCGTTCAGTCCTAGAAGACAACGAACCTCGGTATCCCCTTGTCAATCGAGCCGTCCATTGTTGAAACTCAGGGAATAGTGTCACTTTCGCATGTAGAAGCGCTACGTCGTGGATCTCTTAGAGACATGCTTGCTGTCCTGACTATCTGTCGAGTCTGTACACGTAGTTGACTACGCGGGAAGCCTGACGATGACATCCTAGCAAAGTACCTAACCTAGGCGGCCTCTTAACACCAACATAATTAACAAAGTAAATTAGCCACCAAATAACAGTAGTAGTATTCTAGTTTATTCACAAATTAGCTACATTAAATGCCTACCTTGATACGCTAAATACGTCGAATCTATGTTAGTTGTTGTTTACTCTCTACTCTATTTGATACTGCTATCTATGAATGAGAACTCTGTAGTCCGAGCCATATGATAAAAGGCTTGCTCAGTCTAGTCGTTCGACCGCTGAATCGCTCGACTTTCTATTCCGTCGAGGCGCCCTAGATGGCAGAATCTGTAAAAGCGAGTGGTTATATAAAGATGACAAAGGAGAAAGAGCAAAAATAGCGAGGCGAGAATACAGACGTACTGTAGGAAAATTGCAAACCGGAGAGGCTGTCGTACGTTTGGACAACCTGCTGAATGACTTTGGCCAGCCGATGTTCCTCTGGCTGGCTGAGATCAACCAGTGCTCAAATGAACAGACGGTCCCGCAGAGTTCCAGCAGGGCAATGTCAGCGGTGTCGACCGAGGCGTTCCTCACAACACGCAGCATTTGGTCTGGTTGATCAGTCTAGTGAGCCAGATTGAACATGTTCTTCACCTCCTCCTCATACAGCTCTCTGTCCTTCAACTTCTTGTCGATGATGCTCTGCGAGTCGCTGTTCCAGAGATGCGCGAGGTGCCTTTTGAAATCGAGGACGCTGTTCTCACTGGTAGAGCCACCGAACCGGGGCAAGATATGCTGAAAGAACAAGTTGCACGCGGTCTTCGGGTTGTCCAATGCGTGGAGAAACCAGAACTGTCCCGATTCAAATCCCTTCCTCATGATGTCCGTGGTAAGTGAAACAACACTGTTTTGCGTCTGGACGAGGGTGCTTTGCTCTTGATCAAAGGCATCGAAAAATTCCTCGAGTCTTGCGAGGTAAGTGTCAAGGTCCTTGCCCGGGGGTAGCATATCCACGCGTCTCCCTGTCAGCCACACAGGGGCCAGGAGCATCTCCACCGGACGAACACAGGCCCATTCAAGATCGATCAGCGACTTGATCCGCCAGTCGGCGTCCACGAAGACGTTGTTTGGATGGACGTCGATAAGGGTGAAAAAGAAGGGACCCTCACGGAAGCGGCGGGTCGCGTAGTGAGGGAGAAGAGCGCGCATGGCGGCCAAAACCGAGAGTTGGGTTTCGCCGTCAGCCTGGGAGTGAAGAGAATTTGCTTGGTGAAGGACACGGTTGTCGTGGCAAGTCAGTAGGGAAGAGAAGTAGACCTCCGTGCTGGAAAACGTAGTCTCTCGGTCGATGTTCGTGGGCACGCCCTTGTTCTCCAGCTGCTGGAGGCGGAAATTCAAAGGGCGATTTGCGAGCTGCACGACTCCTCGGTCGTCCAGGATGAGGGAGCCGATGCGAGGGAAGGGAACGTGGGCCAACCTGAGTATCACGCGGGAAAGGTCGCGAAAGAAATTAGTCCTCCGCTGTCTATCAAGCTCTTCGTCCTGTTTAGCCCAATCTCGAGACAAGAGTGCAATGCCAGGCCCTTCGATATATTCCATTATCTGATATCCAGTCCGGAGAGTATGAGCATATTGGCGTTGGACGTAGTGGCAGGGTGCTGGACATCCGAACAGAGGGAGTGCATTGCGTTGCAAGTTCCACAGACAACGGGTGAGATACGGCACGGTCTCCGGTGAGGTAAACTATAGACATCGGAGTCAGTCGACGCTCTCGTCGAGTTCCCTAGAACTAGGCCAACGTACACACTGGCCACCGGGAAAGCCGAAGCCCCAGAGCCGTGGGATTGGAACGTCTGGACACTGCTCCTGAATCCAGATGAACGTGGCGGCCTCACAACGCAGCTTCTCCTCGGCGTTGCCAGGACGTTCGGCTTCGCCTAGTTTGTAGGGCAAGGGGATCCTGATCAGCACCCGCTGGCCAGGGCATCTGAGCCAGCCATCAATGCTGACTGGGATGCAGACGTTGTAGTATCCGGACATCCAGTGCGCGGGCTCCGAGACGTGGCATCGTTCCGACGCACTTAATCCAAGATGAAAGGCTACGAGAGCTTCCAGGTCGGCTTGCCGCTCGCGGAGATGAGAGAAAAAGGCCTCTTGCTTCGCAGGCCAGGACAGCTCGACACGCATGTCATCGACACTCGCGAGCGCGTCCTCCAGAGTCATCTGCCGCCCGAGGAGCGGCAAGCTCTTCGACATGGTATCCTGTTGAGTATTGAGGAGGTAGGTGAATGCAGTTGATATCTTGGTGTGTAGTTGTAGTAGATGTAAGGAAGAAAAAAAAATGCATCGACCGGGAATCGAACCCGGGGCCCGTCGATGGCAACGACGGATTTTACCACTAAACCATCAATGCTTGATTGGCTGGGAGGGTCTGCGGCCCCGCGCGCCAACAGCGGCTGTCGTCCGGCTGACTAAGAGGGGCCAGTCACGTTCTGGACTCCAGATGTTTACAAACTTCCGCTTTGGGAAAGACGCGGCAAGTCCAGCGGGAGAGACGCTCTGCCAGTGTATAGTTAACTATAAGGCACAGAGCGGACACGGCGCCATGGACACCCTCGGTCTGCACTCTGCCTCGGACTATCTGAACAACTTGCTGCTTGCGCGGGGGCTGCTGCGCAATGGCAGTCGCATTGACTTCGCGGAGTTGGAGGAGGGGGCCGACGAGACAAGGACGCAGATAATAAACTTGGTCCATGATCTGGTGACAAGGCGAGATGTGAATACCACGTTTGTTGGCTACAAGTACACCTGTCTATCCCTACTGACACTTGTTGAACGCAGCGCGAAGCCGAACAACGAGAAAGTCTGGCGACTACCATCAGAAGCCTTCGCAAGACAGAGGCGAAGCAGGCCCTTCAGATAGTAAGCTTGGACCAGGCTACAGGGCAATACGTGCTCTCTCACACAGACCATCCCGACTAACACGCCTGTCGTACTCCAGGAGCAACTTGAGACCAAGACGGAAGATCTATCGCGTTCGATTGCCCTTGCGGAAGGACAAGAAACCGCATTCAAAGCCACTATAAAGAACGCCGACACCACCATACGGGGCTTGAAGGAGCAGATGCAGCGGATGAAGTCGTCTATCCAGCAGATTCGAGGCCAATGCGCCACGGATATTCGCAAGCGAGACCTTGAACTACAGAAACTGAAGACCCATCTGACAGATAGACAGCGGGGGAAGAGAGATGGGTTGGGCGTGATGACGATTACGATACAGCCGCCGCCAAACCTACCTCCTGCAAGAAGGACACTCGAGGGCAGTAGTAATGTCGGGTCACCTGGGTGCAGTCTCAAGCAGGAAACATCGCAGTTCTTGACGCAACTTTGTCAAAACCTCAGTGAAGAAAATGAAGTCCTCATACAGCTGTCTCGCAGTACAATTCAAACCCTGAAGGAGCTCCAGGGATTAACAGACGAACATGGTGAGGAGATGGAGGGGATTGCCGACGGAAAAGAGAGTGTCGATGGCACTCTATCACAGCGCGAGCTTCTTGTGAAGGAGACGAGTACGACTCTCGAGCAACTCCGTGCCCTGCTCACAAACCCATCATTTGTCCCCCTCGAGGAGGTGGAAATCAGAGATGCCGAGATAATCCGGCTAAGGGAGGGTTGGGAAAAGATGGAGTCTCGATGGCAAGAGGCCATCTCGATGATGGACGGTTGGCATAAAAGGGTGTCTCATGGAAGCAACTCGGTGAACCTGGACGAGTTGAGACTGGGGGCATCGTTCACCTCCGACTCTAGTGCGCATAGAAATTCTACGGCTAACACGTCCATCGACCCTTTAACGGCATCTGGAAGCTCAGTCCCTCCACCCCGAGAGAGAACTAAAAGGCTTTTTGACATGCAATCCTCAGGGCCTGGTCATGACGAAGCACCCTTGCAAGATCTCTCTGGGAACGAGCGACCGATCTTCCCTTGCGAAGGCAGCTTCGACGAGCCAGCGGGACAAGCTAAGCGTGTACCTGCAGAGGAACAGGCTCGACAAAAGAGACAAAAGCTATCAAAACAACAGGTTCGTCGGAGAGTTCCCCCTGGCCGGTATCGCCCGCACTAAGAAACAAACAAAAATAGACAGACTCCACTGCGAATAAAGAGCCCGCCTCGAAGCATGCCACGCTCACGCAGGACGAGCAGGAGGAAAGCCGCAAGGCCGCCCAAAGCAAGAAGCGGACTGCCCCCCGGCCGCGAAAGAGAAGCAGCCTCAACAAAGAACAGCTGCAGTCGCTGCTGCGGGCGAAGCGGCTGGCAAACAAGGGCCACACTCGTATCAGGCCCTGAGCTTCGGCGGTAGATGAATGGTTAGCTAGCTAGCTTCGTGTATATTTAGGTCTTGGTGCATATTCATTGGCATACACATCTTGGTGCATAGTCATTGGCACGCACATCTTGGTGCACATTCATTGGCACACACATCTTGGTTGCAGCATCACGGCACCCCCGACGCCCGCTCCCTCTGCGTCCGTCCGCTATCTCCTCCGGCTTCACCTGCAGGCCCTCTACGTCATCTCTGCCATCCCATCCCCCCCGGCGGCTGTGCACATTGGACGGCCGCGCTGACGTGCCGGGCTTAGTCAGCCTGCGGTGCATCTTCAACTCTTCTCACTTTCTCTCCACCACAAAAACCTCGACTCTCGCTCGCTTCTGCAACCTCGACCAAAGCCGCCTCGATCGACCTCGCGTTCTCTCCTCCCCCTCTCCGCGCCCGCCCGCTGCTCCATGCCAGGTCTCTTGTGCTTCGATCCATGCCTTAATTCCACCACGTTTGCTGCATCCAGCTGCTGTGTTTGATACACTGCCGTTGCCCCCGTGTCCCGGACTCGCGAGCCTTAATTGCCGCCAGGCCTCAGCGCTACCTTCGACGGGCCGCCCTCAGTCGCACTATTGCTTAATTCACCCCCCCTATATTACTCGCCAGATCCTCTCGTGCAGTCCACTGGCCTGGTCTGTTGCCAATCTTTATCCGATCAAGTCCGCCCACCAATCCTCCGGATTCTGGCTGAAATTTGGATCCCTGTCCCTTTAATCATATCGGTCACTTGGGCTATCCCCGATACTTTTTCCGGGGTATCCATCGGACCTCTCCTCGACCTACGTGGCCGAATATCTCTTTGCAAACTCAGCTGGTGCTGCAGGAGCTTTGCTTTAGCCATACTTACTCGGTCGTTCCTCCACAGCCTTTAATAGAAACTACCTTCGTTTTTCAGTCGGCCCTACATCGGACCCTCTTTTTTTGAAGATCAGAACCATGGCTAGCCACATCATCGGAAACCGAAACAGCACCCCGGAGGCCTCGAAGTCGTCTCTTCGTCCCCCGTCCTCCGCTCGCAATCTCGGAGGGTCCCATCAACTTCGCGCTTCTGCCGACATGTCCGGTTTCGCCCCACCTCTATCGGCTCGGAATATTCGTCCCGCCTCGGAGGTATACTTCAATCAACAGTCCCAGGGCCAGAGTAACGCGGATGATGCGCTCGACCGTGCTGCACAGCAGTGGCTGGCGGATATAGATCAGTACGAGACCACGTTGGAGGAGATGGCTGCCGCCACCTTGGACCAGGACTTCAAGGATGAGCTCAGCGCTATCGAGCAGTGGTTTCGTGTCTTGAGCGAGGCCGAAAGGACTGCCGCTCTATATGCTCTGCTCCAGCAGACGACTCAGGTGCAAATCCGATTTTTCATCCAGGTCTTGCAGCAGATGTCCCAAAGCCATCCGATGTCCAGTGTATTGTCCCCGGCTACTTTTGGTGAAAAGGGTACGTGTTCATTCACTGAGAACTCGAAACATGATTGCACGATACTAAACCTACGATCAACAGATGTCATGTCTAACCGTTTGAGTGATGCTATGTCAAAGTTGAATGTCGAAGGGTCTCGTAACTCGCTCATCCGTCCGCCTCCCTCTCCTGGTAACAAGAGGAATTCTGGTCTTGATACGTCCACTATCAATGCCATGTTCCCCGACGCTGCTGCTGCTATCGCCAAGAAAAAGGCCGAGCTCTCTCAGCAAACCGGGAACGCCCCGGTGTCCAACCGCAATAGCGTGGTTTTTGGCGGAGACAGGTCTTCGCTTGTTGCCCCTACCATCTCCACCACAGATGTTGGTAAGGACAGCTTGCCGCAGCCCCCTGCCTCGCCCTGGACCCATCGAGCGCCCGAACAGCAGGCTCCCATCGCACGGCCCAAGTCATCTTCGGGCCAGCAGCAGCCAATGGGGCAATTCTCGCAGCCTTTGCAGTCTGCTGGTCTCCGATCTCCTCTGTCTTCCGGCCCATCTAATATCCAAAGTACTACCATCACTGCCCCCGACTTGATGCATGAGCCTCCCATGCTCTCTCCCTACAATGTAGGTAATGCAAGCTGGGCTTCCATGACCAACACTCCTATGGTATCCTCATTCAATCAGCAAGCCCAGCCCAACCAGGCTGATATGATTGCCAATGCTACTGCTATGAAACTCGCCGCCTTGTCCACCGTGAACAACCGCATTGCTCTAGACGATGCGCGCAAATACCGCCGTACCCGATCAAACGATAACCAGAATCGTATGCATAACCAGCCTCCCCTTTCTCCCGGCATCCAAGGCACCATCCCCGGAACCAATGTCATCATGGTCAGCGACTCCGGCCAGATCTTGAACGCTCAGCAAATTGCTGCTCTGCAGGCTCAACAGCAAGCTGCTATGGTCGGACGCCGCTCTCGTCCTAACTCCCCAGGTTTGGCCCTGCAGGGAACCCCTCTTCAGATGAACTTCACTTCACCCCAAAACAACGGCTTTTTGACCGCGTATGACGCCAATGCCTACTTGGGTAACAGCCTCGCCGCATTGAACGTCGGTCAATTCAGTGGCGCTGGCAGTCACGAAGGATATCTATCTGACCACTCCGAGATTGCGCGGGGCCGCTCCCCGCGCGGTCGACGTGGAAGCTCTAAGCCACCAGAGGACCCAACCGACCCATCTCTTCTCCAAGATATCCCTGGCTGGCTTAGATCTCTTCGCTTGCACAAATATACCGATAACCTCAAGGATCTTAAGTGGACTGATCTAGTTGAATTGGATGATAAGGGATTGGAAGCCCGCGGCGTCAATGCCCTTGGTGCTAGGAACAAGATGCTTAAGGTACGTGCGCTACAATCTCTTAGTAACTTCCAACATGCATAAATGGTTGCTAACTCTTGACACTTCAGGTCTTCGAACAAGTGAGAGAGGCAAAAACAGAGGGGAAGCTCAACACTATCCTCTAAAGCCCAGGCAAGGATGAAGGTGTAGCATTATGTCTTAATTAACAAAAATTGGGTAACTTCCCATTCGGTGATGCCTCTACGAATTTCTATACTATTTCTCTCCCACGATATATACTTGATTTCCACTACCATACCACGACCATGTTACTTTTGAAAGAGTGAATTTTTTTTGGTATGATACGATGGTTTGGTTTCAATGTCGTTTGGGTTGAATGGTCCGTTTTCCTTTTTTTCGTATCTTAATCATATTTAACAAATATTCCTTTTTTTTTATTTCAATTTGGGAACTTGTTCATACATATTGTATTCAAGAGCTATGGATAGTGGGTGAGTGAGGGTATAACACACTAAATCGTCGCCGTCCAGGATCAAATGAAAAGTTCGAGAGAGACTGAAAATTCTGATAAATTAAAAGTGCGAGATTCGATGCTTTGGGAAACATTGCTCGGTTTGCGGATGGAGAGAATTTCACACATTGTCATTGGAAGTGGTACTGTAAAGCTGGCGTGCCCTCACCCTTGCCTTGTTTGTCACGTACGTAGAGCATATATTGATTAAAGATAAAATTCTGATATAAGGAATAAATGCCTAAAGATTTTGATTAGAATCATTATTTGACAAAGTCGGAGCTTCGACTAGGAAACAAATTAACTATAAATCACGACGACAACGCAGCAATACTATAACCTCTTTGCTCACATTGCCACTTTTCCTGGAACATCAACTGCCAGGACATCGGCACCCGCCAACAACTCCTTCTTACTAGGCATATTCCCTCTCCTCATCAACTCGGCGCTCTTCGAATTGATCGGATCCATTCCCATAGTAGCAACTGCTACTACAGTATCGCCGAGCGTGTAGAAGGCCGCGAACTTCGCATTATCGGGTTCTCCCTTCATAACCACATCATCATACCCATTCATAGTGTTTCCACAGTATCGCAGTTGTGCGCCCAAGGCTGACCAGAAGATTGGGATAAACGCCTTTGGCTTGATGGGATGGCTAGATGTTGCAGAATGTGCGATGGTGCGGCCGACGCTGCGGCCGGAGTTCTGGGCTACGTTCCAGTGCTCGATACGGACATGGGTTTTACCTCCTTGTCCTCCACCAGGTCCGTGATAGGGGTATGTTGCGATGTCACCGATGGCATAGACATCCTTGAGGCCCTCGACCGCAAAGGATTCGTCGGTTCTGAGAGACCCATCGCCCTCAAGCTTCACAGATGGGTTTTCTTTAATATATTCCGTTGCGGGAGCAACGCCGACACCAAGGATGACCAGATCAGCGGGAAGTTCCGTTCCGTCTTTCAAATGCACGGCGCCAACTTTGGAGGAATCCGCGGATGATGGGGTTGCTTTGTCCACGGATGCTGACATGTAGAATTTCACACCGGACTTTTCGAGGTTACGCTGGAAGATACGGCCGACTGTTGGGCCCATGACACGCTCCAGAGGAGCAGATTCCATACCGACGATTGTGACCTTGTTCTCCTTTGCCAGGGCATTACCCACTTCCATACCAATGAAGGAGCTGCCGATAACAACGACGTTCTTGCCCTTATCACCGACTGCAGCTAGGATGGCCTGGACGTCGGTCACAGTGCGGAGAGTAAAGACGTTGCCTAGATCTTTGAACCCTTCAAGTGGTAGTCTTCTCGGGGTCCCTCCAGTTGCTAGGACAAGCTTGGTGTATGTGAATGATTTGCCAGATTTCGTGGTCACTGACTTCTTTTCAAAGTCTATGGCGTTCACTTCGTCAGACACAGTTTCAACGGAGACATTTGAATACCAATCCTTCGATCTAAGCTCAATCTTTGCGGGATCGGCTATCAATGCTTTTGAAAGCTTGGTCCTGTCCAATGGCAAATTAGGCTCTTTGGATATCATGGTGATATTGCCATTGTAACCAAGTTCTCTGAGAGACTCAATGGTTCCAAATGCCCCGCTCCCTCTATATAAAAGCGGACATTAGCTGTTTTGATCCAATACAAGAGGTGAATTTGGCTTCATACCCTCCTACGACCACGATTCTGTCGCTGCTAGCAACTTTGCAGGTCTTGACCGGCTCTCTGCCCCATTCCTTGAGGGATGCCTCGTCAGTCTTGACATAGAAAGCCCCATCCTTCTCGACGACCTCGAACTTTCTCAATGCGTTTGGTGCGGGAGCATCTTCCACGTCTCCACTGACGATATTGAAACATGCTACGATAACCATTAGCGACTTTCTGCAGAACAGAAATACATATAATTGAAGAAAGACTACATACCTCCATGCCACGGGCAAGTTATTCTCGCATCGGGCGTAAGAATGCCCTTGACCAAAGGGGCGCCATAGTGTGTACATTTGGCGGTCATGGCATGGACCTGATCGTCCAGCTTGATGAGAAGCAATTTCACCCCCTCGACTCCTTGAACTTCAACTTCGATTTTGTCTCCATTTTTAATCTCGCTAGGCGAGGAGCCGGCAAGTTTGTACTCGGACATCTTGGGAGAAATCGTCGATGAGAAGTGCGGGGTTATGGAAGTGCTAAATGATTTGCTCCTATCTAGATACCACTGCAGTCAGTACACAAGTTATCAACCCACTGAGGGAAAGGTATCATAATGTAATCAATTGATAGCCTCTCCCAATTTCCTCAATTACGAGCAAAGTAAAGTCGACGATGAATTGAGAATTCGCGGGGCTTACGGACTTAACGAGAAGAGAGGCCGGTAATGGATTCTATCACTGTATCGTGGCGGGAAAGGATACTTGTTTGAGGCAACCAAGGGCCCAAATTGACTCGAGTATGCAATCTGCTTCGTAGTATGCTTCTTTGACCGGGCGAGGACACGGCGGACGGCGAGAAACAGGTGAGGGGACTGCGGGCTATGCATGCTTTGTCTGCGAGGCCGGGAAGGCAAACGCAGAATCCACCAGCCAAACAGCTCTGGATCAGCCCCTCGACGCTTGTAATGAGCTACTTAGTATGCGTGTGCATCTGGGTTCTCTGTGAAACCGAGTGTCTCCTCCTTTACACTGCCAATTTGGACTTACAGCTGCTGAAATGCCGTGTACTTCGAGCCGTTCGGTGTAAACAACCTGTCGACGGAATTATGTCATAGGTTGGGATACTCTGGCCAATGGCCGTGGCTTGAAAGTCAGCACTGAGAGACGGAGAAGACTGTGCTTGATATAGACTAACGATGGCAATACATATACAAGATCCCGCCAGTCCGTCCGTGACTCCAATATCCGTTACAGATGCTAAAACGTAGTATGTCAAATGATGCTCCTGTTGATCACCAATGATGACCGTCCACCACCGCCTCGTCTCCCTCTTGAACGTCCTCGGTTTGTCTTACCCCTAGCTCTGGGCTTGGGCTTCGGTTTCCGCTTGGCTACCCAGCCAGGCCCGTGGAAGAGAGACGAGTCTTCCTGGTAGTCTTCATCTTCTTGTACGATTGGGTCGCTGGATAGAGTCAGGTCTACTATCATAGAGCCCTCTGGAACCTGGGAAGCGGGTGGATTGTTATCTTCGATATCCTCATTTTCCACGAAAAGAGGGAGGTCTTCCTCGTCATGAGGTGGGGGTGATGTCGATTTCGCTGCTGGGTCTTGGGTCTTGATGGGTGGAGGAGCTGTCGCCGGCGGAGGCGAGAAGGACGCGTCCGTGGGATTCTTAGGTAGAATGGGCTGAGAGCTGCTGACTGGTTTTGCAGGTGCTGCTGCGCGGGGAGTAGACTCTGCAAGGAGGTCATCTATGCTTGGGCCCAAGAAGTCTTCGTCGGAGCCGTTTCCGGCTTCATAGAAAGGGTTGGGCACGAGGGAGTCGGGGTTACACTCGCTCTCGTCGTCGTCTGACGATGCAGCGGCTTTATCGGCGGCTTCATCAACAGCTTTATCGGCACTCTCATTAGAACCTTCGCCAGTAGCGTTATCAGTGGCCTCCGCTACTGGCTGAGATGTTTTCTCCTTCTCTCCATCGCTGCCATGCGCGGAGCTGGTGGCGGAGATCCAGTTTTCTAAGGCGGACAAAGGCGACATGTTCGAGGGTTTTGAGGCCTCTTCACCCCGTGGGCAAGGAGATCTCGGTGGCTCAGGCTCTGTTGCACCTTCATTGGCCTTTTCTGAAGGTTGGTTTTGTACAGGTTGACTGGAACCGAAACCAGCGAATTTGGGTGACATTATTTCCGAGCTCTGTTCGCAGGCAGCTTCGAATATGTCATTTTCGATCTCATCCGGAAGTGGGATACTCTCTGGCACTATGCTTTCCTCACCAGTAGCCTGTTCGTCCATGTCCTCTGTAATATTGCCTTGCCTACCTTTCCCCTGGCTGTCTTTTTCTTGAATGATCGATTCTTGGCTGTCTTTTTCTTGAATATTCTTTTCCTGGCTATCGTCCTTTTCCTGACTGGTGCCACTTGCTAGTATGAAGTCACTCTCATGAGGATCAACCAAATCCGAATTCATGGCCGATCTGAACCCAGCATCTTTGATCAACTGCGAAATTTCTCGGCGTCGAGGAGAGGAGACCTGGACATTTTCCGGCTGTGAGGAGAAGAGACGCGGTGCTTGCTCCCTACTACATAGAATAGTAAGTAAAGCAAGTGGTCAAATATTGAGGGATTTACCATTATACCAACAGGCAAGCATTTTGCGTCTCCGCTATCTCTGTCTCCAGATGTGCCGAGTTCTCCTCTGATCCCATCAGCTGCTGTTCCTCCTCGAGTCGTACCAACTCCTCCTCTAGGACTGCGAGTCGCTCTTTCAATTCATCTGCAGTTTCAAGTGCAGCGGAGCTGATCAACTTTGCGTCGATGAGGTTTTCTGACTCAACTCTTCGCACGCCATCATCTTCTCCGTCCTCCGAATCTTCGTATCCAGGCATCTCGAATTTGCTGTAAATTCGTGGCTCGTCGGACTCGGCCTTGTCAGCCTGCGGATTTTTCCGATCACGCTTGGCTAGGCGAATGGAGATGGTGCCATCTGGATAGCGTATCTCGACAATTGCCGTGCGGTAAGGGGATACCTGGGGCTGCCAGGTGACTGTTGATAGATCGATTTGCTTGAAGGCGAAGATGGTTCCCTCATGTAGATTGCTTTTGTCCGCATCAGGAAGGGTGGACATGTCTTCTGGTAAAGTAGGTAGATCACCAGGAAAAGCCTGCGCGTTATTCAGCGAGCCCTCTGTGCCATTCGTCTTTTGGCCGTTTGGCTGCTCAACTTCTGCGTGTGGCGGTTCGGTCATAGGAACGTCTCCGTCTGGCTCGTTAGGCTCGGCATCCCCATAGTCCAAAGTGATATACTCCGCTAAATCGACATTCTGATCATGACCTTCTTCGTATCCTCCTGTTTCCTCTGCCTCGTAGTAAGGCTGCGACTGGCGTTTCTTCTTTCTCTTTTTCTTGCCAGCGTACGGTTGGTCAGCACGTAGCTTCTGAATGGCAGCATAGGCATGGGCGTCCCATCTCTGTACAAACGGGAATGGAGGTGTAGCTAATTTAATGCTATCGTACTGGCATTCGGTGGCTCGAAGGATGATCCTATCTTGCCAGTTCTCAACTGGTTGAATCGCTCGTTTGTCTGGCATTTCGACCTCGTCTCTTTTCCGTTTTGGGGTACTCTTAGGTGTAAAGTTATTCTTTTCAGCAAGTTTCTTTCTCGTTTGCTCCTCATCTTGCTTGGTCTCAGGAGCTTTAACGCCTAAAGACCCGAACAGCATGCGTCGGGTACTGGGGAGATCCAGTCTCGATTGTCTTGTGGATAAGTCGGTGTTTGGTGGTGAGACGGCTTTATCTAGAACCGATGTAGAAGTGGCGGGACTATCAACCTCCATGGTCGATGAAACTCGGCGATTTTCACGATTTTTGCTCGGCTTAAGGGATACCTCAACGCCACCCCCCTCTAGATCCCGTAATAGCTGTTGTCTTTTCCTCTCAAATTCGGCTTTCTCTTTCTCCTTCACTTTTTCAAGCATGGTATCAACCACACCGGGGCAACTTCCACCGCCCTCTTCCCAGGCTTTCATGTCGTCAAAGTTGGCATCTTTGTTTAAGATGCCTGCCGTTTTGAGTCGAAGCAGCTTTTTGCGCATCTTAGCTCTAATATTGCTTCGTTTTGTCCGAATATTGCCATGGCCTGGTGGATTATTAAGTACTGCTTTCGCGGAATTGAGCGCCTTCTTAGCAGATTCCAATATAGAAGCACTGTCGCCGCTGCTGGAGGATGAGGATGAAGAAGAAGAGGAAGAGGACGAGGAAGATGAAGATGAGGATAAAGATGCTGCATCCGAAGCTGATTCTTCGGAGTCTGATTCTGATTCCGAATCCGAACTGGAACTCGAACCGGAGTCTGAGCCCGAATCTGAATCCGAGTCCGCCTCGGAGCTAGAAGATGATTCGGAACTACTGGATTCGTCGGACTCAGGCTCTTCACCTTCACTCGAGGACTCATCCAAAAGATGTTTGTCCCTAGAGCTTGAAGTAGTAGCTATGAGCGTAGTACTCTCGGTTTCCCTATGAGCGTCTGCCTGCAGATTCTGCTCCGGCTCAACATGAGGTGTCTCCTGCCGTTCAACCACCGGAGAAGAGGCACTCTTTGCAGGTTCGACGTCCAGAGTGGTAGGTATGATTTGCACCCCGCCGTCCGTTTGAGACGGACGTTCCTCGTCGTCTTCAATAACTTCCTCCTGGTTGACATCACCGGCCTGTTCCTGTATGACGGTGGGTTCCTCCGTGACGACCTTTTCCTGCTGACGATCATCTTCGACCACTAAAGTCGCTTCCAAAGCCTCTTCGGTGGTCAGTGAAACGGGCTCTTCACGGCTCGTATCTTCCCTGTCCAGTCGTGGCCGCTTATGTCTCGGAGGCATAGTGAAAGATGGTCTGGATATGGGCGAACGTTTGAGGTCTCGACGCTGTTTTCCGAACTGCACGCCGTCGATCAGGCATGTTCCGTCGGGTGTAATCTGGCGTCGTCCAGTGGCCATTCGAGTAGCGATTTCTTCGGTATCCAGGGGTCGAATACTAATGGAGTAAGTGTAAGCAGGCGTCGGTATATATGACGATGATCGGAAGTAAGACGTACACAACTTCATCACCCTCTCGAAGCAGAGCATCTGCACGCAAGAAATGCAGACATTCCGAGCCCATCACCTCCACGGTGTAATCGTACAGCGGCCACCGTTTCCCATCCTCGTCCTCGTGGTCCGAAGCATTTCTCGATGTGGTCTCCAGGGGCACCACGTCGTTGATGTCGACCAAAAGCTGGGAAATTATGTAGTCGGGATCACCTGCACTGGTGCTCGTAGAGGTATATGTAGTGTTGAAGCTCGGGCTGGCACTCAACGCGCGGAGGGTTGGACCAGAGCTCGCAAAGGAGGATAAGGCGGAGGGCTGGCGGGATAGCGATAAGCTTGGAGTCCGGGCGACTGGCGTGCTCCATAAGAGGCGCGTGACGGGCAATTCGTGCCGGTGTATTATGAGATGAATACGCATTGTCACAGTCCCGTAAAGCTGCTTGGGCGCGTTCGTTGTGTCAATTTGCCCGTGGTGGTTGACTATGTCATGTCCTGCAGAATACGTGCCTCGTAGTGTGGCGGCATCTGTCGAGTAGACTAGGTCACGCACAATGTATCTATAAGGCACGCACAGTATAATTCGTGAAGCTAAGCGTGTCGTCGGGCACTTGTTGACGACGGTCGATATGTCAAAGCTGTCAGGTCGAGTCAAGCTGGCGGTTTATGCAGCGCGGATCAAGTCGAGGCAAAAGAAAAGTTTCGCGCGAGCTTGGCCCGATTAGGTTCGGCAGGCTAAACTCCCGTCACTTAACGACTTTATATTGAGCAGAGAATAGTAAATGTATCGAGATAGACTATGACTAGCTGACTGCCAGCGTGGTTTACAGTGAAAGATGAGCCACAGGGAAAGGAAAGGGTATACTCTATTATCATTAGATCTAGAAACCGACATTACTTCCTCCCGTCATCAATATCAAGAAGAAAAACAGACTAAGTCCCCTTTTAGTCTCGTTATAGCCAGCTCTGACCCGCTAGACACCTGCTTAACGCCGTCCCCAGTAAAGAAAATCGCGCCCGTGCCAGATTGATAGTCATTAAATCGTCGAATACCTCTTGTTCGTAAGTCAAGGTAACGTCTTCGTCTTCGTTGGCCCCGGCACAGGTTTCCTAGCAGGCATACCCAGGTTGGGCGCTGTCCTTCTCGGCTGTGGAGGCGGCGGCCGGTCCGGCGGCAAGGACTGAGACGACGAAGACGTCGAAGCCAGATCCGACATCGACGCCGTGGGCGACTCCGACACCCCATCTTGCTGTCCCGCATACTGGTAGTACTGAAACTCACGTATCTGCTTCGCCATCAGCGGATCGATGTTGTCTGGCTGCCGGTCCGCCTCACTTGCCACGGCTGGTCTATACTGATTACTGCCATCCCGCTGCTCGACCGAGACGGGATCGATATTCGTAAACGCAAAGCTGGGCGAATGCGATTCGGCCTCGCTGGGGAATAGTCGTTCGTCGCTTTTTGAAAAGCCTGAATTCGTAAACGCAAAGCTGGGCGAATGCGACTCGGCCTCGCTGGGGAACAATCGTTCGTCGCTTTTTGAAAAGCCTGAGTCGTGTCCGTAGGCGCCGGAGGGGCTGCCGAAGCTGTTGCTTCTGGGATTACCGCGGGATACTGAAGGTTTCGTATCAGTTGAAGTCCATGATGAGGAGCGGTGAGATGCGGCAAGTGGGTTATACTCGCGCCTCGGGCCATCCACGGGGGCAAGGGCATCTGCCATTGCGTCCTCGTAGCTGGGAGGGGGTGCCTCTTCATCGTATTGGTCCATTGGCCGGTAGGTTGCCGGGTTCGGGCGGGGAGGCTGAGAGGGCGGGTTTGCCGGGTTTATCGGGCCGAGAGCCAGGTTTGGGCCAGGGGCTTGGTTGGGCGGCATGTGGGTTGGGGCAGGGTTGAAGCCGGGGGTTGGCTGTGGTATGGGTGCGGGTATAGGGCCCTTCAATGGCTTTCCGTTCATCGCGTCAAGGAGGGCTTGTGGTGGAGCGATGCCGGAATATACCTCGACAGCCATCCGCAGTGGGAGGACGATGAGCTCTTGCTATTATCGGTGTCAGCGTGATACTATTACTTTCAAGTATAACTTCTTTGGAGGAACAGGTCGGGGGTAGATAAACCCTGGCTGCAGATAGATTAGATCGAAAGGGAAATACCTTCGACCCAGCCGGCCCGTGGGCGAGGCCAACCCTTACTTCAAGCTCGTACTTTCTCGACAGGTTACATGCCTCGAATGACGGTGAGACAGAATTGGGCAGGGGTATGCGGTTCCACATTTCCGCATCTAGCTTCCATTCTTTACCCGATGGTTCACTGCCGTTGCCTAGCCGCATGTTGATATTACTTCGAGTAGCGATGACCCAGCTCCCTGACTCAGTGCGCGTGAGATCTTGTGCACGGACATGGGTGTACGATATAAGCTCTATCTGTAGCAGCTGAAGATGCACGGTCTCGGGACTGTCGTTGAGCTTCTTCACCAGGATCCGAAGTGGGAGGGGTTCGTTGCATGTTATTATAGGGGGACTGGGCAGTCGTGCGTCGACTGAGAAGCGAGGCAGCAGATCATTCTCAGCGTTGCCCTTCAAGGAGCCTTTCCTATCTTGCGGTGATTGCGGAAGCCTATTCTTGAACTGGTGTTCTCGTCTGGCATATGACTCTTTGTCGGCTTCCTTCTTCCGCGGGGGTTCAATTGGGAGGAATTTGAAGTCCGCAAACTAAGGCTAGTCAGTAACAAAGCAGACCACAATTGCCATAGAGTCTGAGGGGAAAACGCACCCCTCGATAGTTCTCTTTGTAAAACTGGGGCCGCACCACTGTAGCCTTGACATAGTATTTGATCTCAGCTTCGCCCGGAAACCCAGTCAACGACGGGGGCAGCGTCCTCCTGATATGCAGATTGATACTCCTGGCAACCTCAACCCTTATGCCGGCCATATTCAGATTTGTGGCAATCTGGTTGTCGATACAGTCATTGTTGAAGGGAAACTACTTCATTAGTATAGACCCGATGAGGAAGTTCGGTCGACCACTCACTTTGAAGCGGAATGGATATTCATACACGCCCGCCGAGAGGGTATAGAAGGTGTTGGGCGTGGCACGCTCGAGTATCTCAGGCGAGGGAAAGACGGTGATGACTTTGTACAGCAGCTACCCCGCGTCGACAGCAATCAGCATTGTCTCCAGCCATGAAGTCCACACTCGCAAGTCTGACCTTGTGCAGTTCGATCTCCGTGCGCTTCTTATCCGACCGCTCGTTATTCGGATACCTGGCCGAGGCCAGACGAGTGCGACTCTCGCCCTCGAGCTTGACGACGATGGAGGCAACGGACGTTTCGGTCTGCAGAGACAGGACCGCTTTGCCCGTGATGTAATCGAGGTTCGTGAAGAACTCATGCGGTCGATCGAGGAAGATACGGACCGACATGATGGACTACCTACGACGATGGCTTTGGTGTAGGAGGGGTGGTTGAAAGCGAGAGAGAACGAGAGGATGGTCGCCAATCAACGCATCCTTTAGAGTAGTGACAGATCCGAACTCTTATAGAGGCTAAGCTTCAGGATATAAACAGATTAAGCGCTGCATGGATCCCAGCATGAATCTACCGGTCGGGATGCGCGAGTCGTGGCTTTGACAGAGTCGTCGTGGTGGAGGCGGCTTGGTGATATAGACTCCGCGCGATATCAATGACGTACCCGGCTCAGGTACCAACAGGACAGTACACTATGTATCTAGACCGCCAGACTACTCAGTGTCCGGTATACTGCTGCCTGTGTTTACAGCGCCTACAGCGGAATCCACGGTCACTGCAGAATGCACAATGCGACTCAGCTGGTCTACGAGGCTGAAAGGCGTGGACGAGCGACCGCGGGCAAGGGATCCGGCAGACGCATGAAGAATCGCTGCCTGAGCTGAGCGAGCGGCGATCCCGGCCAGATGGAAGCAAGGGAGAGACCCGGCTCAGCCATATCCGCGCGTCGTCTGCGTTTCTTCTTCTTCTTCTTCTGCTGCTTTTTCTTGTTTGTTTCGTGAAGAGAAAAAGTTGAGGCGCAGTTGATTAGTAAGCACACGTGATGGTACGGATAAACGTTGACGCGGAGAGGTCCCTTAGTCAGCAGTCTGTCCCAAAGAGGAAAGATACGACGACACGAAGAAGCGCAAGAAGACACGAAGACACGAACAAGACACACTCGGGGACCAGGAGGAGGCATATCCCGACAGAATGCGTGGCAGACAGCGATGACATGGCAGGGCGCATGCTGTACGGAGTACCGGCGGTGTCAGGTCCAGTCACCGCACATGTGCTGTCAGCGCAGAGCCAGAATCAGGGCAGCCTCCCTGCCAGCTCCTTACTCACTACTACTCCGTCCAGTACACCCCGGACTCGTCGTTTCGGCATGCGACCAGTAAACAGCACATCGCCGCCCTCCTGATTCATGTAAGACAGGTCTCGCCAAGGTGCACCCCAGGACAGGGGCTGCAGGGCCAGCTCGCGACCTGCTGATTGGCCGGCCGCCGTCTGCTCGGGCGCGCGCCAGGGAATATTGAAACTATCGCTGGACCGCAAAGCCACCGACAGCACCGGCAGCAAACAGTCACATAGCTGGCAGCAGAGAAGAGGACTCGACTTCGTGTTGACGCTGCGAGGGCATCGCGTATCGGCTGATACGCCCATCTTACCGAAGGCCTGGCCCTGTTTCAGACCGGCGGCGCCCGCGGGCCAATCAGCGCGCGCCCAGCTCTCCCCGCGGACCCACCGCCCGCCCACAGGGGGAGACCCGTAATTTCACGTACGGTAACGCGACTGTTTTGTTTTTCCCGGCCGGCGCGCTTTTAAGCTGCGCTCGCCGCCTCCTTTTTTCTCCTCCTCCTTCTCCCTCTCTCGCCATCACCACGCTCGCTTCTTCGGTCCTTCGTTGTCTCTCTTTCTCCTCAGCTCTCTTTAACCAGTCTCTAAAAGACGTTCTCTCGTTACACCGTCAAGATGAAGTTCACTGTCGCTGCCATCGTTGCTTTCGCAGCCGTCGCTGCCGCCCAGACCTCCCTCACCCCCGAGCAGCAGTGTGCCGCCAAATGTACGTCTCCTCTCCATTAAGTATAGCAGTGTGTCTAATGTTGTTTTCCAGGTGACCTTAAGGACATCTGCTGCAAGGCCATCTGCTTCAACGTCCCCTGCCCGTCCAACCAGGACGCCGACAAGACCACCCAGTGTGCCGCTAAGTGCCCTACCAACCAGGGCCCCGAGGTCTTCGCCCGCTGCCAGCAGGGCTGCATCAAGGATTACTTCTACACCCCCGGCGGCACTCCCACCGGTGCTCACCCTGACACCTCCTCTCCCGCCGGCGCCACCCAGACCTCCTCCTCCTCCGGCTCCAGCCCAACCACCACTGGCTCCAGCTCCGGCTCTGCCACCGGCTCCGGCTCCCAGACCTCCCCCACCGGCTCCAGCTCCGGCTCCGGCTCCTCCCCATCTGCCACTAGCTCCGGCTCTGGCTCTCGCCCAACCCAGTCCGGCGCTGCCTCCAGCAACTACAAGGTCCAGCTCGGCTCTGCCGCTGGCGCCATCGGCCTCCTGGCCGCTGCCTTCGCCCTCTAAGCGCGTCAAGTCAACCCTTCACTCACTACCTTTCTTCCGTCCCTGTTGTTGGATCATGTCGTTATCTGAGTTCCGGATCATGTTGTAACTCTACCTTTAATTAATTTAATAGCGGGATGGCCTTGGAGCACAGATGTCTCTTCGTCTTATAGCACGTCAGTATCATAATAATACCCCAATGTTCATTATGCTTCTTCGTCCCCGCGACTCTCGCTCCTCACCCCTGGCCGGCCCCCAACGCGCGATCACATGACGGCTCTTCTTCGAATGAAGTCCGTCCTCATAGAACGTGCGATTCGCCGTGCAGATGTCCCTTCTCGGTCTCTTCCTCGACCCTGCTGCCTATAAATAGAGACCGTACTCTGTAGATCGCACTAGATCTACGCATCTTGGTAATTGAGAGCTCCCCTCCCTCCAGAGATATCATAACAGCGGCAGGACTATCATATCAAGATGCACGTCCCAGCTGAAACCAGAACGCCCGTATTCCCTCCCTCTGATACTACACCGCCCCCAGCCAGAAGAGACGATAGAAGATGTGCAACGCCGCCCTCGTCAAGAGCATAGCCGCCTACGTAGCGAAGCACATGGCCAGCTACGACCCCTCCCATAACGTCCGGCACGTCTCGCGCGTAGTCGGCCTGGCGCAGACGATCCTCGCTCGGGAGCGCGAGCGCGATAGCTCCGTCCCCTACGACGAGACGGCCGTCACCCTCGCGGCCTGGATGCACGACGTAGCGGACAGGAAATACCTCCCCAAACCAACCGACGGCGTTGAACAGGTGAACACCAAATCCACCTGCTTTAGCCCTCGTACCTATCCTTATAGTTGCGCAGTGTCTAACGCTCGGGGAAAGATTGATCCCGACACCATCATATACGATACCCTTATAGATCACGAGGCGGACCCAGCCCTAGCCCACAGAGTGCAGAAGATAGTCTCGCACGTCTCGTACTCGACGGAAATGAAGGATCCAACTGTCGTAAAGCACCTGGCTACCCGCGAGGGCGGATATCCCGAGCTCGCCGTCGTGCAGGACGCAGATCGTCTAGAGGCGCTTGGGGCCGTGGGTATTGCGCGCTGCTTCACCTATCTCGGGGCCAAGTATAAGGGTTTGAGCGCGGAGGGGTTCGAGCCTGATTTAACCAATGCCATTGAGCACTTTGAGGAGAAGCTCATGAGGCTTGAGGGGATGATGAAGACGGCTACGGGGCGGGAGATGGCGAGGGAGAGGACGTTGAGGGTTAAGGAGTTTCAGCGGTGGTGGGCTGATGAGATCGGTGTCTGATGCCTACCTTACCTACCTACCTTAGGTACCTACCTGACATAAGGAGGTAATTATACCTACGTATATATTGTTAAGAGAATAGTTGTAAATAGTCTCGTGTCAAATGATCGATTATATAGCTTGCTTGCTAAAGTATGTCTTGCGTGAATAAACCAACCTCAAACCTATCTAACAAATCCAATGAACTCCCTGAACCCAAGCAGATACTAGCAAAAAGCATAGTAGCAAAAACACAAAAAGCCGATGCAAAGAGCAAAAATAGAGATAATAGCTTGAAGCAGTAAATAGCGAGAGGCTCAAAAGTAACAAACAGCTGGCAATGGGGTATGTAGATCGAGAGAGAAAAAAAAAACCTCTCTCAGCATCTCTGTTGATATGTAGATTTATATGCTTCTAGGCAGGGGGGGGAAGAGAAGAGAGAGGACAATCCCCTGCCTCAAGTAAAATAGATGATGGAAACAGAGATATGCAAGTATGTGAGAACAAGTCAAAGTAACAAATGATACCTTCCAACGCCGGTGCCGTCTGTCTTCTGAGAGCAAAAAATAAGTATCAGTGAGTAAAAATAAAGAGATTGTGCTGCTGGGATATAGGTGTTAAGAGGAATAGAACAATGCAGGATTGCTGAATTCGGGGTGGATAAACACCACTTATATAACGTGAGAGGTCAAGGTTGAGGTGGATTGACGCTGTGTGTTGGTAGTCAATAATAATGTAAAGATCGGTAGGTTTCAATCAGTATTCAGATCAAAGTGTTCAGTTTATAGTGTTTGTTCAGTTCAGACTCGATCCCGAGCGAAGTCGAGGACATCACAGTCATCTTCGAAGAAGCCATCTTCGTCGGCAGGCTCGCCACTGGCATCGTGTCCCCGTTTGCGGCGGGTAGTGATGACCACATGTTCACCGGTGCCGCCCTGGCCAAGGCTGATGAGGTTCTCCATCTCATGATGCTTGGCCTTGCCTTCGGTATCGGGCCCGCTTCCGTCGTCACTACGTGCCACGCTGCGAACAATGACTTTGCGCGTGGGAATATCACAGCCGAATACCCATGAGCCGGTCTCGGAAGGGCGATCGGGCTTCGCGGAATATACCGCCAGCGTTATGCGGCGATCGGTGTGGAAGGGTTGGTAAGGAGCGTGTGTCTCGATCTCGGCCTGCGCTAAGGGTGGCGTCTTGATCTTCGTGCTGCTGCTTGCAGGGCGATGGCTGGAGGTTCCGGCCCAGAAACCAGTCACGGTGTCTGGGCCTCGCGTGATGGCTTGTTCGTGGATATACGAACTGTGTATCTCGGGTGGGAGTCGTGCTTCGAGAATCTTCCCACCAAAGAACGGCTGAGCGAGTCTTCTGTTCTTGGGAGAAGATGAGCTCTTCCCGACTTGATAGACTTTGAAAGCTCCGCCGTCCATGATGCCTAGGGAGAGTTCCTTGGCCTGTTCATCGCCTATCCAGACAACTTTGGTTCCGTTGCTGTCCTTTGCGAAATTTGAGGGATGAAGGCGGTTTTCACCGACGTAGCGGAGATTGTTCATGGTTTCGGTAGCGGCACCCACAGACTTGCTTAGACCTGCGGCTACTGCTTTGCCCCCAGCGGAAGGAATTGCGAATCCTTTGGTTACGGTAAATGCTCCGACGCTGGGAGCTCGGCCCCGCATAGCGGCGAGGAACGGCTGAGTGGTATCGCCTACCAGCTTAACGGCGGCGGAAAATGGATTGAGAGGCATCTCGTCGGCGGCGTCGTCGCGTGCATACGAGTCGTTATTCGTCGTGGTGATCGAGTTGAGAGATCGTCGTAGTGGAGGCCATCGGAACGCAGCGGGCGGCACCTCATAGACGTGGGTTGTACCCTTCTTCGTGATGATAGCGACATGTTCACCATTAGGCGCCGTCCAGATAACATCACGTATCGTCGATGTGGTGAGCCTGGCGTAACGTGCAACCTGCCGAACGTGAGCCGCTGGCGGGTTGGATTTAGCAGTGGAAAAGGGGTCCTCGGCAAGGAAAGCCCTTGCCCGACAGAGACGGATCTGCATCAGGTCCCAGATACACTGTATATCGCCTTTCTTGCTTGCAGTAACGAGCATGAGCCCGTTAGGCGACAAGGACAAAAAGCTACAGCCGTGTGGTGGCTGGAATGTGGCAACTGGATTAGGATTGGAAGATTTTCCATCCTGGAAGTCCTCGAGTGGCTTCAAGTCGAATATGGAGACGAGGTCTGGTTCGTTCGACGAAGGAACTTGAGTATCTTGTGCATGAGTAGGGGGCAATAGATCAGCGGCAAACGCGTGCTGCTCCATTGACTGGGGTCGGCGTAGAGGCTGTGAGGGTCCGGTCTGGGAGTCCTTATTCCAGTAGTTATTCCAAGTCTGGAGGCCTTGATCTCCGATCCAGCGGGCACCTTTGAACATTTCTTGGGTCACGCCTCGTGCAACTTTATTGAGGAAGCTTTCACCTTCACCGGAATCGACTCCACAGGTGATGGATGGCCGAGAAGGAGGGTTGTGGGAATCAACACCATACATCTTTCGAAGGGTAACATGCGGTGGAGTAGCTCCGTGGAGTGAGACTCTGTGGGGGGAAGGGCTGACAACAGCAAGCCAGCGGCCGCTGACCGATAGGATGGGTACGTCGATGATCTTAGAGTACGCACGGCCAGCTTCTAAATGCGGGTCATCGGCGTCCGTGGAAACAGAAGAGTTAGAATATCTTCGGATCTCACGGGCCTGCACATTCGTCCAGACCTTCGTGATACATTGATAGACAGCGGGCAACGGCGCAGGGGCGACGCCAAATACTAAGACCTCACCACTAGTACCCGAGGCGATAATGACCAGATTACCGCTGGCAAAGGTACGCAGGTTCGCAGTTGGAGGGGGTATGTATGGCTTAACACCGGGAAAAGCATCAACGCATGGAATTGGTTTGGTAGCGAACAATGTCGAAATGAGCTCCCTGGTCTTGAGAGAGTAGATCTGAACCCTCGTCTGAGCCAGGGAGGGTATATCCGGTTTCACGTTTCCAGTCTGTTTCGGGGACGTGCCGGTAAGGAGGTCCATCTGGTCAGACACACTAGGAGTAGATGGAGAGGCAACAGATATATCATCCTTTGGAGTTAAGCCGTGGGTCGTAATAGCAACCAAAGGGCGAAGTGACAGGAAAGGGTCAGCGCTAGAGGACCAGGTTAGGACCTTCGCATCGATGACTCTCCCGGTGAGACCCTGGATCGAGCCTATAACCTTGGTTCGGGAGTTTTCTACAGCAAGGACGTCCAAAGCACCCTCACGGCCAACCAAGATCACATTTCCTCCAGTTTTTGCCGTCTTATGGGCAGAAGACGCAAGGAGCTCGATGGAGCAGAAGGAATGTCCCGGTTGCTGGGGCAGCATGATTTCCGGATTTGGGGCGCCAAGGACTTCGGCATCAGGGGCGGAGTAGAGATGTGTCTGTGGAATTTGAGAAGGAGGAGGAGGAGGATAACTTAGCCTATTATTACTACGGTGGCTGCTGATGGAGTAACGAGCTTGTCTGTCCCGGGGCACGAAGCTCGATGGCGACGAGAGGGGGGTGAGTTCAGCTTGGCTAACCGGGCGTAGTCGTGTCTGAGGAGGTGAGGTTGGTGGGGAAGCCGGACTGTAGCTGACTTCATGGGGAGGCGGGGGCAGAGCAAAAGCCGGAGGAGATTCAGCGATTCCGGCGCCATCCGCGGGGTCGTTTGGAGGGCTCTTCCCAAAAGGCACGCCCCTTGCCCAGGTGTCTGTCCGAGCAGCGAAGTCTGGCTCACCTGGGGAGGGCGCGTACTCATCCAAGGGCCCGAAGGCCGGTGAGTCAGCGGCGCTCGGCGGTTCGACCATGGTGGGAGCCGGTGGTACAGAAAGTGCTGGTGAATGGCTCATTGGAGAAGGTTCAGGACTGGAGTGATAGATCAGCAGCTGGTTGATGATATGAGGGAAGCTATAGGCTATGATGTATGCTCATTAAATACTCACGAGTCATCCAAAAGCGTTTTCGCATCGGGTTTAACCGTGCTATCGGGGTCACTTCTGGCGACATCGTCCGACTTCTTCTTGATCTTCTTCTTCGCCACGTCTGCGGATGTAAGCGGCGGTTGGGAAAGCGGACTTCCCAGCGCAGGAGACAGGCTTCTTTGGTGGCGGGTGCTGGATGCTTGCGGCATACAAAGGTGCCGGAGTCAGAGGGCCGGCGTTGGCACACCAGCGGCTAATCTAGAGGGTATTCGGCGCGAAGCACAACGCCGGAAAGTAGTACTTTGGCTGGTTCTCCTTATAGAGGGTCAGGAGTAGTCGTTGCGGATGTGATGGGAGGTCAAAGGGGTGTTAGAGGAGCTTTGCGCGTCAAGGGCGGGTCAGCCGGGACCGGCTTCCGGGAGTAAGAGACGGCGAGGACAGCGGTCTCGGGAGATCAAAGGCGGGCAGCAGGCTTCAGCAGACAACAGCCGACGGATCCGAGCTACGTTTCGCTCTGTGCCGCCGCCTGTCCGCGTCGAGGGAAGCGTTCAGCCGGGGAGGTAGCCTTTAGGCTGGGCGAGGTATCTAGCAGTGGGGCAGCAAGCTCCGGCTCGGGAGGGCGTACACAAAGGGAGCCAGGCCTTCCAGCTCGGAAGCAGGCTGATCTGCGGCGGCGAGTCGTATGTCAAGGCGGTGTTTCCAGCGTGGGTTCAGTGGGAGTGGTGGTTGTCGAGGGTGAAGGTAGAAGTAGAGAGAGAGAGAAGACGAGGGGAGCAGAAGGCAGAAGGTCACGACGTTCGAGGGCGTCATGCGGTGCAAACAGGCCAAACACGACAGGCACGGTCACCTGATGCGTGACTAATCAGCTGCTTGGGGAAAAGGAGATAGATAGAGAGATAGAGAGATGGAAGAGAGATAGAAGGGAGGTAGAGGAGACGAGATAGAGGAGACGAGATAGGAGAGAGGAGAGACGAGAGATGTGGTAGAGGAGACGAGAGACGAGATAGAGGTGAAGGGGAGACGAGAGACGAGAGATGTAGTAGAGAAGGGGTATGGCAGCTACGGGTGACCGCGGACAGGCACGTTAGAGGGTCAGTCAGGTCATCCTGGGTCATCCTTCCCAGCCATCCATAGAGCTATATCGCTATGTATAGTGATCGAATATGTATGTCCTGCCAGCTCTCACCAGCCAATAAGTCCACCACCAAGCACCCTGAGAACCAAAAGATATGCCGTCCGAGACGGAACTCCAAGCAACGCCGGCGTGTTGGTGTATCTATGCGCATGCTGTTTCTGGCCATAGAGAAATTACCGGTATCAAGTGCTCTCCAGGCTGTACTGCAAATAATGATCTGTGTCGAGGCCTCGTTCAGCCCTGCTCAGCTCTTCTTCTTGAGCGCCGCCGCCTTGGCCTTGGCTGCCTTCTTGCGGTTGCTGCGGATCATGACGAGTCCAAGGAAGCTCCCGACGACCGTAGAGCCCAGAAGCGTCAGGATCACAGGGATGCGGATCGCCCAGACGCGTGGTGGGAAGAGATCGTGGAGCGGGTGGCCCTGGTCGACGAACGGCTGGTGACAGCTGTTAGTAGGACATCCAGCAATCGCACAGAGAGGACGACCAACCATCAGTAGAGTCCATGCCGTGTAGTAGAGAAAGACTGCAGTCGCCACGAGCAGCATGGCTAAGCCGAACAGTTGGCCGAGCTGTTGGTTCTTCTTAGCTTTCACTCTTTCGCTCACTTAGGGACCGACTCACCATTGCTGCGGAATAACGAGTGAGCTTCGATGTCAGATACCTGCAGGAACACGCCGCCGCTCGCTCTGGTCTTCAACGCGGCCTTCCAGGTCGCTCGTTCGCAGCCGCGAAAAAGGTCGAACTTGCCGCGGCCTCTGCAAATATTTGTCCACGTGACACGCTTTTTTGATCTCGAAAACTTTCAGCGCGACCGGGCAAGACGCTGGATGTTCACGATACACATCTAGGCTTGCTAGCACACCTACCCGCGTCCCTCCACGATGGCAGACACGATGGCGATGCAGTCGGCGGTCCGTCTGCCCACTCCGCCGCCGGGGGTGTCCTACTCTCCGCGCGCATCAGTCCCGCGCAAGCGGTCACCGGCCTCGCGTTCGCCCTCGCCGGACCGTCGTCGCCCTGCACCGGCCCAGCAGGACGGAGAGAACGGCCGGCGTGAGCCAGATGCCAGGGAGCAGGAGCTGGCCGAGCGTTTTCGGCGGCCAGCAAGGCCCGCTGCCTCGAAACCCCTGACCGACGAGGAGAAGCAGGCAGCTGCCAAAGCTGAGTACGAGAAGCTCCTGACCATGCGCTCCGGAGGCACCTACATCCCTCCTGCGAAGCTGCGGGCGCTGCAGGCCCAGATCACCGATAAGTCGAGCAAGGAGTATCAGCGGATGGCGTGGGAGGCGCTGAAGAAGTCCATCAACGGGCTGATCAACAAGGTCAACGTCTCCAATATCAAGCATATCGTGCCTGAGCTGTTTGGGGAAAACCTGGTCCGTGGCAGAGGTCTCTTCTGCCGCAGCATCATGAAGGCTCAGGCCGCCAGTTTGCCGTTTACTCCGATCTACGCTGCCATGGCCGCCATCGTCAACACCAAGCTGCCCCAGGTGGGAGAACTGCTTCTCCATCGACTCATCGTGCAATTCCGGAAGGCCTTCAAGCGTAATGACAAGGCGGTCTGCATCTCGTCGACCACATTTATCGCCCATCTATGCAATCAGCAGGTAGTCCACGAGATGGTAGCTGCCCAGATTCTTCTCTTGCTGCTTC
Organism: Onygena corvina; assembly: GCA_000812245.1. Taxonomy (NCBI): domain Eukaryota; kingdom Fungi; phylum Ascomycota; class Eurotiomycetes; order Onygenales; family Onygenaceae; genus Onygena; species Onygena corvina. Next base: position 121,658 of record JWPT01000034.1, on the reverse strand, counting down.
ACAAGCCCACCGACGACAGTGTCGAGATCGCCGTTGGGCTCACGCGAGAGGTCGGTCAGCACCTGGAGGAAATGAGCGGTCCTATCGCGCTGGCGGTCTTCGACCAATTCAGGAATATCCTACACGAAGCCGATATCGACAAACGAGTGCAGTATATGATCGAGGTTCTGTTCCAAGTTCGAAAGGATCGCTTCAAGGACAACCCTGCCATCAAGGAAGAACTTGATCTTGTCGAGGAGGAGGATCAGATCACCCATCGTGTTGGCCTGGACGACGAGATCAGCGTCGAGGATGGGCTGAACATCTTCAAGTTCGACGCCCAGTGGGAGGAGCATGAGGAGGCCTATCGAAAGCTGAAGGCCGAGATTCTGGGAGAAGGAAGCGATGATGAAGACGAAGAGGGCTCCGACGCCAGCTCCGTTGAAGACGAGGAGGACGAAGAGGAGAAGGAGCTGGATATCAAGGACCAGAGCAACACCGATCTCGTCAACCTACGACGAACCATATACCTTACGATCATGTCTAGTATCGACTTTGAAGAATGTTGTCACAAATTGATGAAGATCAACCTTCCCGCTGGCAAAGAGTCCGAGCTGCCGTCCATGATCATAGAATGTTGTTCGCAGGAACGAACATATTCGAAGTTCTATGGGCTTATTGGTGAACGGTTCGCAAAGATCAATAGGCTGTGGGGTGATCTTTTTGAAACGGCGTTTGCGACATACTACGACACAATCCATCGCTATGAGACGAACAGGCTTCGAAACATAGCTCGATTTTTTAGCCATCTGCTCAGCTCCGATGCGCTCGGCTGGCACGTCTTGTCAATCGTGCACTTAAACGAAGACGAGACAACCTCTAGCAGCCGTATCTTTGTCAAGATTCTCTTCCAGGATCTCGCTGAAGTTCTTGGAATGGTCAAGCTGAAGGAACGATTGACTGATCCTATCCTTCGACCCAGTTACGACGGCATTTTCCCAACCGACAATCCTCGCAATACCCGCTTCTCCATCAACTATTTCACCAGTATTGGAATGGGCGTCCTTACCGAAGAAATGCGCGAGCACCTTAAGAATTTACCCAAGCCAGCGGTGCCTACCATTCAACCCAAGGCCCCTGAATCAGACTCGGAGTCAGTCAGCTCTTACTCAAGCTACAGTTCTCGCAGCCGGTCACGGTCGCGCTCATACTCACGCTCCCGATCCCCATCCCGAGGCCGTCGCAGCATTCGCGGTAGATCGGCATCCTACTCTGTCTCTTCAAGCAGATCTAGGAGTCCATATCGCGGACGGCGTAGAAGCCACTCTAGATCAAGATCAGGAGCTCCTCCGCGTCGTGGAGCCAGACGAGCATCATACTCCCGCTCACCATCCTACTCGCGCTCTCGTTCCCGTTCTGTGACTCCTCCTCGACAGCGCCGCAAGGGTAATGAGGCACACTCTCTATCGCGTTCTCGCTCCCCTGCTCCTCGCCGAACTTCCAAGGACAGAGGTCGGAGTATCTCACGCTCTCCGGTGCCTCCAAGACGTACTACAGGCCGTCGAGGCAAAAGCTATACTCCCTCCCACTCACCATCTCCCCGACGTAACGAAAGAGTCAAGCGAGTACCGTCCGAGTCAAGATCGCGGTCGAGGTCGCGATCCGTACGCAGATCGCCACCTCCTCGCTCTCGTGCCCGCGACAGATACAGAAGCCCCGATAAACAGCCTGAGCCGTCTTCTGCCCGGGCTCGTGCCTCTGACTACCTGTGATTCTGCCGAAGCTCGGCTTCCCGTATCTCCTGTCTTCCACCTTCTTTCCATCACCTGCCGTTGGTTTTCCCGTTTGGTCAGCGAATATGATTTACCTCCATGTAGACTTATGATCTAGTTAACAGCCAAAACAGGGAACCCGGGTCAAGAATCCCAACAATACCAACTCCTTGTTATTATTTTATTGGTCTCTATTTTGTATTAATCTAAATTGGATCTTTCCCGAGACAGCGGCCTCGCCTCACCTGTTTTCAAATCTGTTGGGCCGCAACACCTGCTTCCACCCGTAAGATCAGGCATCTCTAATATATTTATATCCTATTTAGCTATCACGGTAAGCCTCATCGTGCATCGTAGCAAACTCCACCTCCAACCTCGGCGCCGGTGAAATCGAGCCTCAAACCATGCACGGTCATCCCGGCCTCATAGGAGAGAGGGCTAAGGATCTCCGCACTCTATGATATGTTCTAGGATGTATGGGGAAAACAGGCTATATCATACGAAATGTAGTGCAGATGTTCGAATAAGCTGTTGAACTGCCACTGATATGCTATCGTTTGCGGGATAAAGTGATCGGAACTGGCTTCTTGTCGTTGCTGGGGGCGTTCTGGCGCCAGGTATTCGGACATCGCCGGAGGCAGACGATGAGTGTTTGCGCGCATTTCGGTGCCGAATCCTATTCCTGCCCAGCGAGGGGCTCGCGTATAGTGTGTTGGTAAGGTGGTGGTTGACGGTGGTGGGTGGTGTGTATGGTGTGGTGCAGTGGGTAGGATGACCCTGGTGCCAGGAGCCAGGTCTCGCTATAGGCAGGGAATGTAAGCTTGGGAACGTACGAAGATCTCTGCGGTGATGACTTTTGAGTCATTTAGCTACTAGTATCTATACACAAAAGTATGTATAGTCTGACTTGTATGCCACCCAGACTCTGGGAGGCGTAATGTTGAGACATACGTCCCAAAGCAGACAACTTTTCGCTCTAGCGACAAATAGTCCTACACCGTCATAGCCAAGGCGGAGGCAAGCAGATGGAAAATCAATTGCCGAAGCAACCCAGAGGTATGTAGCCATGGACAAGTAGCTGCCGGTGCAGATCCCCCATGGTAGGTTGAAGGGCAGGTATACTCGCAATCACGATCGGGCCGGAGACACCATCCTGCCAAATTATATTATAGTTATCGAGAGCACAGCATAACTGCGCGCACCCGTCATTCTTGTAACATTAGTTCATATGATTGATTCGGTCATTGCTCAGTCGACGGGTCCTGGTCTCCGACAATAGAAAAGGAGGGAGCAACGAAGCTTATGGGAGGGTGGTGTCGCCTCCCTCCCGGGGCTTTGCCTCACCTCCTCGTCCAGGGCGGACTAGGTAGAGCGGACGCCAATCTGCTCCCGGTGATCAGGATGGAGGCTGCTCCCCGCTCCAGCCAGCGTGTGTTGTCGACCGCGGTTCGCACGTGGAACAGGTGGTAGGTTATGTTGGGCAAGTCCTACACATATCTGATGCAAGTAATTAAAGTAGTGCAAAGAAAAAAAAGGACGTAAACAGTTAGCTCGCTTACGACTGTTTTGGGATTGAAGAGTGAAGAACGAGGAGACGGAAACATCTCCATTGCAGCCAGTTGTGTACTGTACCATGCTGCGTGTCAAAACGGACGAACGCCTCTCTAGAAAGATAGAGGTGACTGTCGTGGCATGCTGTGAGATTCCATGTATAGTCGCAGAACCATCATATATGCAGCCAACAGGCGAGATCGACAGCTGTATCAGACTCATCCTCGGCATCAACGACAAGACAACACGAATGAGCCGGTGCACAGCGAGGACTTTGGACTGTCTGCTGTCAGCGGGTTGGGGATAGGGGCAAACCAATGGAGTAAATTTCCGGTGTCAATCCCGCCTCCAATCTGATATCAGGGTTGTTGGATGGTGCGGGAATAAGGAAAAAAGCTTGTATCGCGCAAAGGTCATGGCGTCTGGTTTCTTTTGCCTTTCCCTTTTGGCATAAGAAAAACCGAGCAAGCCAATAAACGCAAGCGAGGGAGCATAGTCCGTGTCTATGCGGGAGCCGGCAATGGATATAAGAAAGGAAGAAGCAAGGCGTGTGACTCCGTGTGTATATGTCGTGCATCATCAGGACCTTCAACCGCAGCGGATGAAAGGACGGGTCTTCACTCAATCAGGATTCCACGTCTCCTCGTTCACCTCCGGCCATGCAGCTGGCAGCAATTCCAAGCAGCAGTGAGCAGCGCAATCGCCCGACATAGCGGGTATCAGTTGGGGGCTAGCGAGAAACCCCCCGTCTCTACGTCCAGCGAGTGTCTGAATGAGGCCTCTCTGGTGCTACGAAGTAGCAGCCAGACCGTAGCGGAGCCAAGCACGCTCGGGGACTTGTACAGAGCAATGCTAGCTCCTGGAGACTGTACCACCGGCGTTCGCTCAATTGCTTAAAGCATTCTGTTTCGTGACAGGGGACAGGGTTAGCAAGCGACCTGCTGGCGTCGTCCTGTCTTGTCCTATCCATCCGTATGTCTGGCTGTCGTGCCGGAGGACTCCTTGCCGCCCATGCTGAAACCGACGCTGGCCACCGCCGCCGTGCCGCCGCCGTTTGGGTACACTGCGGGCAGTGCAGTGGTTGGGGTCTTCGCCATGGTTGTGGTGAGGCGGTTACTAGCCGTCGCTCTTTTCTGCCCCAGGCCACACTCGCTGCGCACTTCAGGCGACGTCAGGTCTACGCCAGACGCTCGCAGACAACCCCAGACAGGGCTTGATACGCCCTCGAACCGCATCCTCCAGTTGTCATGGGGCTGGATGTGTCAGTTGGTGAAGATTGACGGGTCCTTGGACCCTGACAGGCCCTTGTATGTGGCGTATCGGCCCCTGCCTCTGCCTCTGGCCCCTCTGGCCCTTTGATTCGCCTGCGCACCCCCTAAGAAATTATCGTCAGCGCCGGCTGCAGAGGCAAGGGTAACTAGCCTAGGCGGCTGATCTCCCCGTCCGGCGAGCGAGGGCCGCGAAAGAGGGTCACAGATCCAGGCCACCGATCGCTGTTAGTGCGAGTTTTTGCTCCTCTCCCGGGTGGCTCTGCGGACTTCCCTGTCGGTTTCTCCAGGCCTCAAATATAATTTTTATTTATCAGTCAACCAAGGATGGAGGGGAATAAATTCAATATCTGGCCACTCACGACATCTCTTCACCCTGTCCGTCAGACGGTGCTGGCCACTCAGAGCAGCCAGAAATGTTCTTCACCGTCCTACGTTCCAGTGGAGGTTTGAGGGACGCCTGTCTTGGAGGGCCGAGCTCGTCGAATCCTGGGAGCCTGGAGCACGGAGTAGCTCTCGGGGTTCTCTTTTAGCGTTTACCTTTCGACCAGGAGACAACTAACTATGCCCAGAGACAGTTTCTCGCTGTACAGTACTTTCATGCTTGGAACCACGCCGCAATGACTGACATGCAGCGAGTAAAGGCGGGTAACGAGAAAAAACAAAGGGGTAAAAAAGGGAACATGGCCTCTCTTAGTCTTGCTCTACAGGTTTCTGACCCCTCAGATCATCCAATTTCGGGTGAGGCGTGGTTGACCTGTCTTGTCTGCCTCTGAATCTACCCCTTATTTTATCTCCCCACTTCTGCGGCACACTTATCTATCGGTGCGGTTTTGGTATGCTCTCGGGTACGTGTATGTGTGTTGCAGGATGCATAATCAATCGACTTGTTGACTACGCATCATGTACAGCGGCAGATCGAAAACGGCGTATTAACGGGATTACGGAGAGCGCCTCTGTATACTTCCTCTGTACATGATGGGTATGGAGCAAGAATCCTTGCATTCCATCATACCCGTGCTATGGAAACAGCACATCAACCGAATCACGGGTGTCAACAGAGGCCGCCGCCCCATTATCGAAACGTCTCGCATCCATTCAACTCTGCTGCCTGCCCTTGAACGCAAATCGCATCACATCAGCCCTGCTGGGCCTTCCGCCCTCCTCCTGACAGAGGGGGGGAGGGATTGGGTGGGAGAGAGGGGACGCCTGCAGGACAACCGATTAGCCAACACCAACGCATAGTTACTCAAGATGAAGCGCAACATGCTCTCTCCTCATGCGCCTGTACGGAGTAGAGGTGTGTATACGGAGTGATGGAGGGAGGAAGCCTAAGGTGTCCAAGACCCGTTCGTGCAAGAAATGGCACTTTGAAGGGAGAAGTTCACGATATATACTTTCCTCCCTCTCTGTAGCGCCGGTTGCATTTGCGATCTATGCGCCGACGGACTGGATTATGATTGCCTCTTTCCAGCCTACTTTTTGAGATTTGGCAGATTCCCATCCTCTCGTACATCCGAACTATGAAGTCAGCGAACAGGAAAAGCGGGCGCCGCTCGAATCCAAAATGTGGGATCTCCCTATCTGCGTTTACGACAACATCCACCGCCCTGACTAGTCCAACTGTTAGTTAACTCATCCAAACTTCGTATACTCAACGAACCACCCCCAAGGAGAAAAACAAAGCCAGATCTAAACCATCTCACTCTGCGGGAGAGGCTTGCAGAGATCGGATCTCAGACTGCTTCCACATTGAATCAATTGCCTGAGGAAGAAGAAACCTAGAGAGAGAAAAAGCAAGCATGTACCAAATTGAACGCAGGAAAAAAAGAAACCGGAAGGACTGAAAAAATAAAAAATAAAAAGCCCCGAAAAAAGGGCGCCGCCGCCCATCTTCGAGGTGTAAAATCAGCTGGCTCGTAATTTTCGATGGGAAACCAACTTTGCCTTTCTTGTCTCCAATCCTCCGCTCTCTTCGTCCAATGACTGTGATTCCGGCGTGGTTGGTGGGATACACAGGGTAAAAAATAATGGTATATCAGGCCCTATTTTGGTCCCTTTGGAACTGACAGCGCCATAATAATAGATTAAGCCTTACTCAGTTCTTTACGGAGCAGACGGGGAAATGGGTAATATTACATCCTCACTCCCATTACGTCGTAGAATTCGTTATTGGGGACAGGACACGCATATTCTCGTACATCGAAGGCTTAAAATTTTAACTATGACTTCTATGCCTCTTTTTTTATTTTTTTATTTTTAATTTCGACCATCGTCCCCAGCTCTTGAGCATCCCGGTCGCCTTTCGATCTTATTTAATTCTTTGGACTACTTAATATTTGTACATCTCATGCTTCCCTCCTCCCCCAGATGTCGACACCCCTATATCGACCCATATCAAGTTGATTTCTTTCCCTCCCTTTGGAATCACTGGATTTGATTCCTCTGCTGCTTAAACTCAGATATATTCAGACTTTATATTGACCTAGTTAGCTGAGGTCATCTTTCTTTCTTATATATGATAATCAGCTTCCTCTGCTCTCGTTCTATAACCCACAGCTTCTTGACCGTGCGAGGCAGACCTTGAATTACCCAGAGTTTTCGACCCGAACTGAACTCGGCACATCCATCATACCCACTGCCCTGGCGTCCCCAGAGATCTAGTACGACTTGAACACAAACACTGGGACTTACTTACACCCAGTCTCTCCGGTAATTCCGACCCCTCCGACCCCATCTCAGTTCATCATCCCACGGAAGTAAGTAACATTCTTGACACGAATGCAAGCTGCATGGCTTAACAGTTAGTCCTTTTCTCTTGTGCTGTTTTAGAGCGGAGCAGGAGGCAGTCAGCCTTGTGTGGAAGGTATTTGGCCGAAGAAACAGGTTGCGATCCCCCGCATAGTTCGATCTCTTTGTCAGTCGCACATCCGAACCCGCCGGAAACAGCCACGACCTCTTTAATTTAGTAAACCTCCTCCGGGGAGATTTATCAAGCAGAAGAGCGTGCAAAACAGAGCCAGATATCAAACCCGTATATATATGAACATATATATTTGAGGGGACAGCTGTTATATTCGCCTCTTCGCTGGGAAGTCTGAGCCTGGTCGTGAGCCTGTGCCAGCAGCCAAGCATTAACCTGAATTGGTGAAAGTCCGGGAAGACATTGCGGTATCAAACGAAGAAGCGACCGATAAGATGAAATCTTACGGGGTGATGCCTCTCTCGCCGAAGCAGAAGGACGGCAAGGACCGAGGCGCGCGTTCGCTAGACGAAGAATATGTCGTCTTCCTTCAAGGGGTGAGATTTGTTCCCTGGGATGTGATTTGAAATGCATATTCAAAATATCTGCGGCGTAGATGCGGGTCTAACAAGGAGATTGTGATGCAGATTCCACCATCATGCCGTTGGCAGGAGTTGAAAGACTTTGTTCGCCAGACAGCCCTGCACATCCGCCAAGCTGTGGTATATGACGATCGTCATGGCCACCCAACAGGTCTGGGCCAGATAATCGTCAAGAATGAGGATGAGGCGTGGCGAACGTACAGTACGTTATAATGCATTTCCCGAACTGAAAAAGACTGGTGGAGACAAAGGGATTGCATTCAGACCACTAACCGGGGAGCGTATAGGCCGACTTTCGACAAACGGATGGAACGGACATAGTCTCACGGTGACGTTGGCGCTTGCCAGCGAGCCAACCAAGCCGATTGCTGGACCAACGAAGAGCCATTCGCTCAACGGAGTGAGCTTCACTTCCGGATTTCCTCCTCCGCCAGCCTCTTCGGCTATGGGAACGAGCCCTACGTGCGTCCCTACTCAAGAGTAAGTCAAGCGTCGACACTCCCGGGTGTGTTACCTTGTTACATCCAAAAATCAGTCTTCTAATACCACTTTGCTTGAGTCAGGATGCCTGCATCGCCGATATACGCACAGTCTCCGGACCATCAACATCAGCCGTTTATGACCCCCATACCTAACGGCTGTCACCCGCAATATGTTCAGTTTCCTGACTCAATCGGCTACCAGGTTCCATTTGTTTTCCCCAACGAAAATGCTTTCTTCGTACCTCATCCCGCTTATTATCCGTCATCATTTGATACGTATCAATTCGGCCAGCCACGATGTAGAGCTTCGAACGCCTGTATTCAGACATACCAAGGATATTTCCCTCACCGACACAGCCTCTCCGGCCCCAGTGTAGGAGTCTCATCGAGCATGAACAATGAATATGGCGTGCCAATTTCGCGAAACATTTTCATCCAGAACCTCAATCGCGAAACGACTCCGCAGCTCTTGAAGGAGTATCTTCACACGGCGGGAAACATCGAGCGGTGCGAAGTATTTGACCGAAAGGTAAGTGGAGCTCCTCGGACGTGTGCAATCGTGGCATTCCGGGACAAAGATGAGGCCAAACGAGCGATCAAGATGTTCGATAATTCCATATTCAAAGGGTCACGCATAAGAGTCCGGTTCGACAAGGAACGAGGGGGAAGTCTAGGGACGGCCCACAACCACGGACATCATAACTTCTATAGAAACGGTGCAGCAAAACATGCTATACCGACCAGGCCCGCAGCCGACCGTGCGGCAGCGTCGAGATATGAGGGGGATATGTCCAAACCAATGACTGTAGTGACTATCCCAACGAAGGAAGCACAGCAGCCCGCAACTGCAACCCCCTCCCCCTCCCTGGTTGCGATAACACCAACCTCGACATGCGACGAGGCAGACTCGAAGCTTGACAACGAGAAGAGCAGTTCCCGCAAGAACAGCACGGAACCACTAGTGGTCAATGGTAGTTGTGTTGGGTCCAAGGCCCCAGCCACAGGAGTCGAGAAAGGTTAGTTGGTACCCAGGGAATCAATTGCATCTTAGACATCAACATCAACTTCCCCACTCGTCGCGAATATACGAGATATACTGACGGGTGAAAATAGACGAGCTCGCTCAACGCACTCGCGCATTGCATCTCTGAGTCTATAACCCCGACCGAATACGTAAGAGTGGGCTGGAGTGGAAAGCTGTGGAGGCACGGGTAACGGGATTGCTTCATGAAATTAATTGCATTGGAATTCCTGATTGGACTGAGGATCCTGGTGAAAGGTAAATGCCATGTGCCATGACGTTATAAATCTGCATGATACCCGTCACAGTAGTATAAGCAAGAGCAAGATGAGCATCCTGCTTGCTGCTTGTCTCAATCGTGCGTCTGCGGGCGTTCTCTTGTTCCAACCGCGACGTTTGTTCGACGAGTGTTCTTCTTCCTTGACATCGTTTTGCTGTTCATGTCGGCGCATATTTTCTGACGTAACGGTCGTATTAATCTGTAGCCATCTTTTAGCGAGCTTGCTTCTTCTTGTTCGTCGCTTTTGCTCCCCTCGGCACGTTGTTGACTTCTCGTGGGCCCTCTTTAACGTCTTGTCCCTATCCTCTTGGTCCTTTGGGAAAGCATGGCGTCGGATATGGTTCTCCGGCCTACTGTGGTCAGAGTTTTATGTTTCTTTTCTCTTGACTTTTTCCCTCTTCCTTAGGCGTTTGCTGGCAACTCCGCCCGGCAAATTTCAATATCACATGATAAGTAGACTTTCGAGGCCGTCAAGGTCTTTCAAGTGATGTCTACTAGGGAGAAGAACCTCCGTAAAACAGCAAGAGAGCACACGGCCAGCGATATGATGAAGATAGAATTAGAGTCCCGACGATCGGTGGGCTTGGCCGTCGCGGTTGATGCAAGGAGGCCCAAAAACCGGTACTGGCAGGTTACATAAGAGCCCAGCGGGATCCAGTTCCAGGGTTTTGGGCGCTTCTAGACAAGCAGCATGATGACGCGCGGGCCGCGGAGATGTGTTGAGATTTGTAGATGCGTAGTCCGGCCGTTGAGAATTTCCCCGCATCTGCTTTAGGCAATATGAGATCTATCGAGGATGGAGTGGACAAGGAAGAAGAGAAATAAGGTAGAAATCAAGTTATATTCGCTAACCTAAATCGCTGAGTAACAAGGCAAAGCAAAAAAAGTCAAGCCGGCCAGCAGCGAGATGGACGGATGAAAGACGGCGCACGAAAATGATCGCTCAAATAATGGATGGAAATTGGTATCAAAGAACTGGATGTGTGTCTTATACACGTTGTGGATGATGTGGAGGGCAAAGGAGATTGAAGGGAGATGGAAAAAGAAGACGCCGTTGCTCCGGTTCAACCCAGAGGTAAACCTTGAAAGGCGGTGGGGTTCCGCAGTTACATGGTCTCTGGTCCTCTGGTTCGTTTTCGTTCAAGAAGCAAGCTGGGGAAGCCGTGTTTCAAGGGACGGAAAGCCGGTCTGTTGAACTGATGGCGTGGGTGAGGCGGTTGGATGAAGATCGGTGTGGTCGTGGAGTTGCAGTTCCTTTGTCATTCTGTGCTAAGAGAGATGAGGAAGGCCGGTATGACAATTGGGTTGCTCTTGTTGCGGATTGGCGTGTTTCGTGTACGCGTACAGGCGTACGACGATTTCGTTCATCAGGAGAGCAAGTAGCAGATATGACAGTTTTGTGTCTGGCGGTGGTTTTTGCAGGATTGGCTCGTGCTATCAAGATATACTTGTAGCTGGCTGGAAGTGATTGACCGTGATAATCGGGTTTCCGTGGTAGGTGGTTGCGATGATTCATTGATCTCGATGAACGAGACATGACATGCATGCATCTCGTAGTTGGTAGTAGCGAGGTAGGTGGTGTATGTAGTTCTTATTTGTATCCGTCCAAAAGAGGCGTTGTTCATCTGATAAAGCCGACCATCGAGGCACAACGGCTGCAGTAGTAGCAGTTGACGCCGAATTGCACCGATTTAGTGCCTGAGGAGAGGGAGAGCTGGCATCTAGAGCATCGGACAGCGTCGAAGCCAGAATAGCCACTGGCGGAGGACATGCCGGGCGATGAGGAGGGGCTGGCTGCCTGGCGAGGAATGGTCGAGGAAGACATGGGTGAAGACGAGAACGCTGATGGAGATGCGAGTAATTGCAAGTTCATAAGAGCAGAGGAGATCTCAAGGTGCGAGGCGTGTGGGTGAGTGTGTGTTGATGTGAATAGCAAAACGCGAGCCAGGGACGGACGGAGAAAGGATAGTTATATGAAATCATACAGGCCACCAGGAAAATATGACAACAACAAAAAAAGCAACACCAGGGCCTCCGATCCTCCACCGTGCGGTGGACAGGGTTTGTCTTTACTCTTCTGCCTGTCCCTAGTCTATCTTTTTTTTGCTCCAAGCTGGTTTTTGTTTTTTGGCCAGGCGTGTCAAAGAAAAAGCAAAAACGGGGGATGAAAAAGGATGAGACGGCCACCACGGCGCGTGGGTGGAGGCTGTGCGACCGGCAAACCCAAAGCCGAGGAGAAAGAGGCCCTGGACGAATCTCGACTCGCAGGAAGGCAATTCGGCGGGCATGCAGGGGGGCGACTGACTGCGACATGAGGCCTGTTGGGCGCGGATAGATAATGATAATATGGACGAAGCGACGCTGGACGAGGGCGAGGCCAGCGTCGCAAAACGACGATCGAAATGCCGGAGAAGAAGAAAAACCGAGAGTCACGGTGAGGTCTCAGCAGACGAACTAGCACAGAAGCGAGAAGTCTCGCGGTCGGTCTGTCTGTGTGTCTCTCCAGGCAGCGGGATTTGAGGTTTTGCGCCTGGATTCCCCCTCGTATGCCCCGATGGCTGAGCCCATCACACATACACACGCATACCTCACTCCGTCGGACTTGGTGCATGCATAAGTAAGAAATAGGGCGCTCCATCTCCGCCCTATCTCCTTGCACCAACCCGAACACGGTACCGTTCACTCCCTGTACGGAGTGTACTGGTAATGGTCCGGCACTCGCGCTCCGTCGCCCAGTCACTGCCTGCTGACCTGGCGCCCAATATCGATATCTGCCCTAAAGTGACCTCCTGCATGCAAGTTACAGCCACAGGTTACGCTCGAAATACGGGGTTACCTAAGGACTCGTCTGCTAGTGCACGGCGATATACAGGGCAACTCCTCGCCGGTTTAACGCATCACCCCTGTCCTTCAATAGTCAATTCTTGCTATGGTGATTACTATCAGTCTAAATCTTCGTCTTCCATAGGCATGAATCCCCCACCGCGCCCTGTGTTCTCCAAGAGCTGAGCTTCCAATGAGTCTAGTTCAGCCTGCATAGCCGAGGAGTCGTCCAGATGTGGCCGACTATGCTCGAAATCAATCAACTTTACAGTCCCTTTGTAAACAAGAAAATTGTACTTGTTAACATCCCCATGCAGCAAGCCCAGCTTATGAAACCTCTGAACGGCATCCCTACAAAGTGGGAGGTCATCGATTGATGCCTCGCGACCCTCGACCTTCTCCACCAGGAGCCCAATAACGCGCCCGTGCTCATGGACATGGCCGAGAAAACGTGGTGCCAGATCGCTTTGTGCTTGTAGTAGCCTGTAAGCTTCTGTCTCTTGCTCCATTTGTGGTATTTGCCATTCAAACGAGGCAATTTTTAGAATCGCAGTGGTTGGACTTAATGATGCCGAAGCATTGTAAACCTGGACTTCGAATGCCCGTACGGTAAGACGTTCGATTCTAGTTAACGACGACAGGCAGTCCACGGAATTCGGATGCCAGAGCTGACGGACCCCGGCCAATTCGCGATTCAACAGATTGGTTTTCAGTTCGTTGGTGGATGGATCCCGACTGATGTATGCCATGTTCCATGGTGTCTTTGGTAAGGCAGGTAGCGACGCTTGGGGCATGGAAAGAGTATCTCTGTCATAGGTACCCGGTGCAATAGTGATATATTTCACTTGTCCATCAATCAACACTCGGTAATCGCTCTCGGTCTCCCCGCAGACCTCCATCGAGAGGATAACAATAGCTTGATGGCACATCCTGAAAAGCAAAACTTGAAAGTAGCGGAAACGGGTTGTGCTTGTATGGAGAACGGTAGAATGGCCGTTTTTGTGATTTTAGGATTTCAGATGGTCGTCAGGAGGGACGCATTAATGCAGTTTGTGTATTGAATGCCCCTCCGTATAGTACCAACGACAATTTCCACAACTATACTTATGTATAATAACTAGCGAACGGACATTTACTTCTACGGGAACCTCCCTTGAAGGCGTGAGATAGTAGAAGTCAGTTCCTTTTACCTGGCCCAGGTCGGAATAGTAGCCATCTAACATAATTGATTTCTTAAGACTGTCAGGCTATCATGATAACTCGGAAAGTTTTCGCTTGCTGAAGGACATAACAACATCTCTTTCATTGAAATAGCCCCCACGGACAACAGATATTGGCAGGCTGATGGCCACCTTGCCTTCTTTGCTGTGCTTCCACAACTTTTGAGCCTCAGCACATAATTGAAAATGGTTCAGGAAGCCTTTTCTTGAATACACGCGGTCCCGCATCACGGAAGCTTCTGGGTTGTAGGAGACTGTCGAGTTCTCAACTACTATTTGACAACCTGCGCAGCATAGACCACACTGGACGTCACCACTTGCTCTATCGACATACGGTAGACTAGTACCGGCCATATATCGAAGAAATTCATCCTCTAGATTTAAAGAAATGGCGAACGTGTCCGATACTGAGGTATCGGGACATTTGAATATCTTCACTAATTGCTTCTCCTCCACAATATACACCCTTCTTTGGCGAGAGGTTTCGGCCATCGAGTATATCCCAGGTATTGTATGCAGCAATGGGACTGATTGGCGTAAGCTTTTACGTGATATACCGAGTAACTTTCCGGCTTCTGCTGCTGGTAGGACTCGGAACCGAGGACAGGAGGTAAGACATTGAAAGCAGCACCTCTCGAGTGATAGAAGGAAAACAAATCCGCCAAAGGAGCCACAACTAAGGCAGTCTCGAGTACAAAGTACTTTAAAAATATCTTTCAATGTATACCATGCCGAAATTTTTGTCCGTAGAATAATGCACATTGCTTCGAGAGCATGGGTTAGAAGGGGCTGATATCCAGGAACGGCGGAGGTGATTTGTCGGGCCCGGAGGTTGACTTGACGAAATACAAATAGAGACCGTATATCCAACAGGAGTAATATTTCATGGAGAATTTCAATAGGTAGAACCTGCATCCGCCCAAGTGTTTTGGTAGCTGTACGGTCGAATACGTGAGCCATGGAGTCTCGGACCGTTTCGTGTTCACACGGGTTCAATCTGATAACCGCAAGGTCGAAGTCGCGGCGATGGTAGGTGCAGACACGAATAATCTCGCTTCCCGTCCGTCCTGCGGTGTTCGATTCTATGACTGAAGACATGGTACCAGCGAGCAAAGCGAACCACCCCTTACTCGTGACATAGTGCTGTATTCTAAGGACTCTAGAGAGGAATTTGTTCTTGTTTCGCTACGTATCTCTGTGAAGCACTCTTGGCAGGTAGCTGAATTCCAACAGTGGAGGAGGTCGTTAAAGCGGCGAGCGCAAGCAAGTTCGGAACCTCACTAAAAGACCACATTACGTCAGCGGACTTTGTGCCTTCTTTTTGTTACGAGTTTCAAGTAACCTCGTCGTTGCACCGTGGAGATAGAGTGGCCGACGACGGGTACGGGTGGAGCGTCACCCCGGTATATTACATGCGATATGATAGTTATCTTCACTATTGACGTGGGCTAAACCGGCTGAAACGGCCAAACATCGCGGTCGGTGAACGATTTCCGCGGTCCGACGGATGGGATGACAAAACAAGCACATACGCATCAGAAAGAACAGTCTGGTTCGTAAGTGGGCTAATCTGTGAGTGAGGAGGATGCCTCGAAATAGCACCCGACGGAGATACATCTTCCAGGATCGCTCTACAAGCCACCGACGGTGTGTGCGCACCCTGACCTGCTCGCAGCGTTGATTTGAGGAGACCGCGGCTACCAGAAAATCCGGGAATAGCACATATGCACAACATGTCTCTTTTATACATTGACATATATTCTTAACTAGCCCAGGCCCCCTTGTCGCCCAAGATGGCCCTCTTGCCTGTGTTGGAGTTCCCCAAATTACCACCGTGCATATGGAGCCCATGCACAATGACGTCGGGGCCCCTGCAGCCCTTACAGTAGTTCCCTGTTTTCCTGACTCGTGAAAATGGGTGCAAGCGAGGGGATACTCGAAAAGGGTGCGGGATCCCCTCATCCCGTGGAGTCGATAGCTCGTTGTCTCCAGCTTCTTTATTTACTTACTCCTTCCTTCACTCCCTTCTTCTGTGTCTTCTCCAGCTACTCCGCGCTCCTGCGCAGATAGAGTGCTTTTTCTTCTAAATTGCCTATCTAGGGCATACTATGTGGTCAATTGCCCGTGTATCACAACGGCATACCATTTGCCGGCAGGAGGCAGCGCCAATTCCAAAAAGAAATGGGAAAACACCGTGGCCGACGATCGACAAACAAACTATATGCCGCAATGTATGCCCAAAGAAGGACGCGATGCAGGGCGTCGATGATAATACATGCTTCGCGCCTGGTCGTATCCCTCGTTGTTCGATGTCACGAATGGCCTGTCAACGGGATACATAGACTACCTAGGCATTGAATCACTCTCTACGGAATATTCACGTGGACTACTTCTTGTTCTCCTTGCGACGAGAGACCAGGATCCCACAAGGCATGCATTTTGCGATCGGGGAGCGTACCCAGACTCCCCCGCTGGTAGAGTTCGAGTGTTTCGCTGCGATGCGACCTGGGGTTGGACTATGGGGTGCTGGAGATTGAGACATTTTTTTGTGAGTTACGGAGAGTAGTCACTCTACGCGCATCCCCTTCATTTGCTTTACGGACGAAGCTATGCTCAGAGAAGTCTTTCTCCATGCAATGCATCTCCGTAAACCGCTATGTGTGTGGGCGCAATCTCTTTATTATGATTTTCCTCACCCTTGGCCATTGTGCATGTCTCCTCCCCGAGACGGGTCAGAGCAAGGGACTGAGCAACGATGCGCTGTCCGTTACACTGCGGACGCCATATAGAATCGGAAACCCAGACGCGTGTAGCACATATTCCAGTGCCATCGATGAGTATTGGGAGCGGGATGTAAAGGACTGACTTCAGCTCGGTCCTCGCATCCCACTCCCCTCTCTGCATATTTTCTACGTCTTTTCTCTCGCTACTTCGGCTTTACGGCTGAGAACCGATTAACTAAAAGGAAATAATTAGTCCGATCGATGAACGCCTAATTTCGGCCTTCTTCCACCAGCGTCCATCCCACACCGGCCATGGCCTGTGCACACGGAATGTGTCTTTCCACTAGCAAATTCATTTTTCTGCTTCCTTTTAACGCCTCATCGGGGAAAAAGCCATCGCCGCCGCAGGAACACCAACCAAATATGGGGAACCCTAAGACAACTATTGGAATCACGATCGATATATCCAATCAATCAAAAAGAATGAAACATACTAGCGGCTGCCAGGCCACGAATCCAATTTTGATGCTCGGCGCCACGAATCCCATGATCAGAGAGAGGCTTAGTGAGCCCAGGTTCCTGGCGAGAACGAAGTTATTAATAACCACCACGCGAAGCCAGAGCGATGGAATGCTAAGCCAGCGACCATCTCATTTTCGGCCAACGATGCGAGATAGGAAGAGTTGTCTTTTCTGGATACTAAAGACAAGCCGAATAACGCATGGCATCTGCGGAGTGTACGGCCTTATCAGCTCTAATAGCCGACGACGACAAATCCCAAGGGCAAGGGCGAGGCTGCTGGCTGGTCCGTTATCTTAGTGCATTTTCGAGATCGTGAAACCCCAAGCTTACTTAATGGGTTGTCTCCGTCGGATGATTTTCGGCGGAGAGCGAGGGCCCGTTAACTCCGCGGGCGGCCCAGAGATCTGACCAGGTGCCTGTGAATCGTGCTGTGGCTTTGCAAGGGCGTTGCGACGCTAGCGAGAGATCAGTGCACTAGTCCGGGTTTCAGCCTCGAGCTGAGGCGTGTCAGGGCCACGACGAAGAACTGACACCAAAAAAGATTTGTAATCTTAGAGGCACTTTTGACTCATTCATTTTCCGAATTTGACTGGGGTACGCTGCGCGCATGGCCGAAAGCGGTAGCCCGTCGACGGAGTACAGTCTAGGTCATAGGATTATCGTACTAAGCAGACGAAGTACACATTTTGCCCTGCTCCGTGCAGTGTAGCAAAGCTAAGATATTGGCATTTTGTCATGTTCGGCCGCATTATCAATTGTTGAGCAAGTCTATTGTGCATACTAACGATTTGTATAGATTCAGGTGCGCCCTGTATCGAATGCGGACGGGCTTCGGAGTATTCCGACCCAGACGCCTGGATTACAGCCTCTTTTATTACCTTAGTTCAGCCACCTGGTTGCTCGGACCATTCATGTTACCATTTCGAGCTAACGGACCACCGGTCGATTGGATAGCTCTCAAAAGGCTACAGCCAAAAATATGCCCTATGTGTGAAGCCGTATCTATCGCCCAACTCATTTCCAATCTACCGATCGGGGTCCACAACGAGTCAATGAAGCAACGACGCCTAGCTATGCAGTCCAGATAACCCCTCCTAGCTCGGTCTTTGCTCATTGGCCCTCAAGCCTAGGATTTGCTATGCTATAGCTACCTCATCTATTAATAGCTATTAGGCTGTTCGATATTCCATTTTGGGCAATTCCGGCCCGTTGTCCTTGTGAAGAACAATAGTCAGCGACAGTTTGATCCAGACTACTCCGTACTTGTCTCTGATCAAATTAGAATCTCTCATTTGGTCTGGCTCTTTATCTGTCGAGGTGACTCATCTCCAGCCGAGCGCATTCATATCCTTTTCAACTACGGAGTACCCTCTTCAACTACACCAGCGATAAGAATTGCTTTACCGGAGGGATCTAGATATTGTGGAGCTTCTAGATGTCAATTTGCTGTTGGTTCAGACCAACCAGGGTGATTTAAAGACTTCTTTACGTACACGCTGGCGTGGACATGCCGCGGGCAACTATGCGCCTACTGAAGGCGAAACAAGTCAGCTGCATTGATGACAGGCATAAATCGCTGTAGCGGCGGTTGAAAGGGCAAGTGGAGAAAATATCCGTCAAGTCTCATCATGCTAGCTCTCTGCTCAGGCCTGCTGGTATTTTACAAGGCCGAATCAGTCATGTGCTGATTATCATGAGCAACATCTAAGAGAGTACGAGATGAGAGAATTTTACAAGATAGGCAAGGTCTCGCAACCAACGGTTATGATAATTAGGAGGTAAGTGCGGATAGAAGAAGACATTTGAAGTTTGTAAGTAATCCCATAGTCTTAACTGACGTTCAGTCTACGGAGTAAGTCATACAAGGATACAAGGAGAGCCCCCCTGTCCCTTGAGCAGATCCGGGGCTGCTACTCCAGACGGAGTACGGAATAAGTAGGGTATTTTCTTCATTGCACATGTCGATGGCACAGTTCCTCGACGCTGTTATTGGGTTGCAGGGTTAATTCATTTTCTATAAGACGATCTCATAAGCATCAAATATAGAAACACTCTTCAACTTAACCGATATTAGGTAGGCAAAGATCTTAATTGTACAACTCTATGTAATCTCGATCCTTGCCAAAACACAGACAACTTGGAGATGTCCTTCAGTGAAGCTAAAAATATACAATCTAGCCAATCGAACCGAACATCTTTCACATACCTACGACTCCCTGCCTCCGAGTTAGCAGGGAGTCCTCTCAGTCGCATGTACGGAGTATATTACTATCGATGCGATAAATATACGAAACAACGGCTCCCAAGGCACCGGTGAATACTGATTTCTTATCTGCTCGGCGTTTCTCACCTTCTACTGGCGCCGAATCTCGCCCGGCGCAGCGGTCAAACCGTCGACATGCATTGGCGCCATGCAGCTACGCGTCCCCTGTTGCGCGGCCCCCGAAATGGCCCTCGGGACTGAGAAATGACTTGTCAACTGTACGACATGATTCCTCGCTTACGCGGGGGCCTTGTGGCTGGAGCGCCGTCAGCCTTCATGTCGTGACATGTTCGTCGCCTTTCGGCCTTCTTACGCCCATGTTCATCCTCCTCGGACAGAAGATAAGACTGCATATGACCAAAAACACGGCAGCGTTCGTAACCTTCGTGTTGGCGATGCGAATGGGCAGCTTAATCCCCAGATTCCCCTTTCTAGGCACCTGCATTCGTCTGTACGATGGCCAGCGAGGAAGTAAGGGGGAGGAAACGTGGCCATCCTCGGAGATACTACAGTCCAGCTTGGATTCTCCGCGCTGCGTTGCGTTCACGCTACAAGGCAAAGGGGCATCGATGACCCGATCAGCTGATCGCTTAGTGAAAACCGTTGATTGGTATCTAAATATATCATTATCGTAACCTCATACCCCTTGCTTCGTGACCCAAGCATAGGAGCTGTAGAAAGAAAGAGATAAGGGCTTGGGCCGTCTGCCGGGCTGTTGAGACATCAAAGCGTGGGATAACATTTTGTTTCTTTTCGTTCTCTTGACTTGTTTTTTTGGTTAAGTCTACTAGTACAAGCAGGCGGAAAGCGATAGCGTAGAGCAGTCGGCACGCTCCTCGGCAGCAGACGGGGGCGTATGGGTAGTGTCAGATGCAAAACCAACGCACAACTCCGACAACGTGCCGACAAGCCTTTGTGATCTCTTATCTCTCGCCCCCAACCCCTCCCCGGGATTGGGTTTGGCGTTCAAGTAGGGGGCTCAGAGCGTTTAGGTGAACGCTTATGCCTCACGGGTCAAGATGTCGGAGTCACCAGCATCGAGGATGGCCATGGTAGAGCAGCGGAAGAGTTTACCGCAAGCAGTTCCAAGCTCAATCTATATTCACGAAGACCAGAGGTCCAGATGGTTAGCCAAGCTCTCCGGTAAGATCCCAACATACGTAGATAGCGTATGTGAGGGAAATCCCTTCTCAGAGCAACTACTACTCTCCAAAGTCACACAAATAGTCCACTACGTGTAACTTCTTCGCAGAGCAAGTGGAGGAGATAGAGCTGTCTTAAAGTTTTGCGGCCAGCACATCGACTGATGGTACATGGGCGTAACTTCTTTTCAGGATTTTTTTCAGGACAGGCGAGGGCTGGCACTTACGTTGTTTCCGTGGAAGTGATGGACTGGGACCTTGGCAAGCATAGCATAGTCTACACATTTCTATTAGCCCTGGATCCTTAAACTGATATAGATATATCTGACGACTTACACTCAAGCTCGGACTTGCGGAGAGGTGGGCAGTTTCCGGCAATGAGAATGAGCTTGGCCTTGCCAGAGCGGAGGGTCTTCAAGGTCGACTTGGATCCCATGGTGACTGTAAACGCGCATTCATTAGCCACTGAATGTTCTATCCATAGCCATTAGATGTCTTTTTGTGCTCTCCATACCTTTACCAGACTTCATCACAAGCGCAAGGCGCGAGGAGAGGGTATCGGCGGTCTTCTTAGTCTTAGGCATTGTGAGAGAGAGATGGACTTGTCTGGTCGAGTAGATTGACTGAAGAGAAGATGGTCAAGATCGATGTTGTCTGGTCGGTCGAGAAAAGGACGAAAGATTCGATAATTTACGTGAGAAAGCACAAAGGAAATTAAGCGAGTGTGGGGCGTGATTTGTTAAAGCTGACTCATCAGTAGACACGTGACAATTATGTTATCACGTGACCTTATGTGGGGCTTCCTAAAGAGGAAATATGGGACTTCACCCTTCCCTCCCCGCCTAGACGCCAGTGAATAGGCCTTAGTAGCTAGTACCAGGATGCTATTATGTTCTGAGTCAAGAAAGAAATTTAATACTCCGAGTGAGGCACGCCAATGCAGCAGAATCCGCAAAATTGGTACAGGGAAAGAAACGGAGTGGGATTCCAGTGAAAATACTAGTAAGGGTATACAGAAAATCCAGCGCACAGAATGCGTAGTCTCGTAAATACGTGACAGCTTGAGCCAACCAGAGCTAAACAGGTATGGGGTTGCAAATGAAACAGATGCCGGGTATGCACTTGAAACGAAAAGCTATATGCTCGTAAATTTTGAAGAAAGGGAAATACTTGAATTGACCCAAATGTTCAGCTTCGACGGCCCCCCTTTATAGTCCCGGTATGGCCGATTGCTACCCCAACGAGGCTTTGGGAGGCATGATCATCATATGGGGAAAGGGGGCTCGTGGCGTCTTTATCTTTATCACGCTTATTTCGGAAGTAAGCCAGTCTCGCGAACCTGCTGAGCTGAGCCCAGAAATGCCGACCGGCGTCATGTGCGGATATCCGATCAAGTAGCTCGACAGTGGCGTCGCGGACGACCTGGTCGTTGTGAAAGAGGCCCATGGATAGATAGAAGAGTCCTGCCTGGGTCTCGGGGATGACGGATAGAAGCTGACAGATGGCGTTATAATCTTTTATAGATTTCGAGAAAGCCAGATATACCGCTTTAGCGTCTGCCTCGCTAAGCTTTAAAGTGCGTAGTCGGTCGTGGTGGTGTTGGACGTCAAGCCCCTTCAAGGGTTTACCAGCAAGGTGCATTGTTGCTGTATCTTGAATGAAATAATAATATGATCGGGTGTTCCTCCAGCCTTCAATACGAGGAACCCACGCGGCGAGCTCCCGCTGTTTAGTAGCCTCGTCGACCCAAACATATCCATGTCCGCGTAGTACCGAGTCCTTGGGACGATCGCGTATGGGGGAAGAGTCCGGAGGGGGTTCGTCCGGCCCTACGATATCAAGGGCTGTCGCACCGTATACGATCTCCTCAAAGGTGGCAGATATTCTCGTGAACTTGTTAATATAAGCGCGCCACTTTGCCCGTATGACTCCTTCACTGTGTCTGGAGGCAATGCTCTTGAGGATATCATCCATAAATTGAACATCACCTGTCAGATCCGGAGGGTTGGAGGAGCTACCAAGAAGAGATGACGAGGAATTCTGGTTCTGGGGTTGGAAGTATTGCATTCCCTCAGTGACGGGGGCCGTCTCGACACGGTTGCTGATCTTCATTCTGCCACTCGGAAGGTCACAGAGAAGATCCCACCATTCGTGATGGTTTGCAAATGTCGGGTTAGTCACGCCGGCCACGAAACCGGGCACTTTTATGAGCTCATCAATCTTCGTCAGGTCGGTATAGGGGAAGGCATGGCGGGTGAAACCTCGTAGCGTACCGCCTGAGGCTAGCGCACACGTTGCAAGGACGGCCTCCGCAACTTCGCCGGATGGCCTGTTATGCCCCAGAAATATGACCCGTTTCTGGGTCAGTAGAGCATTGACGAGCACAATTATCGGGTGGGTGAACGGCCCGCTGCTGGTTAGATGAGGATGTAGGGCGAATGGTTGTGGGGAGGCTGCATGCGGCCCAGCGAACGTTTGTATCAGTTTCACGATAGAGAAATCGCCCACGGTCTCTGGCGATATCGCACTGGGGACCTTGACGGGTATCGCAATATCATTGTAGACGATCTTTGACTCGAACTCGTGAGTGTCGCGGGGCACGGTGTATCTTGACGGAGGTCCGGCCTTCTGAGGGTCGATGCCTTGGCGCTCTAGCTCCGCGCGTTCATCGGCAAGCCTTTGCTTGATCATTCTTTCAAATTTCTCGACAAAGAGATCTTTTGTCTCGGTCGCCTGGAGTATATGGCGTTCAAGGTAAGAGAGACAAGGCATCAATGAAAGGTCCATTGCATTCAAGGAATCGTATAACGTGGCCAGCGTCTCGGGAAAGGGGTGCTTGAAATAATCTTCTAGAGCAAGGAGAAGTAAGGGCTAGTGAGCGTGTTAGCGAGAATCAGACAAGGTTGATGGTCGAGAACATGTACCCACCTTGTATATGTGAAGAAATGGATGCCTTGTGCATATAGCCATTGCTTTCACCATAGCACCTCTTTTGGAATATTCGTTAGCACAAGTTCTTTTGTAGAGTGAGGTCTGAGGCATACCGTTTGACTGATGTGTCCTGTTTTGTGTTTACAAGGTTCAGGACATACATCAGGGGCGGCTCGTCGTCCATGCCCAGATCGGCCACATCGTCGTCTTCAGCATAGTCCTGCAGCTCTCCGTCATGCCCTCCGTCCTCGTCCGGATCGCCATTTGGCCCCTTGTCCTCGCCGAAGTCCGGATCTTCTTCAGGCCCACCACTATCTTTGTGCAGAAAGAATATCGTCCAGTCCTGGCTGCGCACATGGGTTTGGTCAGGCAGCATCAGCTCCGCCAGCATGCTTTCGTCACCGCTTATAGCGCTAGGATACTGATGCTCCATCACTGGCCCTCGATCAACATCGAAGGAGGCCACGAGGATGTACTCGACATGGGGTTCCGCAGAATCCGCGGGGTACTGAGACTTGTACCGCCGTTTCTGCGCCTGAAAGCTGCCATAGGAGTGCACGGATCGCCGCTGGGAGGATGCGCCTGAGCTGACAACGGATTTGTGGCTGAGAGAAGTCTGCGAGCGGTTCTTCCGGGGCGCAATCCCAAAACTCTGGTGCGGAGATATAGATGAAGGCGGGATGGACGTAAAAGAGGTGGCTCGATCGTGGAATGAGCCGTTGGTCGACGGGCGACGGGTCAACGGAGTGGCCATGGCTACAAGGTATATATCTCAGGGGTTCGAGGAACAATCACATTCTTCTGCCCGGCGACATCGAGCAAAAGGGGGCCGGTCTGCGATTTAGCTTGGGGTGATAAGATACGCACGAAGCTTAAAGTGGAGTGGCAGGCCTCGCTATCGCGGCAAGGCGAGAAGAACCATTGCCTGTGACGGGGTGCGTCAGCTCACCGGGGAGGGGAGTGCGTTGGTCGGGGAGCAGGACCAGACGTAGCACGCTTTCGGTGGTGCCATGGGAGGAGTCGCTCTCGCTGGCGTCTGGTCGGGTCGTTCCCCTTCGGCGCTTCCAGAGGAGCAAAAAAAGGGTTCCGGACCCGGATTGGCCGGGGCCGGGCTTTCACGTGCCGCCGAGCCTTGGCCGGGCCCGGGGCAACGTTGTCCCCAGCCACGTGATGCGGATAGCCGCCGCTGTGGGGTTTGAGGGCGGCGACGACGGCAACAGAGCGGCCTGCGACCTCCAACCTCACGGACAGCACAGGACGGCGAGCTCGACCAGACTCAGCGGACCGAGAGACGTTCTCACTGGGCCCTGGTTCTCGTCTGCCGACAGCACTTAGCTACTGGTTAGTCCTCTATCATTGCATTGCTGGAGTCCACCGCGCTTGAAGTGCCAGGTACTACTCATCTGACGCCCTGGAACTCCGCCCCTCTCACCATAACCTGCTACAAAGAAGATTTGCTTCTACGGAGACAGTCTCAGGCTTGTCATCCTTGACACAGCGTACAGCTGAATTATACCCACGTGCGTGACGGAGTGGACAGACCCAAACGGTTGATAATGAAGTCCTCGCTTCAGAAGCGTCTCCTGCTCAGAGAGCAGGGAGATAGGTCGATGTACCCTAGCATACCTGGAATCTACGGTGACAGAGTATGGATCGATGAGATGGACATTGTCAACGAGCTAGGCGGGCATAGTAGCTGCGTCAACGCTTTATCGTATGCTCCGTGCTCCTTCCACGGGTCTTGCAGAGCGGCCATACTGACGTAGCCTACCGCATAGCTGGTCGAACTCCGGCAAATACCTTGCATCAGGCTCTGACGACGAACACCTCAATATATATGCTTATCAACCAGAGTCATCCGACGTGCCGTTCTTCCTCAAGACAACTGTTATCACCGGCCACCAAGCAAATATATTCTCAGTGAAGTTCATGCCTCATTCGAGCGATGGGACACTAGTGACCTGTGCTGGGGATGCCGAGGTCCGTGTTTTTGACATCGAACATCAGGGAAGATCGTCGAATCCGACAGATGATGTCTTCTCTGTTCGGAGACAGAGAATCCACAATTTTTTCAACGGGATGCGGTATCTGACTGAGCACAACACCAATTCCAGGGTGTATAGATCTCACGCAGACAGGGTGAAGCGGATTGTGACAGAAAATTCCCCACACCATTTCTTGACCTGCTCGGAGGATGGCGAGGTCAGACAGTGGGACCTACGCCAACCATCGTCAGCCTATCCACCACCTCGAGGAGGTCAAGGGTTCATGTCATTCAGGCCGGGACTGACGCATGATGATTCTAATGTGCCCCCGCCGTTAATTTCATACAAGAAATACAATCTCGACTTGAATACCATCTCTTGTTCCTCAACCCAGCCTCACTATATCGCCCTTGGCGGCGCCCATCTTCATTGTTTTTTGCATGATAGACGGATGCTTGGTCGTGATCTGCAAGAAGAAAAGGGCCAGTCTGGAAGTCATACCGTCCCACGGTCTTTGCGTGAGAATGAGAGTATGGGAAGAGCCACCCGCTGCGTCAAACGCTTTGCCCCCCGAGGCCTGGACAGGATGAGTCGCCGTGACAATAGAAGTATTACCGCTTGCAAAATCAGCGATGCATACCCAAATGAAATGATTGCTAGTTGGTCCGGGGATCACATATATAGTTTCGACCTGATGCGCAGCGAGGATGCCCTTGAGCCCAAGAAAAAAGAAGTTAAGAAAGATGAGGGTTGGGCTGATTATCACAGAGCTAGGTGGTTCAAGAACCGGAAAAAAAAACGAGCAATGGCACGATCTGTCTCAGCTGCTGTTGCATTGTCCCAGCAAAATGGCCCTCGTCCCGAAAGCGTCGAACCGGAAGGAGGTTTGGCGTTTAGGGTCCGCTATAGGAACGGCCACGTAGAGAATATCTCCTTTAATTCCCTTTCGGCGTCCAGTCTTGCAGATACTCAACGCAATGTTCTTGAACGCGCGCGTGATTCTGTCCTGAGTGAAACAGAAAAGGTGAGCCATCGCATAGCGAAAAAGCTTGTCGAAGTTCGAAAGCTGCTATTTTCTGTCGACCTTTCCATCCGTGAGATGGCCGAAGAGCAACCAACTGGGATCATAGCATATGCGACTTCGTTCACCAAAGTCATTGAGATCTCACGAGCTTGTATACCAGAGATGAATCAGGTTTCGGGAGGATGGGAATTTCCTCTTCACGCCTCACGCGAAGATCACATTCTGCAAAGAGCGCTGCGCGACCATAGATCCTCCTCCCATCGATTCGTCCAAGCTGCTGGTACATTGGCGAGGGCCCTCGGAGGGAGCATGCCCGAGCCCGAGGGCCGGGAATCTGACCAGTATTTAGCAACGCTTTTCAATAAGATTGAGCCCGCACCTTGTGAACTCGGTATCCTTGACAAGCGCAGCCAGTTTGGGTACGATTTCTTGAAGGCTATCTTACTCTGGCTTGAGGGTGGGAGAGAAGCGATGTTGAAAGGATTTACAATGAACCCTTCGTATCATCTCACTCCTAACAGGTTTCCAATATCGCCATCCGCCGAAGATGGGGCCGTTGATACCGTGTTAATTCCCTACTTAAAGAGGTTGGCTGGAAAAAGGCCGGTGGTAAACGTGGACGCCTCGAGATTTGAGGTCGATGAAAATCGTATCGTGTTCTCTTCTCAGGTTCATGCCGTGAATGCTTTTGCTCAAGCGATAAAACTTCCTCTAGAGGATCTTTCCGGGTCTGCAGCATTCTCGACTTCTGGAAGCAATGACGTTTCGGGAGATCACTCCAATCTTTCCGCTCTTGATCGACATGCCGTCTTTCGGTTTTGGGGCTTAAAGGTAGGAAGAGGTATTTTACTGGATACCGCAGAAGGCGTCAATTTTGCATTCGTTACTCGAGCTTTTGGTGGCCTGCCAACCACAGATGAAGAACTTGACAACGAAGATGATGAGAGGCAAATGGACATTGATCCAAATGAGGAAGACGAAGAAATCTCCGAGCTTAGCGTCGTTGCTGAGAGTTCATCGCGCCCTAACCGCCGACGACGGAAAGTCTTGGAGATCCGAGCTGATGAAACATCATCGGAGGAGGAGATGTCAGGAGACGAAGACGAACATGAGTACAGTGATAGTGATGATGAGTATTACCCGGTTGAATATGATTCAGAAGAACATGGTAGCGGGGACGATGAGGCCGGTGACCACGGTATATCCCAGCTACCTTCAGCAAGACGCTTCAAGGTCCATTCCAAAGTTCCCTGCTCTTCCCATATGAATGTTTACAGGGGACATTGCAATTTCAGGACCGTGAAAGACGTCAATTTCTTCGGCTTAAACGACGAATACGTTGTTAGTGGAAGCGACGATGGAAATTTCTTTATATGGGATCGAAAGACCTCCGATCTACTCAATATCCTTAATGGGGATAGTGAAACCGTCAACGTTGTACAGGGTATGAACAAACCTTTCTTTATAATGAAGCTGCTGTCTTCGAAGTCGTATATATATCTTTTTGACTGACTGATAAATCATTTGAATAGGGCACCCATATGAGCCAACCCTTGCCGTCTCAGGAATTGACTCAACTATCAAAATATTCTCGCCTGATGCCCGAGCACAATACGAAGCTGCCCAGGGTATTAACATTGCTGATCCCGATTTCCAGGCCAACATGGCCCTTGACGTCGAAGTCTCTCCAGGAAGCAGCCAGACGGGTGAGCGACGCATTGGGCTTGAGAGTCGAAAGCGCTTGCAGGACAGCTATCAAATATTAAGTAATAATGACGTGGCTCGCCGAGGAGGTAGGAATGAGGCTTTACTCACGGTACGTCTACTACGATCTTTGACGATTTCTCGACAAGGGTTGTCTTTCGCCGAGTGGACTGCGTTATTCTAGACAGTGTTTCCCATTCTCCCCGCAACCTGTTGCACGTTTGAGCCATTTTACGCAGCAAACCTACGTATTCTACGAACCAGCTCATCATGCTCATTCATGAGTTTTCTTAATTTAGAGAAGCATGCTTGCTGAAGTCGCAAGCACACTTAGAGCCAGACACAATGTTAATCTTGGTTTCTTGAGCACACATACTACCGGAGATGATAATCATATTATTCTTGATGATAACTGCTCGGTAAGCCACTCTGAATTACTAAAGCATATCAAACTATGCAACTACTAATGAACGAACGTCTAGGTGATGTGATGAAATTTGTTAATCACGAATAATCTTAGGGCATTCAACAATACCACAAGGAAGACCTTTTGGACCTTTCATACAGAAATATAACCTCTCCGGTCACAGTACGGCTATAATATGTTGCTTAGCATGGGAATGAAACACCCTAAATGGCGCTCATCTATATCTTTGTGGCTGCATAATTATTTAATTAACTACTTAGTTACGTGCCAGTTGCACGTAAAATAATAAGCACCATTTGCAACCACCAACCTATTCAGCTACCCGTAGACATTTCAGCTATCGGAACAGTCCAATTCGTTATGCACTGAAACCGGTGATAGTCGCTTGAAGCCCTTTTTGGCGGGGCGGCGCGGAAACCTTGTCACGTGAAGGAAGTGAGGCCGCCGGGGATCCATATAAATTTTGGGGTTCGAAAAAAAGTCTCAAGTCTTAGAGTAGGAGGAAATGATTTTATAACAACATTTAACACACTTGAAAGAGAGTGGTACAATTTGCATCCGGAGATGTCGTCAAATAAGGGCACCTCCTGCCCGGCCGATCCATCAAAGGAGCAGCGGGAATTTTCATTATTGATCTATGCCGATCCATATAACCCAAGTCGATATCTTCAGCGCGGGTTGGTATACCAAAGGCTCAATTATCCCGATCTAGCCGCAGCAGACGCTTATCGAGCTCTGTCACTCTATGACTCCGTGGTTGATCCAGGGTCATGCGACTATCCAGGCCAGAAACGGACTGGACTCGATAAATTACTGAATTCACTTTCAATTGAGACTGCAGACAGCCCCTCTGCTGTACTCTCCTCGGGTGGGGACAATGAAAACGAGAGAGGCGATGATGATAATGAAGAAGAAGATGGTGAACGCTCTGAATATGAGCCTATCACTGAAGCAGATTATAATGAAAAGATCGCCGAGATTTACATTTTACTAGTGGAGAGTTTAGGCCAATGTGGCTGTCTAAGGGATGCATATGATATTTGTGTCCAAGCCTTGGAATTACCGACAAAAATCATTGAAAAGGGAGATAGTTTAGAAATGCTGAAGGCCTTACTGGACAAAATCAAACAGACCGCCACTACCGCCAAATCAGGATCCGAATTCAGACCTACTGATTTACAGGTTCAAGGCTATGCTAGAAGGTCATTATACCCCTGGAACAAACACGAGCCTGATCGAAACACTCCAGAAGTTGTGGAGTTTCTCAATAAACGCTTGGAAACGGTAGCACCACGTTGCGAGGTACGAGCGGTTGCTTTGCCTTCCTTACATGAAAGTGTTATGGACGGAAGGCTACAGGTAAACAAGAAGCCTGAGGAAGAAAGGGTTTCTATTCAGCTCGGCCTGTTTGCGAAGGAAGATATTCCGCCGGGAGAGGTTCTCTTACATGAATCGTCCATGCTCACGGCGACGAACAGGCTCCATGATGATATCTGTGATGCTTGCAATGGTAGGTTACCAGAGCTTTCGTCACCTGACCCCCCTGTAGCCTGTGGAGAGTGCTATGATACCATATTTTGCAGCAAAAAGTGCCATGACCTTGCTCAAGACCTATATCATGGCGCAATTTGTGGGCAAGACGCTCTAGAGTCGATAGGCAAGGACGTCCCAGATCCAAAAGACAAGGCCGACTATCTTTATCTCTTATTGCTCGAACGAGCAATTGCGATGTCCGCTACTCAAGATGTTCACCCTCTTGAGCTGCCGGAAGTTAAATACATATGGGGCGATTTCTCCACTTTAGACGGAGACGCTGAAGGACATATAGATGCATCTTTCACTACCCGACCTGCATCTGCAACATTACCATTCTCTTTTCAACTCAACGTCGTTCAGCCCATGCGTATATTAGATGAGATGGGTATTGACCCTTTCAAGTCTCTGGAACGATACGATACGTGGGTGCTAAATACCTTATATGCTAAGTTTCGTGGAACGGCATCGGGCCGTCTATCTACTTGGGATGGTGGTCCAGAGGTATGCGCTGTACATCCTCTCTGGTGCCTAGCGAATCATAGCTGTGATCCCAATGTCAAGTGGGAGTGGGGTGGTGAGATCACATTTACTGCTAGAAGTGACGAGGAGAGAGTCAAATGGGGCCCAACTCCCAACGCGATCAAAGGAGGCATTCGAAAGGGAGATGAAATTCTAAACCACTACTGTGATATCGGTCGTTCGGTCAGAGAGAGGCGAGAGTGGGCGATGGGAGCATTGGGAGGCGCGTGTCTATGTAAGCGGTGTGTATGGGAAGAGGCACAGCTACAGGTTTCCTAAACCAACGCTCGTTTACATATTTGGGAATGTCATTCTAGCCAACCGAAAAAGCATCTAAGGGGAATTTTTGTTTAGACATAGAAATTTAGATAGCTATGTAGTCCGTGAAGTAGTTCTATTATTGTCCGTGCTTGGCTATTCACATTTATCTTTCACCATGAAACCCCCAGTCATCCTCTAGTTGTGGGTGACGTTGACGTTGATCTTGCCGTGGTCGGAGTAAGACTCAATATCGCCGTTTCCAGCACACTCGGTATATCCGTTGTTGTAGCAGCAGTCGATAATCTCCTGGATCTTGTTGGCGACAGTATCGGCCTTGGTGTAGCTGGAGCCGGAGGGGTGGTAGCCGGTGCGGCGAAGGGTCAGCTTGGCGCTTCCGTAGGTAGCGAAGTTGGAGCTACCGCTGCCAGTGACGCGATAGGTTCCGCCATAAGCTTCGACGGCGCCCTTAAGGCCGACGATGTGCTCGCCCTTGGTTCCTCGCTGAGAAACACAGCTGACATTGCTGGCAAAGGCGGTGGAGGCGAGGGCAGCAGCCAAAACGGTAGTGATGGTGAACTTCATATTGTCGGTATTGGTTGTAACGTTGAAAAAACCTTTGAATAGTTAGTGAGTTGAGCGTGTGAGGGGAAAAAAATTATCTTGATTGCGTACGTGAGTGTGGTTGGAATGCTGAGATTGGAATTGATTGATTGTGATGATCGAGTAGACTGTGATGATGATGAGAAAAAAAGTGTCATCTGTCGAGGGGAAGCCCTCTCTTTTATAGACGGTGCCTGCCCGCATGAGAATCTGGTATAGCTAGAATGATTGCTGAAGAGCTGAAGATAGCAGATGCCAGCTGAGAGAGCGGCTTCATTACTCCGACCCTGGTCAAGCATGTTCCTGGTAGCCTTGGCCTTTACTTCGTACAGTCGGCGGTGTCCCGATCGATT
Organism: Onygena corvina; assembly: GCA_000812245.1. NCBI lineage: Eukaryota > Fungi > Ascomycota > Eurotiomycetes > Onygenales > Onygenaceae > Onygena > Onygena corvina. The sequence goes on along the minus strand of JWPT01000034.1, from coordinate 89,927 downwards.
CACCTATACTCAGCCGTTTTGTCCGGTCACGATATCAGATCATATCCGAATCTCCATGGGGCTCCATTTCCATGTGGGGGATTGGAAGGATCACACAGAACTAAGCTTTGGGGGACGGGCCTTATGCAGGCCCCCACCCGTAAAGTAAGCTTATCTCGGCCGCTGATTGGAAGGCGCCCTGCCAGGGTCGGAGGGTAGGTCCCGACGATGTTCAGCCTTAGGCGCTATAGAATCAGGCTAGGCACGAGAGAAGCGGAAGAAGTCACTCCATAGGCAGAGAGACTATGAGACGATCTCTGGGGCGTTTGTTGAATTTCCCCTCCGCCCCACGGTCAACAAGACCACAAGACCCGAGAAAGAGACGAATTACGAGCAAAGTGAAACCTGCGTGTCTCTGATATTGTCCTCGTGGGTGGGACTTTCGGTCTGCATTGGTACCACGATGTCCATACAGATTCCGTACCTTTGTTGATTTGAGAAAACACAGCGCGCTGTTATCATGACGTGGCATTATTTGAGTACATACTTTTTTAGAGAGTCGTGATCATCATCGTGAAATAGAGAGTTAAGCGAGAGAACAGATAGAAATCGAGAAGGACATCGAAAAGGGAAGGACATTCCGTATCACTTGGCATGTAAAAGTAATTCTTCGTAGAGATCCGATGGGATCTTCTGCACAATCAAAACTGTCAAAGCGATGATTTCCTTAGCATCAATTGGTGGAAATGACCGTAGAATCTTATTCGGGCTGAATGTGATCATACAGTCAGCATGGGTCAATATAGATAGAGGAGGTTCAAAAATGAAAGGATTACCTTTCGCTTGCTAGAATGACATCTCTCATTCTTATTAGCTGAGCAACTATGCATAAAATATTAAGATGAGGTCCATATGCGAAAAGGAAATCCCATAGATGTAGCACTTCCGGGAGAGGAGGTGTACACACAGACAGTGTGAGGACGGATGGAAAAGCGTATAGTTCGGCATGCATCCCCTTGCTGAATAAGTGGTTCGCTAACTTAGGCTCGACAACCTCAAGACATCGATCCACTAATTTTACACCTTTATGAACGCCGTCCATCGTGCTCCTCGCGTACCCCGGACATTCTCGGGTAATAAAGTGGTGGAAGAGCGCATAGGCCTCCACTTCGCTACGCGAGGCATAGAGGAACGGCGCGCATAGGACATTCATTCCCTGGACGTATATGGCAGTGGAGTCGGATATAGTTGCTTCTTCGCCACTACCAGCGTTAAGCCCATCCGAGTCAATCGCGGAGGATGCCCTCCTCAAGTTTGACGACTGTTGTGATGGAGAGGATGATATAGTTTTCGAGTCGTGGATTTTCCAAGCTACTGCATTGAGCAGACGGATTAGACTGGCTTCTGTTACTCTTCGCTTAAACAGAGGATCGGTTGCTAGGGTTCGGAAGGTGTCATTGCGAATTTTGTTATAAGCCGGAGATCGGCCTCGATGGACCAGGGAGAGATATTCGTCTGTGGGGAGCGGGGGTATATCGAGAAGGGCGAGCCAGATGTATATCCGGTGAGTCGACTTGAATCGCACATCATTAACAACGTATTCCTAGGCAAACGGAAGAGGGAACTCCTACCATGCCATCGTTATCCGCGTCGACCCTCGTTGACAGTATCAGATACCTCAGCTCCTCTAGCCCAATAGCTATATTATTATTTGGCGGACCTTCCCGGAAAAGATTCTCCAGGCCAGAACGGCGAGTGAGATAACCGATCGAACCCGACTTGCGACTGGCACTCGGTCGTTTGCGCTGTTGTGCATTGCCGGGAGCAGCTCCGGTAAGGTCGCTATTTGATCTGGCTCTTCCATGGGTAGGGGCCGTGGTCGGTGCTGGCGGTGCTGGCTGCTGGGACGCCTGCTGTTCCGGAGGGTTGGATGCAGGTGTGTTCCGGGAGTTCGGTAGACGGGGCGCAAACGCCGAATTACCTGCGTATGTCGATAAGGCCTGGTGCGATTGGAATCTGCGAAGTGTCCTAGTGGGCTGGGGTGGTGGCTGCAGTCCGCCAGACGCTGCGGGGACACGGAGATGGGATGATGGTTGAGGCATGCTTCCAAGAGCGCACAAGACAGCGTTATAAGTGACGGTGTACAGATAGCAGATAGTGTATAAGACAAAGACCCCTCGCGACCCTGCTCGTCGCTGTATGTGATGCCACGCTGTCGCCGGCCGAAATTCCCAGCCATCGCGAGTTTCGCAGCGCGTCGTCGCGATCTGCTTACCTAAGTCATTTATAGGTCACGTGTATCACCCGCGGCCGTCTGGGCCTAGACCGCCGTCTGTTATAGATCTAGAGAGCAGAGGGTATACAGTAAAGCAGTCGATTATGTTGGACGTCAACGATGTACAATTCAACCTTGAAGACCGCTCGCCTAACGCCTTCCCACAAAATGACCTATCAACCCTCCTTTTGTATTGACTGTCTGGCATTAGGGCCACCAGAGCTGCCAGCCAAACTTCCCACGAATTCTTCGTACCGAAACACTTCTGGCCGGTTTCTTGAGCCGGCGAGGGTGGCGGCCTTGGTCCCCTTGGCGCCGAAGGCACGCCGACCTGTAAACCCCTGGAGTACCTCGTTGATCTCGCTCTCCGTTAGCTGTCTCTCGTCACCTTCGGGATTCGTATGTAGGAGAGCGTCACGGAGTTCGGCAAGGTCGATTTGGCCACTGTCGTCCTCATCAAAGGCAGCAAAGGCGTTGAGAAGCTCCTGTGACGACGAAAGAGGCGCAAGATGGGTGGCAATCTGATTTAGATAAGTCGGTAGGTTGATCGAGCGAGAGCCGTTGGGTGGGAAGAACGCATTAGTCGCCAATGACGATGAATCTTCGCCTGATGGGAAAACCCATTGTAAGTGACGGGACGCATGAGACAGACGTTAAGAAGTGTACTCACCAAGGTTATTCAAGGCATCTGCTATATCCTCCTTGTTTACCTGGCCATCGTTGTCACGATCAAGAACCTGGAAAGCCTCTCTCATTTCCCGTAATTGGGTTGGGGGGAGCTTGCTCAGCACATCATTGCTCATGGCTGGCCTTTCAGGTGTCTTCGAGCCCATCATTACATATCGATCCTGCGAGTTTGCGCCCTTCGTAGGTGATAGCTGGGGTGACCTCGGGCCGGGAGACGCCCGTAAGCCACTGTTACTATTCGTAAATACATCTCCATTTTCTAAGGCCTGGAAATGGCTCAATTTGCTCGGCGAGTGTGTAGGGGTTGTTCCTCTGCTGCCGGGGCTGGCGGGCGCATTTTGCCGTATGACTGTACCGGGGGAAGATGGCGGGGGGGACGCAGCGACCGACTGTCGGCGGAAGGGAGAGGAGCGAGGAGAACCAAATGACAGCGGAGATGGCTTGTACGGCGTGGTGTTAGGCGTGCCCTAGCAGGTGATGTTAGCACAGTCGCGGTATCAGCCGAGAAGGGCCCTTACCATCTTCAACCCTTGATCTATATCCTGTAACAGCCAGATAATTGCATTACGGACAAACGTCGAGCTGTTATCGTTATCAGGCCCAAAGGGGAAGTCAACAAACATCCGGGGAAACTATACCCCGAGGCTTGGCACCCGCAGCGTCGCTTAGCTAAGCACAGCTATTGTAAGTTGGAAGAAGCTACAACGCACATCGATGGATGGATGTTTACTTCTCTTCGAAGGGCTCGTCCGCTAATATATCATATTCAACAGCTGTATGGGTGGACACAGAAGTTCGGACCATCAGTCAGCGGTGGCTCCAACGCTCTCCAAAGCCCGCTCCATCCACAGGATCTCAAACTCCATAACTTCCATTTCAACACGATGGATCATGTCCAGTTCCTCCGCCATCGACTCTAGAAGGGATTTATGTCCCGCCACAGCTTTCACGAGCGCAGACTCGGAATAGTCAACCTCCTTGCCATGCTTGTCCATCTCAGTGTCCTTGGGTATGTCCAAGTCATCCAGGTTCCCAGCCAGTTGGGAGAGCTGTAAAGAAAGGGCCGTAACGTCCTCTTTCCACTGCGGAGGCAGAGGCTCAATGAATTGCAAATCTCCTTCATCGTCAACTTTCAGTATGATCTTATCACTGTCCTCCTCGCCCTCATCATCACCCTGTAGTTGCCTGCTCTGCTTCAGCCTCTCGACGTGCTGGGTCCACTCTTCAAACATCCCGATGACAGTATTATATTGACCGTCCTTTGACTCCGTAAGGTGGGTAACTTCCTGTATGACGCGGGAGAGTATACCCATCTGTATCGCAAAGTTATGTCCGCTCTTCGAGCTCGCTGATTTCTCTTCAAATTTCTTCACGGCCTGGAAATTTTGATGTCGGTGTTTCTCCTGTTCCCGTCGGTAACTCGCTTTTACCGACTCATGCAGTTTCCTGTAATGTTTTTCCGCATTGGCTTCCCATTTTGCCTTTGTCTGGAGGCCCTGCGAATGCAACACGTGCAGCTGGAGAAGTTCCGTCTGCAATGCGAGGGTCTGTGCTGGAGGCAATTGGTCTTCGCTCGGTGTGGGTGAAGGGCTTGGGTTCTCTAGAACCGTCTCGGGGGACTTGATGTTACTTTTGGCAGGTTTCTTAAGTCCAAACCGAGCTTGGTAGGTTGGTAATGTCCCTGGGGGCTTTGATATGGAAGGGTGGTAGGATGCGGGCCTGCCACCGCTTGTAGCTGGCCTTGGATTCGCATTTGCCGAGTCGAAATTAATCACTTGGCTTCGGTGCCTCGCGTGCGAAGGCGGGCCAACAAGTTTCGGTGCGGCTGGGTGTAGTAGCGATGAAGAGCGTACTGGCCTCGCCAAAGGCGCGGCATTGAGGGGTCTAGCAATAACCCGCTTGGGTTCTGGTTTTGTAGGCGACCTCGACCTCGACGAGGATGGGCGGCCTTTCACGTCCTCTGTCTGTGAAGGCGCCGGTTTCGAAGGCTTCTTAAGTTCCGGTCGGCTCTCGCTGGTCTGCCTCAAACGTGCTTTCTGAACGGTGGACTGCGGGATCTGTACACTTTGGGGCCGGGGAATAGTTCGTCTCTGCGGCAGGAGGCTCTTCTTCTCCTGAATTCCGTTTGTAATGTTGTTGCCATGCCCGTTTCCATGTCCGTTCGCTATCCCAAGGCCAATGCCCGAGTCACCCTGCGCCTCCGAGCTTGTTGTCGGCCGTCTCAAGATAGAGCCTCGATTGCTGAGCGGTAATTGCGACTGTTTGGTGGGCGACGACGACTGCTTTTCCCGAAGAACACGCAGTTAGCTCCTTGTTGCGTTATTTGCTTTCTCTTTCAACGAGACTGGGAGGGATTGTGGTGTTCGCGTGTACCCTAGAATCCCCGTTGACCGCTTGTTTTCTTCCCTGGGGTTCGCGTAGAGAAAGCGATCGTGTTGGTATTGGCATGACGTATTTATTTTCCAGCAAGACAGGATAGATCGGGGCGCAACAGGTCAAAAGGAGATACCGGTCTGAATTGAAGAACGTCTTTAAGGAGGTGTTGGTGTTTCGAGTGTGGTTGGGGGGCTATGCCGTCTTATTTAGCTGTGTTAAATTAAACACCGAACGAAATGTTGCACCTCCACCTAATAGATCAAATAAATAATTGTGATATCTCTGCTTCCTTGTGACACAGCCATAGACACCCCTTCACCGTTTGGGATGGCCTACGGGAGGTACGCTAGGATTTGGTTTGACCGTCTATTGTTCAGTGAAGTTTTTGTTTCAAGTGATAGCTAATGGGTACAGACGGTAGTAAAGAATACAACGCCTCCTGACTTGACGCAGTCGCCTTTTCCCTGGGACTTAGAGATGCTCCCGCTTGGGGAACTTGACGCCTCCTGACTCGACGCAGTCGCCTTTTTCCTAGGACTTAGAGATTCTCCCGCTTGGGAAACTTAACCGCCTTCGAGGCAGCCGAGTCCGTGAACCAGCTGACCTTCTCACCACCCGCGGCATTCACCATCGCACAGGGAAGCGAGACGCCCTCACTGGTATCGAATATCTGCGCCAACACGTCCCCCTTTCCTGCGCCAGTAGCGACGAAGGCAATCCTCATACCGTGCGTGACCACAGGCATGGTTAGCGTGATTCGCTTCGACGGTGGTTTGGGCGAGTCCTCGATGGGCGCAATCCACGAGTCTTTCTCATGCAGCAGCTCATGGCCTGGGAACAGGCTGCATGTATGCCCGTCCGGTCCGCATCCGAGCAGGATGAGGTCGAAAACGGGCGTCTTGACGCTATCCTTGGCGGCGAACGAACGTCGAAGAGCCTCCTGATATTGGTCTGCTACCTCCTGGATGTCGTCGTCTAGGACGATAGGGTGGACCTTTGGCTGGCCTAGCTGCTGGGCGGGGATTTTGTCGAGGAGCTCCGTCTTCAGCAGGCCGTAGTTGCTGTCCGGGTGGTCGAGGGGCACGACACGCTCGTCGGCGAAGAAGATCTCCCAGGCATCGAACTTGGGCGTGTCCTCGTCTGTGTCGTCGCCGGGTGCTAGGAGGGAGTCGGCGAGGACGGCTGGCAGGGAGCCACCGGACACTGCGACGCGGAAGACAGAATGCCGTGAGATGGCGGCATTCTGCGACTGGAGGACGTACTTGCGGAGCTGTCTCTTGAGCTCATCCAGGCTCGGGAACGAGTAAAGGCTGGGGGATCCGCCCGTCATGGTGCAGGCAACGAAGTCAGGCAGGCTGTTCTCTTGCGCTATCGCATGTCTTGTCGCTGTCGACCTCGAGGTACATCCCTCGAGCCATCTATGATATCGGCTACTTTGTTTACTTCGAGGGCGGGGCGGCAAGTGGGGAGTCACGTGGAGCAGTCGGCCTGAGGGCGAGGAAGAAGTACGAGTGAGCGTTGACTAGCTGAAGGCGCGTCTATATCTACCATGTAGATAGATCTTTAGTCCATCTAATTGGCGCTGAACAGTGTTAGAGGCCACAGCTCAGAAAACAATATCCTGCATATGGAACAAAACTGCGTGCTCAAGATGGTACGGTTTGAGAATACGTTCAACGGCAGCGTCCTTAATCCATCCACCGTTCCAATCAGGATGGTATAATGCTTTGATATATTCCCAGTATTCCGGATAGTAGCCAGACATTTCCCAATCGAGAAGTGCAACCACTTTGTCTCCTCGAACGAGTATGTTCCGCGGTGCTAAATCTCCATGAGTGAGAACGATGTCATGCGAAGGTAACGCTTTTACAAATCTAGCCACTTGATCCGCCCATGTATTATTCTGAGAGAGACTCATCGCTCGAACGAGACCATCATTGAACTCCAGCTCCGTTTTATAAGGCCCAAAACCGCCTCTGTCGGCACAAAAGACAGGGTCGTCACAGGAAGAGCCATCTATCCCGCCGATGAAATTGCCCTTGTGGGATCTCAATTCATCAATGAAGGACTTCAGCTGGGAGATGATGTTTTGTTTCTGCTCCTGGTCTAGAGTGTCCCACACTTTCTCTAGCACGTCGCCTTCAATGTATTCCATTAGGATGATACTGCAGTTCTTTTCCTCGTCTGTGTACGCATCATAAACTTCAGGCACCGGTATGGAAGTATTTGCGCGGACAAATTGCATTGCTTCAGCCTCAGCAAATCGACGTGGTTCCGATGTCACCTTTGCCACGGTCTGCTCATCAATGCGGTAAACACTTATAAGGTATCCCTCCACCAATTGCTTGCTTTTCGTGAGTTCCGATGCTTTGACGCGACGTGCCATGTTGTCGAAATCCTAAGGAGAGCCTAGTAGAGCATACGTGTGGGATGTAGACTAACGTGAGCAAGGGCTGTGGTTATAATTAGAACAATTTGAATGTTCGAATGATCGCAATTTAACTAAAGACTGCGATAGAGTGATCAGGTAGTTGAGTCAGAGGCGCCCAGGAATCTTTTCAAGATTTTCTAATCCTGCAGGCTGGACGGGACATATATTGACTCGCTTCGATTAATACCCAGTCGAAAGGTTGATATAAAGAGCGAACGACGGCTACTGGCAAATTAAACAGTAACCGACGTGGCCGAGCGCGTTAATATAACAACATTCGGATCTGGGCCACTCACCGCGCAGCGCTGGATATACGAGCAAGAATACGGACGCCATGGGCTAAGTATGGACGGAAAGCCGCATGGCGTCGCGTGGACTCTCCGTCCAGCCCAGCAGTTCAGCCTGCAAAGCATAAGTGCGTCTGGAAAGTCGCGCCCTGCAAGCCATCTTGGACGAGGCTGAAGATGTCGCGATTGGGCATCATTTTCTTGTCCCCGACGCCGACTTCACCCTCTGGATCGATGTCAATCGCAGTTGTTCGGGCATCCCCTGCACGGAGCAGTCTCCGTATGGGAGTCGACGAAGGGAAAATCCCGGGCACGCCATGCGAGTTTAGCATTTCCGGCTCCCTGCGATGTTGTATGTACTTAAGCGAGCGGACAGCGGACAAACCGAGAGAAGGTTATGGTGCCTGGTTCCTGGCCCTGGTGCCCGCGCAAGCCAGTCTTGTCTCGACACTATCGATTCTTCGCATACGGGCACGGACTTGGCTGCGTTGGCTCTCGAGGAGCGTGTATGATGGGGTTCGAGAAGAATTCTTCTCATGGCATCCTCTACGGTCACGGTCGGCCCCTTTTCATGGTACGGAGTACGGAGTAAGTCGTCCATGAGATAGACGATAGCGACTCATTGGCGACTCACCCTTCGTTATCTTGCCCACCGGCCGAAGTAATGTCGTCCAACCCTTCGTCGGCTGTCTGCATCACTGGTCAAACAGAGCATCCACCAGTTCGTGCCTAACAGACTTGCTCTGGCGCAACAGCCGTCACAGCGCGTGCAAGGCGAGACAGGGGCGGAAAAAGCAACCATCGGCCGACGAGAGAAGTCCTTCGACCGGGCTGGCCCCGTCAAACCGTCAAACGTCAGGGACAGGCTCAGGCACGGCGACCTTAGTGTGCCAGCCTAAGTGTTAGTGTCGCGCCTTTGAGCCCGTCCTGAGTCGCCCTGGGGGGCCTAACGCTTTCCATGCGAGCCTCCGCGGCGCAGGCCCGGGGACATATATTTAGCTTAGGCGGTATTTATCATGCCCGCTGTCTGCTCTCTGCTTAGTCTACTGCAGTCTTTGCTTCACTTTCCGCTCTTTGTCGATGATCGTCGACGTCCATTCGTTTGGTCCTGATCTGCTGCTTAATTACAATAATACAATCGCTCCTTGGACACCGCCGTTCGACCGGCACGGAGCAGACTGCCTACTTCTCGCTAATCTCTCCGACGGACCACATCTCATGAGGCCCGACTTCTTCGGCAGCAGCGTCCTCTTCACTCTGGCTCCTCTGCTTGCGCCGAGAACCCTCCTCTAATAGCAAGTGACGGTGGCCGTGGGATGGCTTTGCGACTGGCCTTTCCCACCATGCGGCGGTCGCCGACCTCGTCCTCTCTCGCCTCATGGGCAATGCTGCTCTATCTCCTCAGTGCCGTGTTTGCAGCGAGCGCACATAGCATCGTCGGCTTCCCGCAAGGATCGAGTCCTGCCGTCGACAGTCTCCTCCCAGAACACCATCAATTTGGCCCTGGACCGGCAGTAGAGTTACGGATGATCGATGTCGATCCACGTCCACCAGCAAATCTTGAACGACGCACAGCAGCAAGTGACACTTCAGAATCGTCCTCCTGCTCGACATCAACGATATCGACGCCCCCGAAAAAGAATACCAAACCTACATCTGCTCCAGCCAGTACGACCCTCCCATCCGTCCTCAGCACTGCCTCGTCCACAGGCCCAGTAAAGACCAGCATCCTTGTTGCGACCCCCACAGCCTCCATCGGCCCCCTACCGACCGCATTCGACACCAGTCGCAGCGACAACACCACCTCCGCATGTTCCAAATTCTTTGATACCTTCCTATCAAACTCCACCTTCACCAGCTGCGTCCCCGTGTCACTACTCCTCAAGACGTCTAGTTCCTTTTTCACAAACACAAAATCATTCGCAATAATCACTCGCACGCTCGACGCGGCGTGCAACGCACCAGTCGATAAATGCACGGCCCTACTTTCATCCTACGCCGAAATGGTAGGCAAAGACGACGTATGCGGCCAGGACTTGAAGAACGGAAATCCCCTGGTGGTCGCAGCCAAAACGGGCTTTCTAGCATACAAGACTATGCACGATGCAACCTGTCTCAAGAACCCAGACACAGACAACTATTGCTTTGCAGAAGCCGTCTCAGATCCGGACATGCTTCCAAACGTCTACATCTATCACTTGGGCCTAGGCACCTCGTTAACAGGCGGAAGGCCAAAATGCGGCAAATGCCTGGCTGCTACGATGCAGGTGTTCTGGAAGTCTTCCGGTGATAAGAAACAACCTGTCTCGGAGGTATATGGCTCTGCATCCCAGCAGGTCAACATTGCCTGCGGGCCAAATTTCGTCTCGACATCTACACCCTCTTCAGGGATACGTTTAAGTTCTCATTTACCGCTGACCTCCCTAATTTTAGCTCTCTCTAGCACGGTGCTGTTTTTGATATTTACCTAACTATAATTTTCTTTTAATACCCACTCTACATTCATTCCTTTAGCAAGCCGAACTATCTCTTCACGCCATCTATGCATTGGTTTCCCCGCATCCATCTTTCTTTGTCTCAGCCATCTATATCTCCTTTACCTACCGGGTGAAATTTGGAGTTCCGTTTTGATTTTTCTCATTGATGCCAGTACACCTATAGAGACGGAACGGAGCCAAACCGTGTCGCCTCTGGAAACATGAACCTGGCCTTACTGGATCTTCACTGCTGCTTAATACATGCCCGTGCTGTATCCTCTTGACTACACTACACAATGATATGATTAATGAATTAGCTTAATAGAACCTTCTACAAGGGCCCTTCAGATCTTTGCAAGCCCACCAACCACCTTAGATATTCCTTGAACAGGTCCCTCCTTTTCCTTCGCGGGACCAACCTTCCCTGCGCGGAGACATGTTTCTCCGGGCCGAGCCCTCCCCCCGCCGCAGGTTGGACTTTCAAGGGACTTTTCTTTGCCTCGAGGAGCTCCCCCTCCACCGCGTGAGGAGTCCGAGATTCGTCGTTGGAGCATCATGGCTTCGCCTACCCGCCTCACGGTCCTCATCTCGGGGAGCGGCACAAATCTCCAAGCCGTCATCGACGCCATTGACGCCCAAACTCTCCCCGCAACCGTCGTGCGGGTACTCTCCAACAGAAAGGATGCATATGGCCTCGAGCGAGCGAAGAAAGCCGGCATACCTACCACCTATCACAACCTATTGGCGTACAAGAAGAAACACCCCAACACTGAAGAAGGCGTCAAGAAAGCGCGGGAGGAATACGATACCGAACTGACCCGCCTTGTGCTCGACGATAAGCCTGATCTGGTCGTCTGCCTCGGGTTCATGTATGTTCTATCAAAGAGCTTCCTGGACCCAATGCAAAAAGCTGGTTTGGAAACTATAAATCTACATCCTGCGCTACCGGGAGCTTTCAATGGAACTGTCAGTGAAACACACCTTATATTTCGAGACTGTTTGCTAATGCTGCTTCTTTTTCCAACTAGCATGCCATTGAGCGAGCACACGAGGCCTGGCTAGAAGGCAAAACCGACAGAACCGGAGTCATGATCCATAAAGTCATTGCCGAAGTTGATATGGGCGAGCCGATTCTCGTACGGGAGATTCCTTTCATAAAAGGAGTCGATGAAGACATAGAGGCGTTCAAGGAGAGAGTACATAAGATTGAATGGGAGGTTGTCATTGAAGGAATCAATATCATGATCAAAAGGCTGCATGAGAAGAGCTAGAAATTTGGCTCTACGTGACGGTCATTTGACTTGCAAACGAGGCCGCTCGGCCCACTTCATAATTCCGGGCACTGAACGAACGCATAATATGCTCCCTAACGCTGCCCTATTTTTTGAGATGATCTGATTTCCATAACCTGGTCCTCGATGGAAGAATTGCTACCACAACATCATTCTCTAGCAAACCCGCTCTTGAGTTGTGGTAACGTCTGGACCCTTTCATTCGGCGGCCAACAAGGCTGATTTCCCCGTTTTGATCCCAACTTTGTTGGTATAGTCTGTGGAAGAGTACTCCGACTTTGGTAGTACCTAGTATGACATCAATCTAAATGCCTATAACGCGGTCACTCACACCAGCACATTGAAGATATGAGACCATCTTTGAATACTAATGGGAACCTACTACATGTTATCAGAACATTTGTAACACTAGAGTTTTCTTCCATATGGGCTACGAGACCAACGAGCTCCGGGTTTGAAATATCTCGTTCGGGTCATCATTAAGCGAATAGCAGCACGTTCTTTTACACGATTAGTTACCGTAGACAGCTTAGCTCAATCCTCCTACGTTGTTAAAATCTCAAAAGATACATTAAAACAAGGCTTCCAAGCTGTCTGAAGCTATAGGCTGTATTTATGATATCCGTGGGCGTGGTGAACCCGCTTCCCCGGTATTACTAATGCCGGCTATCTCCAGTATAAAAACCTAACGTAAGAGTCACGCCAGCAGAGATAAACCTCCTGCTACTGTGATACTCTATCAAAACCTCTAGATCAGTGCTAAGTTATTTCAATAGCTGGAGAATTATTTTAGAACAAGCGCTCATAGTTCATAGCGCGTTTCCCTCACTTTCTTTAACTGTCAGCCTCCTCCCAGTTGAGCCCAAGATGACATCGGACGATCTTGTACCAGAGACGAAAGTATTAGCTATTGCGAGTCATGTATATTCCCTTTTCCCTCAATTCTCGGATATAACCAAAATAGTATGATAGCTGATTTTCAATTTGCCCATAATTTAAGGTGGTCTATGGGTATGGAAAACCACCCATCACCCCTCCTTCTTGAAGATACCCGAGATACCCCAAGTGCTACCAAAAGGAGTGCATTAGTGATTCGATACTTTGACTGCGCATGTTCGAAAATGAGACCTAACCACTTGCTTCATAGATATGTTGGTAATACCATGGCCACTACTGCCATGCAGTCACTAGGGTGCGAAGTGGCTGCCCTGAACACCGTCCATTTCAGTAAAAGCACCCATGACCCCAAGCACTGTCCACTATATGAGAGACTAAGTAGAAATAGGTAATCATACAGGCTATGGGCAGTTCAAAGGAACTAAATCGTCAGCTCAGGAAATCACAAGTCTATACGATGGCCTTCGACAAAGCTCCTTGACCGATTTTGACGTTATGTTGAGTGGATATGCACCCAGTGCCACGGCAGTCGAGGCGGTTGGTGCTATTGGGATGGATCTAAAGAATCGAGCTTCGAATAAACCTGGCTCTTTCTTTTGGGGTACGTAAAGATCTACCTAGAGGACATTGAATCCCATCTAACTGGCAACATAGTACTCGATCCGGTAATGGGAGACCAAGGCCGTATCTACGTCAATGAAGATGTTGTGCCAGCATACAAATCTCTCATTCCACACGCTGATTTGATCCTTCCAAATCAATTTGAAGCCGAGTAAGCTATCACACGTGTTCAACAATCCAATCGCATGTTATATTCCATATTGACTTCACAAATTAGGCTTCTATCCGGCATTAAAATAACATCGCTGGAGAACCTAGTGGACGCAGTGACCGTCATTCACCGCACCTACAGCATACCCCATGTCATCGTCACTTCAGTACAATTCCCCGGCCCCATCTCTTCCTCGGCATCGTCAGTCAAATCTTTTTCGACAGCAGACAACTCCTCCGTAAGCCAAGAGAACCGCCCAAGTAGCACCCTCGCAGTGCTTGGTTCGACCATGCGATCAGACCGCTCTGCTCGTCTGTTTAAGCTCGAAGTTCCCCGCCTGGACTGTTTCTTCAGCGGAACAGGCGATATGTTTGGAGCACTGATGGTCGGCCGGCTACGCGAGGCAGTTTTCCAGGATGTGCCTACGCTACGTGAGACGGCCTCATGGATATCCTCGGACGATGTGTCAGCTACGGAACTGCCGCTTGCTAAAGCTACTGAAAAGGTGCTGGCAAGCATGCACTTGGTTCTTGAGAAGACTATGCAAGCAAGAAATGAAGAGTTGGCAAGATACGAGGGCGAGGAGAATAAGCGCGAATCGAAGTTCGCTCATCTTTCGGATGATGAGTATAAAGCCATGCTTGAAAAAAGGGCTAGGCTCCGTGCAGCGAAGGCCGCAGAGCTTAGGCTTGTGCGAAATGCCGACCTCCTGAGGCGTCCTGTTGTGAAGTTTAGAGCGAAGGAGTGGAATCAGTAAGGATTTATATTTCGTTATATCCCTATATACTCCAAGAATCTTGGGCCGTGGCGGCATTTTTCGCGTATTTGCGTTATCATTTTGTTTGTCCGTGGATATTAGATAGCGAAACATTATCTAGACGATGTATTGTAGCATCTAGCCTGTGCTACCGAAACCGCCCGCGCCGCGTACGCTTTCCTCTAGTTCTTCCACAACGGCGACATCTGGAGTATATATCTGCGTAGTATATTAGTTAAGAACCCAATACCACTATGCACCCAAAAGAAATACTCACTCTTTCAAGCACAAGTTGAGCAATTCGATCACCTTCCTTGACTAAAATTTCGATTTATTTAGTAATGTGTTAATGATTACGGGGAATTGACGTACTCTGAAAGTCCACATCGGAGAAATTGAATAAAAGAACCTTGACCTCTCCTCGGTAATCAGCGTCGATAACACCGGCCCCAGTGTCGATGAAGTGCTTCGCCGCAAGACCGCTTCGCGGTGCTATTCTTCCATCTACAGTGAAAATGTCAATAGATCATCACGAGACAGTTTCTTTTGGGCGACTGACAGGTATCTCCCGGCACGGCGATTGCCAGCCCCGTGGAAACAAGGCCTTTCCCTTTTGTAGGGATCACGACATCTTTGGCAGCATACAAGTCGTAGCCAGCTGCAAAGGCAGAGCCTCGAGTGGGCGCGCGTGCTTCAGGGATCAGCTTCTTGACGAGCAGCTGGGGAGGCGAGGGAATGGCCGTGGTGGTCTCGGGAATAGCCATGGCCGCGATCTTTGGGCGTTTAGCAAGCGGTGAGTTTGGCAGTGATGGTGGAAGACGAGGGAGGTCGTCGGTCAAGGTGGGAGGCGGAGTAGTTTCTTTGCCGCCTGGCATCGCAAGCGTGAATTGCAGTTAATCCCTTTCTTCGGTCGTGCTTCTTTCTCGTTGACATCAAAACCACTTTAACACCAGCGCGTCGACGCGTCGGTCACGTGCCATCGCTGAAATTTGGCGACAAATCAACTTGCCAGACATACAACACGGCTGGGTAGACTAAAACATTGGAAAGCATTCATCATCCAAGAATATAACATTGCTAAAAAAAAAACCTCGACTATTCTCTTGTCTTTCAATATATCAAAAATCGTAAAATACGAATTTCCTGCTCGCGTCAGCTGATCTTAATCCGAGCCGAGCAGCCTAAGGAGAGGCTAAAATGGCCCCATCATCAGCACAAGGCGCCTTTTCACGTCAACCCGGCGACTCAACAGCCTGTCTGGAGAGTTTTTTATAACGAATCATCTCAGCTTCCTTGGTATGGGCGAATAAGCATGGCTATCTCGCTGGGGCCAGCTGAATCCCTTCGCAGCCATTGGGGGCCATAAGAGGAACAATTATCTTGCTGAGCCTCTCCAGTACGGTATTCCGGCCCGACGACCCTGTGGATCGACGTAGCCTATGTCATGATCGACAGGCCACGCATTAGCGAGCTGCAGGGACGATAGCTCAAAGCCGCACACCCGCCTTCCAGGCCAAGGGGCCACCCCAGAACTCCGATCTTCTCGGACCAGGGGATACACTTCGCCTATTCGGTTTTTGATGGAGTATGGAGTAGTACCCTGCAAATGAGGTGCACTCTTGCAAATTACGCCTTAGCCACTCAAGGCGGAGCAATGCCTGTTTTGTATTTTCCAACACTTTACAAGGAACTTAGTTGTGATGCTAAGTATGGACTCTTCTTGGTGTAGAGTCAGACATATATCAGCCTTGATTTACTCATGATCAAGTGTTGACTCTCCAGCTCACAAGCACCATCTATTTCTGTCATAGCAGTCTCAAAATGAAGCTCCTCGACTTGCGTTTTTCATTTGCTCTAGCAGTGACCTATGCCATTTCTGTTACTGCTAGCCAATATGTCAACATTACTAGTGTTCCCGAGTTTATAAAAGCACTCGACGTCGATAAGACTACCGGTGGCAGGCTCGCTGCTGTCTTGGATGGAATAAACAGCGAGAGCCTTGACTCTTTCGGCGCCCAACAGAAGAATTCTCTCGGCTGTGAAGTAAGCCGTTTGGTATTCGGACATGATTATCTAGACTGGAAATCGAACAAATATACGGAGAGAGTTGAAGTCAACTGGTACGTTAACTCTATTTCAGTCATTGAAAGTTGAGAACGGTGTCTAATAGCTAGTTATCAGGTCTGCTGCATGCTGGCTTAAACCACGTTGCATCATTCAGCCTAGATCTGCGGAGGATGTTTCAAAGGCCATGACGATCGTCACGTTCCTGGCCTGCAAGTTTTCTATTCGCAGCGGAGGGAACAACCCTAATCCAGGCTTTTCAAGCATCGACAAGGATGGTATCCTTATTGAGATGATTAACTTGAACGAGATTTCTCTGTATGCCGATAAGTCTGTGGTACGCATTGGTTCCGGAAATCAATTCCAAAGCGTATACGACAAGTTGGCCAAAGCCGGCAAAGCAATCATTGGTCCACGAGTTGGAGATGTCGGAGTTGGGGGATATTACCTTGGAGGCGGCATTTCATTTTTCAGCAGCATGTACGGAATGGGTGCGGACAACATTGTGAACTACGAGGTGAGTTACTTCCTTTGCACTGTGCATCCATCAATTAATCGGTAGCTAATGTAACATGGATCACTAGGTTGTTCTATCTGACTCTTCTATCATCAATGCGAATGCCACACACAATAGCGATCTCTGGTGGGCACTAAAAGGTGGAGGCACGAATTTTGGTAGGTTTGCTAGCTGCAGAGATGTTTCAGGGACTCTGACCCCGGTTATGGCTAACGTGCGCCCAGGGATTGTTACTAGATATGATGTGAGAACCATACCCGACAGCGAGGTCTGGTTCGAAGCTCCCCTTTACGCCCCTGCCCAAGCAAAGCTATTGCCGGAGGCTATGAGAAAATATGCCGCAGCTGCTGAAAACGACCCAAATGCAGCGGTGATCATGTACATCACGCCCCATTCGGGTCTCGTGGGGCTAGTCTATGGCAAACCCACTGTCCGTCCCGAAGTATTCAAAAGCTTTTACGATATTCCCGCGACCCAATATTACAGAAACTCCACTGTGGGGAAATGGTCAGACCTGTACAATGCGTTTGCCGGTGTGCCGCCGTCGGATAACAGGTAAGCAAGGCTGCGTGTTTCTGTCTGATAATCACTGTTTTCTGACATCGCATTAGGAAGATGATTGCCACATTTGCCCATGAATGGGATGCTGAAGTTCTTCAGAAAAGCTTTACTACGTATTTAGACCTTTCCGAAAAAGTTGCGAATGAGTTCGACGCAGTGTTGTCGTATAGTTCGCAACCCATCACCAGTGCTGCCGTACGGTGTGGATTACAAAATGGGGGAAACACCTTGGGCCTCAAGACGGCATCGCAGAATTGTAAGCATTTCTACAGCTCTTTCCGGAGAACTTCCTCCCACTAACTTATTTATGTTCTAGGGTTCGTTTCTACCATTGAATATTCAGATAGCGCGGATGATGAAGCAGCACTCAAGGCTATACAAGCGCTGGCTGAGAGTGTTCGAAGCACATCAAAGTCTCGGGGAGTTGACCTTCCTTTCATCTTTATGAACGATGCCAATTATCAACAAGACGTGCTTGCTAGCTATGGGTCTGATAATTTGGCGCAGTTGAGGAAGGTAAGCCAGAAGTATGATTCCCTTCAAGTTTTTCAGTCTTTGCAGAAGGACGGTTTCCTCTTGTCCAAGTCAAAATCTTAGCTGGTGCTGTTCTTGTATCTATGTTTCTTTCTCGGTTGGATCTACGGAGTATGTATAGACTTTTGGCAGGAATAATGTAAGTACGAGATGGATGAGACCCATGACTGTTTCAGCGAATCAGAGCTGCTCGCTACTCATTACCTTCGCATTGCGGCTGGGGTGTTTCTGAAGATTCTCCAGGTAACTAAAAAAGCTCAGCAAGGCTGGAGGCCACCCAGGCATGGATAGTGCCCCACGAGTGTGAGGGCGTGCCGTCCGTCCGTGTCCTTACGATAGATGATGCCTGTCGACGCTATGTACTCCATACTCCGGTGAGATAGGCTATTGCCCTCTTCACGTCTGTATTTTGTGGGCTCAGCACACAAGGTGACCGTGGTAACAATTGCAAAGCCCACGAGCTACTCGAAAAAGGGTTATTGGATGATCCCTGATGCGCGTGGGCGTGGATTTGGTCTCGAACTGGAAGATCCGACCCTCCACGGATGTGCTGGAAGACGCTCTGCCATGCGACGCACACGCGGCTGCATGGATCACCTCGTCTTACGTAGATTTACGTACTATTTACGGAGTCTTTTAGTCTTTTAGCCACGATATGATATGCAAACCTGGTCTTATGCGCCGACCATCTGGTCTACCCGCTGCAAATCCGCATTTACTGGCTACCAGCCAGATATCATCCAGGCCCATGCCTCGGCTGCACAGAATTTTCGTTAGGACATCGGAGAGCCTGGAAGACTGATAGGAGATCGACTGCTTTCACTCTTAAACAGACGATCTTGTCGCGGTATCAGATCCTTTCCACTTTCATCCTTGAGAATTCTGCATGGCGCCACTCACTAAATGACGCGAAATTCTTACCATGAAGCACCAATGACCTTGAAGACACTTGCAAACAGTAACCTCCACTCCCTTGGCCCGATTTGACTTCAGGTCCTGGCGTCGAACGTGGGAAGGGCGAGTGATGCATTGAGGCTTGCCAGGATCTGCTATACATATATCACTCCACCTTACGGGGAAGAGTTAGTTGACTTCACAGCCTTCTGAGGTTACTTCCTCCGTCCAGGATAGATTAAGACGAGAGCGGTCCTCATACAGGGTGTGTGGGATTCGTTTCCTTCCCGTTAAGCTTATTAAGTTAAGTTACTTACTGTACCTCCGGACTACCTAGTAACTCGGGAAGGGTACAAAATCGGCCGGCTGGTTCGGTTGATACTCTTTTATATTCTTTGACGAATCTGGTTTCCTCGAGTGAGGGAGTTATCATCACTCCGACACCATTAAGAGACGAGCTTCCTTCCTGCCCGGGTGCTTTCCTTTCAGTCACGAGCATGGATCCATCTCAGCTCGCTCCTATCAACCCCAACGACCTCGGTCGGGGACCTCTAATAATGGGTGTGACTTGGGCGTTGACAGGTGTTGGCATTATTGTCGTCGGTGCTCGACTGTACATCCGCTGGAAAAAGCCATGTACTCTGGCCTGGGATGATGCGTTGATCGTCGCGGCAATGGTGAGTTGGACTGTGCCTGTCTCGTCCCTTTTCACCAAAGTACAGATGATTGATCAATAAAACAGGCGTGCCAAATTGTTTTTCAGGGCGTAATTTCCGAATCCTATCAATATGGATTTGGAAAAAGAGACGAAAACCTGACGATTGAACAGCAAATTACTATCATCAAATGGCTTTGGATATCGATAACGCCAGGTGTCTTTGTGTCGATTCTGGCACGAATATCAGCTTCTTTAATGCTTAATCGAATTTTCGGACGAAGAATCTGGTTTAAATGGTTCCTGATCTGTTTTACGCTCGTTTGCATCCTTGCTGCCATAGTCAATATTATTGCTGTTTGGATTCAAGCGTCCCCCATTGAGGCCATTTGGGACCCTAGGGTTCCCGCCACTCGCCGATTTGGTCGAATACAAAATGCCACTGCAAATATATCTCAGGGTAAGAGCTCCCCTTTTTTTTGTTTCGCCCTAATCCCCGGTTTCATACATTAATAGTAACATAATTGGAAATACTTAGCTTTATTTGCCCTCTCCGACCTGTTATATGTTCTGTTTCCAGTTGTCTTTATCTGGAAACTCAACATGACTCTGCGCAGAAAAGTTGGGCTATGCTTCATCATGAGCTTGTCTCTTATCAGTATGGTCGGATCAATCTTGAAACCGGTGACAGCAGACAGAGCAAAAACTCAGTACGAGAGCTCTATTGTGATTCTCTGGGCGGGCTTGGAGCAGGCTCTTGTTATCATCATTAGTTGCGTTCCATCCTTGCACAAAGTCTTCCAGACAGAGATGCTCTGGCTTCGCAAGATCACCTCATCTATCGTCAATCTTGTCTCCCTGGATCGAACTGGGCGCGGATCAACTTCGGCATACAGCCCCTCCAACCGCTCACGAGATCCCAGCTCAGAAGCAGAATCATTGACGCAACGCAAGGGCCTTACGCCTGATGAATTAGAGCGCTCTCTTGAGACCAGTGACGATACATATGCCGTCCATATGCGTTACATTGAAGATCCCCATAAGGCTAATAACAGAAAAATGGGCGTTTAAAATATCCAGAATTTCATGTCATTGCTCATTTCACGGTTTTATTTGCTCCTTAGGGGTCTACTTTCTGCCCTTTTTTTAAGCAAAGTCAGGGTCACTCAACGCACGTCTGTTTTTGGGGACCGCAACTTGTTTTAATCTGATTGATGATTTCTATTTCATTTCATGTTAACGTTTCTATTGGGACTAATGGTTAAATCATTACTATAGGCATGTACATATATCACCATCTTGTTATCGGCGTTCGGTATTGAATATATGCAGCTCAGCTGTCAAGTCGGCGTTCTATGTCTCGAAACAAAAAAAAGAGAACCCATTCCGCTTGACCTGCTTTTGATCAACTTTTCAGCGCCTTCGTCAAGCGGGATATAAGAAAGTAACATTACCAGTGCCAACAACGATATGACCATCTAAGGAAACCTAAACTTTAGCGAATTGATAAGACTGTCCTGCCAGATCCAGTTCAATTCCGACATGCCATAACCGCCGAGTTCAAAAGACGGAATCTCTGCATCCTTCATGCATCCCCTATTAAATAAAAGTTTTAGTGAATTACCACGAAAACGCTCGATCGGGTATAGCGCCTCCCCCTTTCCACCCCCTTTTCATAACCTTCCATTACCTATAAAGGCCGCCCTGACCTTAACTACTATCTTCTTTCTTCTTTATACCTTATCTTCCTTACACCTTAGCCACGTCTTAATAACCTAGGAGGCTAGAGGCCTTAAGAGAGGAGCCAGACCGTAGGTCTGGCGACTCTAAGAGGCTATATTAAAAGTAAAGAAAGGTAGGTCTAATAAAGAGTACTCCGTAGGTAAGAGAAAATAGTAGTAGTCAGAGGTAAGGCTCCAAAAGAAACTGACTAATTCTTGCGCAGTGAGCGAAGCGAACGCTCCATGCTCGTGTAAGTATAGTCATTTTCGATCCTTCGGTCAAAATCAAAATGTGAAGGATGAAAGTTACAACACCCTTGACAATCAGGGGTCCACCCGCAAGGGCTGTGCATACCCATGTATGCCTCGACTCGACTAATCCTTGTGCGTTACATTCCATGTATACTTTGGTAGATCATTTCTTGGTCTGGAGGGTCTCTTCTTCTTCCCTTTCCCCGCGGACTCAACCTCGCGGGGCGTGATAACAGGGATGAGGAGCAACTGGCGCTGATGGCTATATATATATATATATATATATAGATGAACATACGATCCCGGAGTTGTCAAGTAAAGTATTTAATATGCAGGGTAATGTGTAGCTTTCTCCACGCGGAAATATGGAGTTTAAGATAAATACTGCTGAAAACTTGGATAATTTGTACGGGTTCTGCCTATTTGCTGACAACCCCTTGTTCGGTACACGCGGGAAATGCTGACCTGCATGTACTTACGTACCGTACAATGGAGGCCTTGAGCATGCTCATCTCACCAAACATATATGACTAAATACATACTCCGTAATCACCGACGAATAACTCCTCTGTCTATATGCGGACTAACTTAGCCAGCTCACTAACCGGCAGATCCGCGACCCCGCCAAATCCTGAGACCAACAACCCCAAAGGTTAACTACCAACAGATGTCCGACCACGCTAGGGGCTTAACCAATGTCTACCCGGATAGAATTGTTAAGCTGGATACTATAACAAAGAGACTCAATAGCCAATAGGGTACCATGGATAGCCTAGGCCAGCTATATCCCAGACGAAAAGGTGGCTGACTCGGTACATACCTCATCTTTGCTGCCTAGTTGCAGAACTACTCGTTAAATTGTTTAACATAATCCAGTCAGACGCGATAATTTCTGCAATCAAAACAAGTGACAGTTGATAAAGAAGATGCTCGCAGCTAGCACGCCCCGGCTCGTGGCTGTCGCGGGGCTTACCGTGGTTGCAGCATTGCTGGTGCATTTTCTGGCTCGGGCAATTGCGGCTCGGCGAAGATTCTACAATATGAAAGCCAGAGGGATCGTAGGTGTCACTATTCATCCTAGGCGCCATTCCTATGGGAACATCAAGAACTATACGATTTTAATGCTGCGCGTTTGGCATATTTGCACAGAATGATGTGGAACGAGCTAACACCTTCACACAGCCCATCATTGAGCCGTACTCGCCATTCTTTGGTCATCTACCCTTGTTAAGAAGTCTGAAAGACGGGCTACCGAGTGATGCTCATGGCTCGTATACGTCAATGAAGATTGTTCAGAACTGGCAGAAGTATTTTCCTACTGCAAAAAAATGCCCTCCGCTAGTATACCTAGATGCGTGGCCCTTTATGACTCAACCCATTATAATGGTTATTGCGCCTGAGTTGTGCTCGCAGCTTACCCAGGAAACCCCTCAGCCGAGACATTCGATGTTTGGATGGGCACTGACCCCAGTGACGGATGGCATCGACATAATATCCATGAACATGGCTGATCATAAAATATGGCGTTCCCGGCTCAATCCCGGATTTTCATCCAAGAACGTCATTCAAAACATGCCAGCTGTCCTGGAGGAGGTCTCGATATTTGCTCAAAAGCTGAAAGACACCGCTGATGCGGACAGCCACGAATGGGGTAGCATGTTCACGCTTTATGATCGAGCTGTGGCTGTGACGTTTGATGTTATTTCGAGATTTACCCTGTACGCCTCTATGCTTGATCGTTATTTGGGTTCTTTAGCTGACACGAAGTTGGGGAATAGTGATCTTCGCATTCATGAGCAAACCAGTGGACCGGGACCGCTACTTCAGTCGCTGAGGAAACTGATTACTCTTGTTAAATTAAAGAACATTTTCAATAGGTTAGAACGACTTACTCCTGGGTTTCGGAGCGTGGTTTCTCAAAATGCTACGACTATGAGAAATATTTTGTTGCCGCAGATACAGTCTCGATTCAGTGAAAACCTCGACTCGAAAAATCAGAAAACAGTGATTGATTTGGCCATCAAAGAGCTCAAGGAAAGCGGACAACAGCCCACACCTGAGCTAATGAACATTATAGTCGCTAACCTGAAAGCTTTCCTATTTGCTGGTCATGACACCACTGCCCAAACTATGTAAGCTTCTAAATTCGATTTCTTCCTTAAGTCCATATTTACTGACTGCCATCTCAGATGCTGGGTTTTTTACGAAATTGGCAAATACCCTGCAATCCTTGAAAAAATGCGCGCCGAACATGATCAAGTGCTAGGTCGCGACCTAACATCGGCACAGGAGCTTCTGCGCCAAAACCCACATAAAATAAACGAACTACAGTACACAACAGCAGTCATCAAGGAAACGTTAAGAGTCCACGCTTTAGCCAATACCTTCCGCGAAGGCAGCCCTAACTTCATCTTCTCCCTTGACGGCATGCAGTATCCAACTGACGACTGCCTCATCCAAACAACTCCAACAATGACTCATATTCACCCTGACTTGTGGCCCCGCCCGACAGAATTCATACCTGACCGCTTCTTGGTCTCAGACGATAATGAACTGTACCCAGTAAAGAATGCCTGGCGTCCGTTTGAACTGGGAAGCACGAAATGCATTGGCCAGGAGCTAGCATTGTTGGAGATAAAGCTTGCATTAGTGCTTACTATTCGAGAGTTGGATTTCGACTTCAATTATGAGCTCTGGGATGGGGTACAGAAGAGGAAAACAACGGGTGCGGCGCCAGAGACCGTCAATGGCGAGCGCGCGTACAGGTGTGGCTCGGGTATCGGTGCTGTCAAAGATGACTTGCCAATGAGAGTAAGATATAGATAGGCACCTAAGCTGGTCGCTATGAGGGGTAATACCTTGCCGCTAAAAGAGGCATGAATGATTAACGCACCTTTATAGTCTTTTGAAGACATGTATATAGTTCCTCTTACAGCTTGGATACCTAGAAATAACTAAGGGGAAAAATACACCTTCAAACGCTCAAGATAACTATATGAATTTACTGATATCACAATGTTGGTGCTTGGCAGGGCTAATCACGTGCTGGACTGGCGTTCTACCTTAAACTCTAATTTAACTACCCCAGAATCTGCTAAACACACATAGACTAGCATAGCAAACACTCAACTGCTTCCGTTCGACTTTCCACTCGACATTGCTTTCACATTTCCATTGCTTGCTGGGACCTTCATTCGACTAGCAATGTCGCGGACAACATAGATCTGACCATAAAGATCAGTGACGTCGAAAAACATGCTCCAGACTTCCATCTTCCGCTCATAAAGCTTTCTAGCTGCGTGACTCTCAGAGTTCTGCGCTTCTCCCTGCAGCCTCTTGAACGCCTCATTCAGACAAGCTCGCTCATACTCAGCTAGTTGAAACAGGGTTTTCTTCTTTTCTTCAATCGTTGGGGGGTCTGACGAACCCGATAGCTTCTCCATTTCAGGGAAATTGACTGAGTTGAGGTTACCTTCCATCTTATCGCGGGTTACAGACCCATAGTCGTTGTACATCCGGCACATGGAGGAGAGGTGATTACAGGCGGACGCGGCAAAATACTTCTCCTGCGCTGTTTCGAAGCAGTCTCTTCCTTGCGTCAAGGAAGTGCCTAGCAAGCAGCTCACGAATTGGAAAGAGTACGGGCAGGAAGTGTGTTCAGCGGACGTAGTCTGCACCCAGTGATGGAAGCTATCAGTTGCTGCGCTATAAATTTCTTTCCTTGAGGACTGTGACTGAAATTTCGCGTTGTCTTCTATTTGCGTTGCGTGAGCTAAGAGAAATGCCTCGAGATGGCGGCGAAGCGCCGCTCGGTCCCAGGGGCTAGCAGACTGGACTAACGGATGCTTCAGGACATGTTTTGTGAACTTAATGAGCGGCATCATGGTCTCTTGAGAAGGACCTGCCATCTGATTGACCTGATGGTTACCATTCTGGGGCTTGCCAGTCTTTCCATTGGGCTCCTCTTCCACAGACGAATACGGGCGTTTGAGGCCTCGCGTCATTTCAGCGTTGAAATCTTCACCGGTAAACAAGGACCGAATTAATTGACGAAGCTCTGGAATACGGCCAGAATAATGAGCAACCGCCACAGTTTCGAGGAATTCGTCGGCCTGATAATTCAGAAAGGATATAATCATCATTTCATAGAGGAATGAAGCGGAAGCAAACGAACGATTGCGATTATTGCAAGCTGTCCAAGTAAACGGAATGATCTCGAAATATTTGTCCTTTTCCATGTCTTTTCGCGGAAACACCTCTAATCTGCGGGACTGCAGTAATGGATGGAATAGTCTAGCCTCGATCATTGACGCGCGTATTTTCCATTCTGGAAGGGACGAAAAAAGCGGTGTCTGTTGGAAGAGCTTCACTAGTTTCGTTGTACTTGCTGTTGAAGATTCAGGCCAGAGGCTCTTCCCAACCGAAATGGGACCAATGGGCGAGGTAGCCAGTTTGATCGCTGCGAGTACATACGCCTCCGTTAAGAGAGGGGACGTATAAGTTACCTTTTCAATCCAAATACAATTCCCGGCCCGGCTGCTGCGATTGGATTGTATGAAGTTGACGCCGCGTCTGATCGCAGATTCTAGCGAATCTCTAATTTCATCAAAGAAGCACAGCTGCCTGGCTTCTGAGAGTATGAGAACGCCATAGGCTGTTTGTTCGGTGGAACCACTCCATGACCCGTCTTCTAGTTGATCAAGCATTGTTCTTAGACAGGCTTGGAAGAGTGTGACAGTGGCCCTTGATGCTAAGTCTCGCCCAAGGAATACTTCAGGGGAACCATCTTGCTCCGTGAGAGCTAGAAGCCTAACAAATGTCTTGACCAGTAATGCAGACGGATAAAGAGGACTCAAATTCTGACAAAAAGTGTTAGTCTCGACTTTTGAGATCTAAGTTTCTGAACATACCCATTTGTCTACGATTCTCCCATCTGTATTCCACCAGGAGTCACATAGGAATTGCACCACTTTAAGAATTTGCGACGGATATGTTGAAATATCCGATTGTTGCAGGATAGCAAGAAGCCCGTTGCAATTAGCGCTAAAGCTAGGGTTTCTCTCATTTTGATAAGTGCGCAAGTGAGTGGCTGTCTCAAATGTTGTGATCATGGATTTAGAGTCTATCGTACCCCCCAGTAGGTTCAAAGCAAGAATTCCTTTAGCCGTGTCATCCATATCAGGTTCAAATTCATGGGCTACATGTACACGGCAATCAGCATTTGGAAACGTCTAAAAAAAGGAAGTTGATTTACTAACCATAGCCGATAGTTCCATTCCCGCGACTGAAAGCAAGAGTAAGTATCTCGCGTATTTGCCTGAGTTCCAAGCAATCTAGGTCTGAGGCTGAAAATCCAGCCTCGAGCAAGGTCGACAAAACCTGTGAGACAAATTAGAAAGCTGCCAAAAATTTCTATTATAGAATGCATCCTCAATTACCCAAGAAAACTGAAAATAGGTCGAAGGAAATGCGCTCGGAACAGCGCCACTCCCTTTCCCTGCCGCACAACGTATAACATGTCGAAGGTAGCTTTCGGCCTCATCGTCCCAGTTTGTTGAATTCATCATATATGCTGCTGTTGAAGAGGGCGAGCCCATCATAGAGCCCGCCACTTTATGATGGGCGACCCTATCAAAGTCTATGTCACCAATGAATGCCTCGAGTGAGTGCAGCGGCGTCATCATCACTGGCCCGTATAGAATTTCGGGTTTGAATCGGGATAATTTGGCGGCATTGATCTTCATCAGCTCACTCCTGCCTTTGAAGCTGAATTTCAACGATGCATCCGTTTCCTCTAGCAACGCTAGCAGTTTTGGCACAATTACCTCGAAACCGACGTGCATCGTCTCCGATACGCGCCATTTCTCTAATAACGATTGCAACAACATGGTTCCCCGTTCAATCCGCCTTTCGAGGCCATCGGGTGCGATTTCATCGTGAAGCTGAAGAGGTTCTATAGCATGTCGCTTTAAGGAAAGCAACACGGCCGCTGTATTTACGATGCCGTCGATCTGAGAAGTTGTCTCACCCTTCCAACCACCATCGTCGGACTGGTTGCGAAGTAAAAATCGGAAGCAATCAGGGAAAAGCCATTGTTTCTGCAGTCCAACTTCTTTCGTGATCATTGATACCCACGCTGTGTCATAGAGGGCGCAACTCATCGAACCGTTGCCATATTTTGGATCGTAGTCGGCAAAACTTCGTTTGATCAAATGTCTTGCACCTGTTACTAGGTCGGCGGCTCCATTAAGGTCAACGACGTACTGCTCGTCCATCCTGAGCAGAGACAACAAAAATGATTGTGATGGTAAGCAATTCCTAAACTACTCGCCAGAATTCCTGCTCATAAATACAGTATATCATCCTACTAGTACATGGATATATGCGTCATTCGATGGAGTACCCTTGGCTCTTGAGAAAGCTGAACTCCGGTCCTTTTGTGGTCTGAACAGGGTCCCATTGATAGACCCGCACTTGGTTCGGGCAATACATACCTGGGCGGCGCATCCCTGTCTATGAATCCTGTATTGCATTGTTATGTTTAGAGTGACATCGTATGCATGAACCCGGACCCTGGTATGAGCGGCTCGGTGCTTAGGCGGGACCTTGGCGAGAGTCCTGCGGACCTAGCCGAATTATCGAAATGGAACGCCGGCAGATAAATTACACTGCCCGGCGCACTCTATGCACTTTGCAGCCCAGGTCATCCCTCCCAACGATACTCCATCATGTCCGTCAACCTATTCAGAATTCTAGCTCTCAATGATGCTACACTACCATTTCTTGTCGCAGTGGCCATTGGGCTTCTTGGCTCTTTTGTCTTCTTTTCCCTCTGTTACCAATGGTATTCTGCCCCAAACACCAGAGGGATGCCGAGAGCCGGCAAGGCCCCCGGGTGGTTTGGATTATCCAATGCCAAACGCGATTTTCTCGCACATGGGGCCGAGATCATCGACCTGGGCTATCGCAAGGTACGAACATGCTGAAGCATGGGGTTCCGACGCAACAACATGAAGTGGGATGATCAATACCAGCCCGAAAGCTTACCATGCTGTTCAATACAGTACAAGGATTCGGTCTTTTTAGTACAGACCGCAGATATGGAACGAATTGTGCTTGGTCCAAAATATGTCAATGAGATCCGCACTGCGCCTGAGTCAGTTCTAAGCCTAAGAAGAGGAATGAGCGAGGTACTTGTCTGCTCCTGGGCGAAGAGTGCTCTAAATGTTAATTCGCTTCACAGAGACACTTGGGCAAATTCACGACACTTGACGTGATTCTTACAAGCCATCTGCAATCCGATGTCTGTAAGACACAATTAACACAAAATCTTCGTAAGTAATCGAATACTCTTTTTGACAAGTACATGACTAACCATCATTAGATTTACTGATAGCGCCTTTGAATGAGGAAGCTGCTTTCTGGCTTACACAGCGGGTACCCAACGACCGTTCTTCCTCCGCAATTTTGGCACATGATGCCCTCCTCAGTGTATTCGCAGGGTCCTCCTCAAGGATCCTCGTCGGTCTCCCCTTGAGCCGAAATAAAGAATGGCTGCAGATTGTTGTTGGCTACACGATAGATGTTATCCAAGCATCGACAGGGTTGCGGCCATATCCACCAATGCTACGCCCGATTGTTGCTCCAGTACGCAATTCCATTTCATTCCTTTTTTTTGACGCTGCGCTCACATAGTCTCCCCATGGATATGATGTTCCAACGAGCAATTTTGATCAGCGGAAACCACACAATTAGCCATGCACCTCAGTAATGAATAAAGCACTAACTCTATAAGCATTACAGTGGTTGGACTGTATGAAAAACCTTCGGCGACACCTAGAGACAGCGGATAAATGTATTGGTGGCGTTTTCGCCGAGAGATTGTCTAACCCATCCAACACAGCAGGGAGCCAAGACGTCATGCAGTGGATGGCCGAAGCTGCAGTTGGCAATGACAGAAATCCGAGCGTGCTGGTCAGGAAATTGTTGTTCATCACACTCGCTGCCGTGCATACGAGCACGATGTCTGCTACTCACGCCTTATTTGACCTATGCGCAATGCCCCATTATCTGCCTCTTTTACGCCAAGAAATCGACGAGGTCATCAAAAAATACGGCTGGACGCTAAACGCAACTAATAACATGAAGCTGCTCGACAGCTTTCTGAAGGAATCCCAACGAGTAAACCACCCCGGTTTGTGTAAGTTTGGCCCGATTCCCGCCCGCCTGCGCCCTCCCGCCCCCCACCCAACCGGAAGGACGACGTGCTGATTGTCTACATTTTTACGTACATAAAGTGTCACTTAACCGTAAGGTTTTGCAAAATTTTCAGCTTTCCGATGGCACAGTGATCCCAGCGAACAGCTTTATCTCTACACCAACCAACTCCATTGCCCAAGACCCCGAATTCTATCCCGAACCGGACCGCTTCGATGGCTTTCGATTCTACAACAAACGTGATGCACTCGGGAACAGTTCCAAAGCATATCAGTTCGTGAGTACGGGACCAGATAATCTAGCCTTTGGATTTGGAAAGTTTGCGTGCCCTGGACGGTTCTTCGCCGCAGCCCAGATCAAGGTAGTGCTGGCCAACATCATCATGAAGTATGATGTCTCGTTCCCAGATGGTCAAAAATCCCGCCCCAAAAATACTTTTGCGGGAGAATCCATCGGCCCTGACCGCAAGCAAGTAGTTGTATTCAAATGCAGGGTTGACTAGCATCAAGACTTGAGGTTATGCCTCTAATGGTCGAGAAAAAGTTTTGATTCTTCCCCAACATGCAGTCATATAAATGTCATTCAGTTATTATATCGGAAAGTCGGATCGTAAAAAGAAATGAAGCTATCCCCTTTACATGGTCGCTGTCGAAAATGCCCTCTATAAAACCCGTAAAGGCCTCATCATCAACAAGGCAGCCGATAAGACTCCTGTGACACGAAAACTATAACGCCGAGTTTGACAAGGCCGCCGCCGAGGTTTCTGTAAGCCAGACGTAACATCAACAATATCAAACCAGGAAGAAAGTAACTATAATTAGATTAGGTAGATAATATAATGGTAAGGATGCCAGCATCCAAAATTAGCTATAAGCCCATGGTTTCTGCGACAATTGCTTTCCTCTCTCGCTCAAACTCATTGCTATTAGTATTCGAAATAGTGCCTCCCTTTCTCTTCTTTCCTTGAGCGGGAGCGGGAGCGAGAGTCTCATTGATGAGCATGGCCCGCTCGAAATCGATAAACATCACACGTCCGTTTTCTGCATTCCAGAACATGTTCCCCCTATGTGCATCACAGTGTAGCACGCGCTTTTCATGGATTGCATGGATAGACTCGCTCGCTGAGATGGCGAGTTGTTTCCGCTCTTTCATATCTTTGTTCTCGGCAGCGCGGAACTTGATGAGTTTCCCCGCATGGCTTAGGAGAAGCAAGCGTACAATGCGGCAGATACCATCGTATAATATGGGGCGGGTTGATATGTCAACGCTTCCTAAACAGACAGGGACGTTGACGCCATGGATCCCACGAAGGCAATGATAGAGACGTTCTTCATATATCGACCGTTTGATTGTATCAATAGGCACTGCTTTTGCTACGAGGGTATAGTTATATGGGTGGAGTATGAGCCAGAATAGGGCGGCGGTCTTTCCGTGGGTATGCATGGATTCGCAGCCCCAGGGCCCAGACTTATGAAGAATCTGATTTCGGACGAGTTTACGGAAGTCATTCTCATCGACGGCGTGGTTGCCGTTTTTTCGTACCCGGTCGTGCATGGCCACATTTGGACAGGCAGGGTCAAGGGGCCCACGGTCACGTATGCCGAGGAGGCATTTTTGCGTGCACCATTTATAAAACGGTCCTGCGTTGCAAGTATAGTTCTTCCTCTGATATTGCGAAGGAGGTGAAGAAGGGGGGCCGGGGACGACAACCATTATGTTCGCCGATGAGGCAGCGCGGTTGGGAAGACCCGCGCTCGGGCTGCTACTCGGGTGGAATCCACCGCTTCCACTACTATCATCGTCGTCGTCGTCGTCGTCGTCCTCTTCCTCTTGGTTTTTCGGCAAATCCTTTTCGCCGCACGACGATGCTGATGTCTTCTTTGATCTTGTCACAATTGGCGATGAACGGATGTATTCCTCTCTGTTGCCCCAAGCCTGTTTACGGTTTGGGAGTTGGTCATCAGGATCAATATCTCCGGAGAAAAGAGTGTAGTCGTCTTCCAACTCCCACCGCTCTAAACTAATTTCCGCATTGTGGCGCCATGTCTCGCCATATGGCTTTGTTCTAAGGGCCCGGAGGGTGAAGATAAGGACTTGGGCTACTGCCGTTAAGTGCAAGCGACGAAGAATGTCCGATTTGGTGTTTGTTGCGACGTCTATTTCCGGGAAAGAGGGGTAGTAGTATACTGTTTTGAAGTCATCACGGGGCACATGGAGAAAAATAAATGCTTCCCCAGTGCAGATATAGCCGTACGCTAGCTGCGCTTGAATCATATACGAGTAGGCCTGCGTAATAACCATGGCTACTACCTGACGAGCCCTCTTCTCTCCTTCCTTTTCTGTGACGGATATAACTGCATCATCGACGTCCATATCCACGAGTCCAGAATCTAATATTTTCATGGTAAGCTTATGTGGCGCCTTGTATTCAACAATGAATGCGGGTATATTTTCTTGGGCGCCGGTGTTATAAACACAAAACATATCAGCGCGAGGCCGAGAGGATCTTGATCTTGACTTCGCCCGCACGGCAGATGCAACTGGTAAAAGATCATCTTCTGTATCAGCGGGCCCTTTTTGTCGCTTCCGCTCTGGGGATTCCTGCGATAAATCAATAGCCGTCTCCGGACCCTCAGCGTCACCCTCGTCTTTGGCAGAGATAGTGTTTCCATGGTTCTGAAAGGACACCTCGCCCTTTAGCTTGAAGATCTTTCGGAGCCTTGGATTTGTGTAGAGAACTTTGATGATAAATGCAACATGATCATCGACGGCATGGCTTTCGTAGATGTTGAGGTCCATCTCTGAGCCCATTTGCTTTCTTAGTAGAATTTGGGCCCCAGTCTCCTTGAGGGTGTTCAAGGACACATAATGGCGTTCCAAAAAGAAGTCTGCACGAACAAGTTCATCCCAGATAGCTGACTGCTGGTCAGAAAAGGATTTCCACTGACGGATTTTGTCAGGGCGAAGCTTGGAGGTTGCATTTTCAGGGCCCCCTTTGGTCCCATGAACGTAATCAATACGAGACGAGTAGCCCACGGTAAGATATTTATGGCAGCCTTCCAAAAATTCGAGGAAACTCGTTGGTCGTAGCTGAATCTCCGCTGCGGCCTTCTCTTTTTGCGCCACGTCTCTCTCTTGTTTCACTATGTCTCTCTCTTCTTTCACTATGTCTCTCTCTTCTTTCGCCGTGTCTCTCTCTTTTTCTATGCGCAAATTCTCTTCTTTCGCTTTCTCTAGACGCGCTAGAAGCTTCCTATTCTCCTCCTCGGCGCGAAGAAGGCGGCTCTCAAGATCCTCCTCCGCACCCTGTTTGGAGGCCTTTGGGCAAGGCATGACTGCGTCGAGGGATACTCGTCGCGTCCGTCAAACCGGCGACGGGATAGCAGTGAGCAAGGCACCAAGTGAGTGCTTGTAAGCCACAAGGACAAAAAGACGCGTTCATAACGATAAATATCGAGAAGTATAGATCTACAACTGTATCATCGAGGACAAACAAGTGACGAAGGTTTGTTCCCGCCGGGTTCAGGGCGCTTACGGGAGATCGTTCATCCGTGCCGGGAGGTTGATGCCCGCACCAAAACTAAAATACGAGGGAAGAGAAGGGCGAGGACAGTGAGGAGGAGGACAGGCATACCAGGACTCGACAGACAGTTGAAGCGCCCCGTTTGCCTGGAAGGGGAAAAGCATGTGGGAGTCAGGAATACGGCCCAGATGGCGACATTACGGAGCTGCGTCATAAATACCAATCTATCTTACATACGAGCGACCATGGATGATGATTACACCCCTATCCCATGTCTAGTCATCGCGTATCTGCAGGTCTCTCGAACTAATGCGCACATCATTTGCATGGGTCGCTGAGGGGTACTTCATATATTACCGATTATTGATCGCCGAGATCCTCACTGGCGGAGCGGAGGCCAACTTTCGTCGCTCAAGGAAGAACTCCGGTCAGCTTCCCTTGCATCGCCCGAAGGATGAATGAATCCGAGATTCAATCATGATCCTTGTCGACGGGCTGAGCATACCTGGGCAGGCGTACTCCGTACTTCTGTTTAATCACGGATCCATGATTCGAAAGACGCTTCGTGGGGACGCCTGGGTGCCCCGAGGGTTCTTGTCCTGGCTGAGACAATTTAGCATACCCCCTCCTATGCGTACTCTGGTCTTCGCTCGGTGTTATCCCACTGCCATCAGGCCAATTTTTCAGCCTGTGGGAGGCTTTGTTATCGGCTTTTGGCATACCTTTCAAGGATGGGTACCAACAGCGTTACTGAGAAGCTACTGAGCGCTTTTCGCATGCAGGAGACTGAATGGCAAAGTCGTCAGTTGGCTGCTATTCTCATATTCGGAATACTCTCTCTGAACTTTCTGTATGCCTTCAAGGAGAAATTATTCGCCATCAAGGCTCCTGTGGTTGGCTACCGAAGTTTTTTTGAGCCAGGATGGCTCCTACGAATGAGGTTCATAAGAGGTAGCTCGTCCATCATTCGCGGTGGCTATGAGAAGGTCAGTAAGCTTGTGCATATTTCAGTCTGAGTGAGTGAACCGCTTACAGGTCGAAGCAATAGTATAAGAATTCTATGTTTAAAATAAGCCGCAATGATGCCGATATTCTCGTTATTTCGAACAAATATGTGGACGAGCTTCGGAATCTGCCAGAGGATAAGCTTAGCCCGATCGAAGCGCATATAAGGAATCTTCTCGGGCCCATTTCGACTACACATCTCATGTTGGAGACGAATTTGCATACGCGGGTGCTGCAGACGAAATTAACGCCATCACTTGCTTCAATGTTTCCGCGCATGCTGGATGAACTGAATTTCGCACTCGATGCCGAGATTCCAGACTGTAGAGGTTAGCTGGCACCAAAATCAGGTCGTTTCTTCAATCATGTCGCTAAACTCTAGGCGTCTACTAGGGAAATGGGTACCTATATCGATCAACGAACTTATGCTACGGCTCATTGCCCGAGTATCCGCCCGTGTTTTTGTTGGCGGCACCAACTGCCGCAATGAGGAGTGGATCTTGGCCAGCATCCAATACACGGAGAATATCTTCATCACGGTGATGACCCTACGCATGCTTCCGCGCATTCTCCATCCATTTGTCGCCCCTCTATTGCCTTCGTACTGGAACATACGCTCAAACCTCGCGACGGCAAAACGCTTCATTGGTTCTATTATACGCGAGCGCCGGAGAGCCCAAGCCGAACAAGGGGACGGGTACAAGAAGAATGACGACCTACTCCAGTGGATGATGGACGAAGCAACCGAGAAAGAAAGCAATCCGGAGTTTATAGCTCATATTGAACTTCTACTCACACTGGCATCGATCCACACCGCTTCCATGGCGTCGTCCCACGCGATGTATGATATGTGCGCTCATCCGGAATACTTTGAACCTCTACGAGAGGAAATATTGTCCGCACTACGTGAAGATGGAGAATGGCGAAAGTCTACGATCATGAAATTGCGAAAGCTCGATAGCTTCCTGAAGGAGTCGCAACGAATGAGTCCACCAAGCCAGCGTGAGTTCTAGTACCTTTTGCCTGGAGGGTCAAGGACCCAGAAGTATTCAGTTGTTAACTTATCTTTCATAGTGGCATTCAATCGACTGGTGATGGAGCCCCTTAAGCTATCCGATGGGGTAGTTCTGCCCGCCGGCACACACTTCAACATTGCATCCGACGCCATCATGCATGATCCCGCCAATCTCCCTGGCGGCGGTGACCCGGCCGCGTTCGACGGCTTCCGGTACGAGCGACTCCGCGACGATCCCGCCTACGAAAAGGACGCCAATCGGTTCCAGTTCGCCATGACGAACAGCGATAACCTGCATTTCGGACATGGGAAGTATGCGTGTCCCGGACGATTCTACGCTCGAGACCAGATCAAGACGATTCTTGCCGAGCTGCTGCTGCGGTATGAGTTTAAATATCCGGAGGGACAATGCAGACCGGTCAACCTGAGCGCGGACGAGAATTTGTATCCTGACCCGACTGCGAGGGTGCTGATTCGCCGACGAGAGGGCAGCATGTAGTGGTGAATCATGCCTGTTTAAGTAAGGGAGATCCCTAAATTTTATAGTGACAGTCTGAGGAGACATGCAATCAGAGCATTTTCATATAATCGACCTCATCTTGACATTCGGGCTACATCAAGATACAAAGCAAGATAGTAAAGTAGATATATCATGTCAAGGCGTCCCGAAGGTCATATAAGGCTATATGACAGGTGTAGCGGGCCACACGTCATACTGAGACCTTCTCTTGACAATCTGAGTGAATCCACGCGGGTACTGTACCACCACGCACGTCTATATATTCCTATTTATATGATGACACCGTCCCACGGTTCACTAAGGGACCGAATCCTCTCCAACCTTGGACCAACCCGATCACGCAACCGTCAACCGTCAACCATCAACCAGCACCAACCGACGGCCCGGCCCGTATAAGAAGCACCATGTGCCTCGTCTGACGCCGTCAAACCGTCCCTCGCTCCCACCGCCACAATGTCGTCGCAGGTCGTGCTCTTCCTGCGCGCCGTCTCTAGGTATTTACCTTTCTCTATGTAGGAGTTCGATGCCATGCTAACCTCCGCAGACTCCTAGGCTGGATATAGTACGCCCTCCCCTGCCTATTCTACCTTTCCCCCTCTAACAGAAATGAATAGCATGCTCTGCTGGTCGATCTCGTTCTACCCGCAGCCCATCAGCAACTGGCGGCGCCGCTCCACGTCCGGCCTCGCCATCGCGTTCCCGACCGCCAACGTGCTGGGCTTCTTCTGCTACGCGGTCTACACCTCTACGTTCCTCTACTCGGCCGTGATCCGCGAGCAGTATGCGGCACGACACCCCGTGGCGCCGGAGCCGTCCGTGCGGGCCAACGACGTGGCGTTCGCGGTGCACGCCTTGATCCTGAGCGTGCTCACTTATACGCAGTTTTTCCCGATGATATGGGGGTTTAAGGTGTCTGCGTACCAGACCATCGGGCCCGTGGTGGGCGGGATCATAGGGGGGAGTCTGCTGTCTGTGTTGGGGGTGTTTGCGCTGGTGTGGTCGAGGGGAGGGAGTGATCCGGCGGACTGGGCTTGGATCGACGTGGTGCGTAACTACCTACCTTTATTGATTCTCATTCGATAGGTATACAGCTAACATGTGGGTAGATATACACGATGTCATACGTGAAGGTACTGGTGACGGTGGTGAAGTACTGCCCGCAAGCGTACCTGAACTACCGGCTCAAATCGACGGTGGGATGGAACATCGACCAGATCCTGCTGGACTTTGTGGGCGGGCTGCTGTCGCTGGTGCAGCTGGTGATCGACTCGTCGCTGCAGAACGACTGGAGCGGGATCACGGGCAACCCGGCCAAGCTCGGGCTGGGCAACGTGAGCATGTTCTTTGACGTTGTGTTCATGGTGCAGCATTACATCCTGTACCGGGGGAGGGGGGAGGGGAGGGATAAGGACGGGGAAGAGGGCGAGACGAGGCCGCTGTTGGATGCAGCCGATTAGATCTACCTATTCTTGTACTACTTCTTCCTTCATGATATATTCCATCATGCACTACTTCCTTCATCTACCTTACCTTCCATCATGCACTACTTCTTCCTTCATTCCTACGTGTCCATCATGCTACTTAATCTTTAGTTCATGCACTTACTGCATATTACCTGCATGCACCACTCAAGGTTCCCCCCTATACGGATCATATCTTACACTGTCTTGAGTATGCATATCTTTCATATTTAGAAGACTGGTCCGTTCCTATATACACCATCCCACTCGTAGGACGCATCACCGTTTTTTGAAGACGAAGAAAGCGAAAAAAAGGAAACTCCCGAGATGGACGTATAGGAACTACCTGAGGACAAGTAAAGTAAATAAACAAACGGAAGGAAAAAGCAAGAAGACAGACCGGGCCGATGTTTGAACTCCTTCGCAAATCGGACATGCAGAACGAATGGATGAGACTGAGAGATGGAGATGTATTTGCAGCCAAGGAGATAGCAGACAGAGCAGAAATAGAGACAGAAACAGAGACAGAAACAGGAGACAGAAAAGAAGACGCTCTCGCTGACGGACGTGTAAGTGCAGTGCGTAGAATAGAGGAGGTAAGTGCAGTGCATAATAGAGGCAGGTCAAGCTCGTCGCCTGCGGCCCCTGTTGGCGCCCTCGGGCCGCTGGGCGAGGACTTCGCGCAGGAGGGG
This sequence comes from Onygena corvina, assembly GCA_000812245.1. Taxonomy (NCBI): domain Eukaryota; kingdom Fungi; phylum Ascomycota; class Eurotiomycetes; order Onygenales; family Onygenaceae; genus Onygena; species Onygena corvina. Next base: position 52,067 of record JWPT01000034.1, on the reverse strand, counting down.
GTCTTCCCTGTCCTTGTCGACGTGGTGGACGCGGACGTGCCTGTCAGATCAGTACACTACCTGTAGTAAGAGTAAGAGAAGAGTAAGCCTACCGCTGGAGGTTGTCTGGCCGGGGATAGCGGTGCCGCTGATCCGGACAGAACGGACAGACGTAGCCGGGCGAGTCATGCACGAGGCCGTGGCGGATCATCTCGTTCTTGCGCTTGAAGCCCTTGCCGCCCTCGGCGCGCGGACAGCCGGGGACGGGACAGTAGTACGGACGGAGCTGCGAGTGGACGTTCGCGTGGGAGCTACAAACATCAGTTGGGGGTCATGCACATAATAAAGGGGGGGGACTGACTTCAAGAGGTACTGGGTCTGGAAGGGCTGGGCGTGGCAGCCCGGGAAGACGCATTTGAAGAGGCCGCCGGGCGCGGGCGGGTCGGGGTCTGGGCCGGGCGGCCCGTCGGAGGGCGTGGGGTAGCCGGCGCCCGGCGAGTGTGAGTCGCCGTAGACGACGTCGCAGGCGGAGCGGGCGGCGCGCAGGCCGGCGACGGCGGCCTTGAGGCGGCGGTCCGGGGCCCAGAACTGGCCCGCGGCGGGCGGGGTGGGCGCGGCGACGGAGACGTCGCTGGAGCGGGGCGGCGAGTAGGCGGCGGAGGGGGTGGAGGTGGAGGAGGAGAGCAGGGGCGTGGGGTAGAACTGCTCGGAGAGGCGGCGGATATGGGACTGGGACTGGCTGAGGGAGGCGTGGGAGTGGGAATGCGAGTGGGAGTGCGAGGAATGGAAGAAAGGGTCCTTTGCGGGCTGGGGCGCCTCGGAGACGAAGTCGCAGGGGAAGGAGGAGCGGAAGGAGGGCAGACTGTGGCCGTTGGTGGCGCGGGAGCGGTCGGGACAGGCGAGCAGGTCGGGATAGCGAGCCGGGGCGGTGGAGGCGGCGGGCTCGGAGATGATCTGGGCGACGGAGGGCAGGCGGGTGGACTCCCTGCGGGCTCTCTCTCGGTCTCTCTCTAGCTGGCCGGCGTCGGGCATGGGGGTGTCCTGGTCATCCTCAGAGCCGCCCGAGGCGGAGGAGGAGGAGGAGGCCGAGGAGGACGACGAGGCGGAGGAGCCCCGGAGCGGCGCCTGGCGGGCCTGGAAGGCGAGTTCGGGGTTGTTGGGGGCTAGGGACCTGAGGATTAGCTCGTCGCGGAGAGAAGAGCCGGGTATCTTGCGACGAGGGCGCGGACGCTTCTTACGGGGGGCAGCGGCGGCGGCGGCGGACGGCGAGGGCGAGGACTTGTCGGGCGGCGAGCTGCTGGGGTCGGGGAGGAAGGGCGGCGGCGACTCGCGCGGCTGGTAGTCGATGTGCTGCCTCTCGAGCGGGGGGGAGACGTTGCGGGCGTCGTCGGAGTCGTAGTTCATCGTCATGTCATGGTAGACTGGGGGCTGAGCCGACGTCAGGCCATGCAGTACAGTGGCAGTGGCAGACGGCAGTGAGAGTAGGCAGCGAGAGTAGACAGTGGCAGTGGCGGCAGTGGCAGACAGTGAGAGCAGTGAGAGTAGACAGTGAGAGACAGTGAGAACAGCAGTAGACAGGTGGCCGGCGGTAAGAGAGTCAAGATGAGGCTGTGGATCGGCGGCGGGAAGAGGACGGAAAGTCAGCCGGCAAAAAGGCTAGCAGAGCCACGCCGAGCCGCATCGACTGTCGAGGAGAGACAGTGAAGTGAGAGGGAGGACGAGGACGACAGTGATAAGGGAGAGACTCACGGCCGAGTCTGAGTCCGTCCTCGCGATGCTGGTCGCTCCGCCTTGCCGCCCAAGCCCGCCTCACGTCGACGGCCGCAACCTTTGTTCCTGGCGTTGTCCACGCAATCCTAGTTTACCTTTTACTCTCTCCTCTCTACTTTCTTTCCCTCTCACTCTCCCTTCTCTTCTTTATTTACCTCTCTCACTCTCCCTTCTCTACTTTACTCTCTTACTCTCTTACTCTACTCTCTCTCTACTTCACTCTCTCTTATCCTCTCACTGTCCTGTCGCTCCTTCCTCTGCTCGCTATTCCTTCCTCCCAGACTATCCCTTAGGGCTCCCTTCCTTCCCCTTTGGACCTCCCTCCTTCCTCTTTGGACTTCCCCTCCTTCTCCCAGGACTATAAACCCCCCCCCCCTCGCCCGTGGTCCTTCCCTGGTCCTTTTTCTCCCTCTCCCTCTCTCTCTCCCTCTCTCCTCGTCCTCTACTTACTCTCTCCCTCCCTCCCCCCTCTCTCCCTCCCGTCACCTTACTGTCTCCCTCCCTAGGTTACTCTCTCTGTCTCCCTCCCCCGTTGGGTCCTCTCCTTACTCTCTCTGGGTCCTCCCTCTCCCTACTCTGTCTCTCTCCCCAGGTTACTCTCTCTGTTGTGACTCCCTCTAGTCTCCCTCTCTTTCTCTCTCCCCCTCCCTCTTACTGTCTCCCTCCCCCATTGAGTCTCTCTCTTACCCTCCCTCTCCTACCTACTCTCTCTCCCTTATCCCTTACTCTCCCTCTCTCCTTGTGGACTCTTCTCTCTTCCTCTCTCTACTGTGTCTCCCTCTCTACTGTCTCCCTTAGTGGACTCTCCCCCACTCAGTCCCTCCTTGACTGCCGTAGTCCCTCCTGTCTTCTCTTCTTCTCTTCCCCCTGCTGTCTCCCTTACTCTCCTCACTGTCCTTTACTCTTCGCCCTCACTAGTCCTCCCTTACCCTCTACTGTCTACTCTCCCTACTGTCTACCCTCTCCTGTCTACTCTCGTACTCCCCTAGAACACTCAAGATATCATTACAGCCTAGGCCTATGGAGCTGCCCGACCTTCTCCCACGCCTTCGCCGCAAACGGCCCCATCAGCGCCGCGTACTCGCCCGCCCGCCCGCCGCTCGCCTGCCGCGCCGCATGTCGCGCCGCGATCCCCTGCATGATCACCGCCCCCCGGAACGCAAAGAACGCGTCCCCCCAGCCCAGCGCCCCGCGCGCATCCCACCCGGCCACCTCGCCGTACCAGCCCACCACCTCCTCGCGCGCCGGCAGCCCGTCCCCCGCAAAGCTCTCCCCCGGCCCGCTGTGCATCTCCGCGTACGGGCTGGTCAGATTGCACAGGTCCGACAGCGGGTGGCCCACCGTCGCCATCTCCCAGTCCAGCACCCCCAGCACCCGTGCCTCCGTCGCGTGGAACACCAGGTTGTCGATCTTGTAGTCGCCGTGCACCAGCGTCGACCGGTCCAGAGGCTGCATCGCCTTGTCGCCGAAGAACGCGCTCAGCTGCTCGAAGTGCGGCAGCGGCCCGACCGCCCGTCCGCTCTCGACGTCGACCGCCGACGCCTGCGCCGCGTGGATGGGCTGGAACGTCGCGATCTGCCGGTCGTAGAAGTTGCCGTGCCTCCCGAATTTCTCGAGTCCGATGGCCGCCGCGTCGACTCTATGCAGCCTGCCCAGCGTCTGCGCCGCCGCTTTCCATCTTCAAATTGTTAGTGTACTGTATAGACCTATGTAGGTAGTAGGGGACGCACAGCTGCCGTCGCTCCGCCGGAGACACGCCCGGCATCGCGGGGTCCTCGAACATGCGCCCCTGCAGGAACTCCATCAGGTAGAACGCCGTCCCGATGACCGCCGCGTCCTCGCACAGGTGCAGCGCCGCCGGCACCGGCACGTCCGTCCCCTCCAGCGCGTGGATGATGCGGTACTCGCGCTCCACCCGGTGCGCCGTCCGGCTCAGCAGCTTGCCCGGCGGCTTCTTGCGCAGCACGTACCGCCGCCCGTCCGCCGCCGTCACCTGGTACGTCGGGTTGGACTGGCCAAAGCCGAACTACAAGAGTCAGCCTAGGACTCAGCTTGGAGTGTCGGTAGGAGACTCATCAGCTTAGAGTATCATGGAGTACCTGCTTGAGGGAGAGCGGCGTGGTGATGGACGGGACGTGCGCGCCGACGTACGTCTCGAGGGCGCGCAGGTCGATGGGCTGTCGCACTTCGCCGGCCATGCTGATCTATTTCAGTCTATCTCTGTCTTGTCTGTCCTCATCTTGTCTGCGTTGCACTTATAACGTCTCGGTCTCGTGTCCTCGGGTATCGCTCTGATTCTGCCGAGGTTGGCCCGTAACTAAGTTATTAGGTAAGTCGGGGAACAACGATACTCCGGTATACTTAGGTAAGACCGGCACAACGATACTCCGGTCTATCTTTGAAAAGTTCATCGATTGCAGATGTAGATGGACGAGACTGTTGCATGCAAGGGAAGATATAGATACTCAAGCGAAGATGGCCGTGTCAAATGCCCTCGAGGCGCCCGGCAAGCGTCACCAGCTGGACACCGCCCAGGTAGGTCTCCTTCTCCTCTGTAACTTCCTCCGCTGACAGTATAGGTCCTCCGCGCATCCACCGCTCTGCTCTCTCACATAAAATCCGAAGACCAGCGCAAAGCAGCCGCTTCCACCACCAAGAAACTCCCCCTAGGCGATGACGACGACGACGACGACGACAACGAAGAGGAAGAGGAATACACAGATAAATCACCCATCTGGCTCGTCCTCACCACAAAGAAACACCTCGTCGACAAAAACAGACTCAAGCCCGGAAAACTCCCAGTCCCCCACCCCCTCAACCCATCCCCAACCCTCTCCATCTGCCTGATCACCGCCGACCCCCAACGCGCCATCAAAGACGCCCTCGCCGACCCCCTCTTCCCCGCCCCCCTCGCCGCAAAAATCACCAAGGTCATCGGCTTCTCCAAGCTCAAGGACCGCTACAAGTCCTTCGAGAGCCGCCGCCAGCTGCTGGCCGACCACGACCTCTTCCTCGCCGACGACCGCATCGCCCTCCGCCTCATCCAGGCCCTCGGCAAGGTCTTTTTCAAGTCCAGCAAGAGGCCCATCCCCGTGCGCATCGAGGAGATCCAGAAGGTAGACGGCAAGCGCGTCAAGGCCGCCGACAAGAAGCGGCCCGCCACAGACGACAAGGTCTCTAGCTTTGCGGCGCCGGACGTGCTGGCGCGTGAGATCGAGCGGGCCATCTCGTGCGTGCCCGTCAACCTTGCGCCGGCCGCTACCGCCGCGCTGAAGGTGGGATGGTCTAACTGGAGCGCTGACAAGGTTGCCGCGAACGTCGAGGCCGTGGTGCAGGGCATGGTGGAGAAGTATGTCTCGCGCGGCTGGCGGAACCTCAAGGCCGTGCACGTCAAGGGGGCCAACACGGCCGCCATGCCTGTCTGGCTGGCCGATGAGCTGTGGGTGGAGGACGGCGACGTGAAGGAGGATAAACTGGAAGAAGGCGTCAAGACGAAAGGCAAGAAGCGGAAGAGCGTCACTGGGCCTGCGGGGGAGGAGAAGACGGCCAAGCGCTCGAAGCTCGTCACTGAGGGGGCTAAGGGTGAGGATATCGAGCAGGAGTCGAGGAGGGCTAAGGTGCGGGCTCAGAAGGCTAAGGCCGTTGCGCGCGTCGATGGGGATGCGCCTGTTCTGCCTGCACAGACCAAAGCTGTTGTCAAGAAGCCTAGAACCAAGCTGGCTAAGGCGTGATATCTCATCTAGTTACGGTTTTTGTCAATTGGTGTCTGGCGTGTCATTTAGATTCTGGTCGGTGCGAAAAAGCGTTCCATCTTCGTCAATATACATCATTACCTTTCTCCATATATCAGCTCTCTATCTATATATATCTCTATCTATCTCTCTCTATATCTATATTTCTCTCTTTCTCTCTATATATCTCTATATGGACAGGAAGGCTTAGTCATCCGGCTGTCGGCGCCGAGGAACGACCGACCACCTGCAGCTTCAACTTTCCTTCCGCCTCAACGCCAAAATCGGCTCGCCCTTCACCGTTGACTGCGCTGCAATTGAGACTGCCCCACGCCCGTACCGCACACTGCACCTCTCACACCACCGTCACCCTCCCATACGAGAGCACGATGATCTCTCTCGCCCGCCCGTCCGTCCTCCGGGCCACCAGAAACCTATACCCCTCCACAACCAGCCCGTTCTCGCGCTCCGCTCTATCCCGCCTGCTCTCGACCCTCGCCATCCTCGAGCACAGAGATGGCAAGGTTGCTGGATCCTCTCTGTCCGCCATCGCTGCCGCCGTCAAGCTCGGTGGCTCCGTGACTGGTTTCGTGGCGGGTAAGGGTGTCAAGGCCGGCGTTGCTGCCGAGGTAGCGAAGATGGAGGGCGTAGAGACCGTGCTGGCTGTTGAGAATGAGGCCTACGATAAGGTGACCACATATACCACTAGATTTAAAAAGTAAAATTATAGGTCGTCGATTGCTAACATAACTGATAGGGCCTCCCAGAGAACTACGGTCCGCTATTAGTCGAGAATATCAAGAACGGAGGCTTCACGCACGTAGTAGCAAGCCACTCGGCCTTTGGAAAAAACATCCTACCCCGTGTCGCCGCTATAATGGACTCTCAACCCGTCTCTGACGTTACCGGCATCGAGGGAGAAGACAGTACGTCCCCCAACATCCTCTAGATATATAAAAACTAACAATCCCAGAATTCACCCGCCCAATCTTCGCCGGCAACGCCATCCTAACTGTCCAATCAACCGACCCGGTCAAATTCTTCACAGTCCGCGGCACCGCCTTCCAACCAGGCCCCTCAACAGGCGGCTCCGCCCAAATAACAGACGGCGCCGACCCCTCCGCCCCCTCCACCACCTCCTGGCTCTCCGAAGACCTCACCACCTCCGAACGCCCCGACCTCACCACCGCCGACCGCGTCGTCTCCGGCGGCCGCGGCCTCAAGTCCAAGGAGGAGTTCGACCGCATAATGACGCCCCTCGCCGACGCCCTCGGCGCAGCCATCGGCGCCTCCCGCGCCGCCGTCGACGAGAAGATGGCCGATAACTCCCTGCAGGTCGGCCAGACGGGCAAGAACGTCGCGCCCCAGCTCTACCTGTGCGCCGGTATCTCGGGCGCCATTCAGCATCTGGCGGGCATGAAGGATAGCAAGGTCATCGCTGCCATCAACAAGGATCCAGACGCGCCTATCTTCCAGGTTGCGGATGTTGGGCTTGTAGGGGATTTGTTTGAGAAGGTTCCTGAGTTGACGGAGAAGCTTAAGAAATAGACGCGCATTGGCGGTGTTTTGAAAATGGTCGGAGGGGAGGGGAAGGTCGTGGTTTGGCCTTCTTATGTATATATGCATGGAATTGATCTTTTGATTTGGTAGCTGTTTTATATAGATGTACTCAGCCATCTGACTTCTATTTATTTGTTACTCAATAGACATAGATCCCTACCCATGCAATTGACAGGGGTATTATCTTATTTTAGCCTACAGCGATGTGTACATTGTACGGAGTACAGCAAGATAGAATTCAGTCCGGACAACATTGTGAACAGGATCCCTTCAAAGCACTTGGTATCAAAGGCTTAATTATGATATGGTACCATAAATGGTCTAAATTGCCAGAGTCCGGAGTTGGAGGGACGTCAGAATACACGGGCCAAAAGGTTTGAGAAGCCATTCCGACTGCGACATCTCAGCGTATAGACCCAATTTCAGAGCAAGGACAATAGTCCTTATCACTTAGTACTGGCTCAATGGAATGAATCTTCTCGCGTGTTTCACGAGCTCTGCACATGCAATTGGACATCGTGATCGGAGCTACACCGAGAAGACGTTGACCTCTTCCCATCCAGGTAGAACAACGGGGTCAAAAACGCACGCCATTCACAACTGACTTGAGGCTGGAATTATTAATCACACGTATTAATAATCGTAGTGCTCTAATGAGGAGCTATGACGAGCGTTTGGAGACCACCGATCGGCCTTGGGCCGTTCGCAGGATACACTTGAGGCTCCCGAGGAACGCTAACTAAGGACCTGTCGGAATGCTCGTATCGCTAGCTAGCGAATGCGATGGGGCAGGATCCTCTCCATCAGAATGATACAAGAAATGACATCGGGATAGACCTCTTTCAAGACTTATCTGTGTATCGGAAGATACTGACCTCTGTGTGTTTTATAGCCGACCGGCTTTGTGGTGAAAACTGTGGGAAGAACAATGAGACCTACGTTGTGCCATTCTACTGCGAAGACGGGCTTTCTCCAAGGAGAGAAGTATCGAGCGAGTACTTCAGCGATGAAGTGTCCTAATATAGGCCTGTTAGCCGCCTAAAGCTTTGTTCTCGTCAAATCCTCGAGGATCACGAATCGATGTAAGGCCTGCTCGTCGGTTTATGGGCGATTTTCGGACCCAGTGCAGAATTCTGGATAGATTCGAGCCGGTTTTCATAGCAGGGCGTTGGCTATATTCTGTGCACAGCGTACTGTATAATGATTTTTAACGCTAAGATCAATTGTATAAATATAGGGAATACGACCGCATTGAGCCAAGAGGCTACTATCCAAGGAATAAGAGGCCTGCAGCAAAGACCATTGCTATGGTTCTAGAGAAAGAGTGTGTTATGACGGCGGCAAGAGCTGTCCCAGATCAAGCACCTGTCATAAGGATGGGTATAGTTGTCCAGACTCTAATGATCGTGTAGGACGGGAAAATACTACCATCCAATATTTCCCTTCTGCTACACCAGCAGATAGAACAAATGATCTTAGAGCATGGAGATCCTGCAGTACTGTGTCCAAGAGCAGCTACTAACCCGAGAGTGAGAAGTGCTGTGGTAGTGGTGCGTGTCCTAAGTCTAGAGGCTGTTCCGGAGAGAAATGCTGCAGCCTAAATGAGCAGTGCGATAGTAATAGATAGTGTACGGCCGAGCCTCCGACCGGCACGTCCCTTCAAGAGAACATCTGAATCTGGAGCGGTTCGTTTAGAGTCGGCTCAATCTTTCGTTTCTCAGCCTTCTCGCGTCCAGTGTACTCGGAGCAATATTATGATGTGGAATGACCTATAAGAAGCACTCCGGAAATACTTGTCACATCACATATGCATAGTTAGCGCCAAATGCCGTGTTATATGCAAGATAATCTGGCCGGCTGGCTCTCCCCGTCGCAAAACAGGGAATGTATGCGCGCCATAGGAGGAAAATGACACCCCGACGGACAATTATCCCCGTCCAACAAGGAAGAAGAATCAGATGCCTTCGGAGTCTGACTGCGGATGACCTCGCGAACCATCTCGGATGCCCTTCGGTGCCTAAAACGTCAGCAGCCACATCGTAAAGGCTCCCGTCTGGATGCATCTGTTTGCTTTCACTTAACCGAAATAGGACAACGGTGAGAAGGATGACTCGACAACTGAGTTAAGGCTCGTATAATCAGGCCAGACCGGCGGATTGCAGACGGATTGGTGTCCATCTTCACCGTCTGCAGTCTTTGTTTGGCACTGCGAAGGTTGGACTAAGAAACGAGAAGGCCCACTTGGCGGTCGGCGGGATGACTAAGGGCGTGTCTTACTCCGACGCTTCCATTCCGACTCCGACGAGGCGCCAATTCCGAAGTCTCCAACCTCAACTGCAAAAGGGGATAGGTTGATACAGCGATGCAGGACTATACCCATACGGACGACGGGCACTCGGCACATGTGCAAGTACATGTACAACCGTGTGGTTATCTATGAACTCCTCGAAATGAAAATTAGACAGCAGACACTGCTTATCAAGCGTCACGCATTTCAACTAACTAATATTTAGTTACCTTGGGAGGGCGTGTGCTCGGAGAAGATGCAGCTCCACCGCGCTTATGAGGCTGTTTGACTGAGGTATGGAGAAGATAGTTTTGCATCTTTGCATTGGATTTGTAACCCGGTCGTTATGACGCCGTATTTCCTATGTCATTCCGAGCACGTTGCTTCTGCGAGTACCAGCGGGCTCGTCTATAAGAAGAAGCTGATATCCTCCCATCAATCCCATTCTTTATCTTCATCACAAGCTCCAATACTCAGGTCTTCACCATTTGACCAGTACTCAACTACCTAAAGCCTTTTACTACTACCTACTGCTCCATATACAGCAAACACTGTGCCTCGACGCCTGATCACCTCTTATCAAAAGATATCAAGCAAACATCTCCTCAATACAAGACCAGAACCAGTATCTCAACACACTGCAACGATGTCGAACACTTCTGCTACTCCATCAGCCAGATTGTCCATCTTCTCCAAGCGAACCGACAGTCTACAGAAGACCGCAAACGTGCAGACCTCGTCCTCCGCCAGTTCTGTCATGAGCTCATCATCCTTCTCCAGCATAACGAGACTCAAGGCTGCTCTCTCCCGCCAAAAGAAAGTCAAGCATTCCAAGCTGCTACCGTCAAACAATAAACTTACAACCTGCATATCGCCAACTACCTCAGAGGCAGCTCGAGCGAGCTACTTTGCGCACCGGGCGTAAGGCGTGGGCGACCTGGTCTCGTCGATCAATGAAAGTACCCTGGATTCAAAGAGGACGATTGCAATTGCGTATACCAAATTGACTGATTGATATTTTTCTTTTATTTTCTTGGTTTTTTTGTTTCTAGTTCCGTTCTATCTTGCTTTATTCCGGTTTCCTTCTATCTTGCTTCTTAATCTCCGCGCCATCTGCTATTCATGATCTAATTCTTATAAAGTCTATACGCTGTTTTTATACATTAATTTTACAATCTTGAAAAGCCAACCTCTTTTGAAACATGATCTATAGCCTAGTAACAGTAATTAGCTGTCTGCACTGTTGTTTCTCATGGGCTTGGAGTGCATCGCACATGAATGTATCTGCCTTGCAGCAACACGAGTCTAGATTAGCATGGACATGGGTGAACGCTTTTAGTTTTTTTTTCGGGCCAAGAACCTTGCGGATGCTTGATCGAGACTCCGAACTCACCCCTTGTTGCCTAGGATGTTTACTTCCTCTAACCTCAATGAGTTGATCATGCGGAGATAATCCCTCGTCACAGCTCAATTAAATCAAAATGCGAGCGAGCTTGTGATTGCATACTGAAATATTTCAGGGGCTGAGTATGCATTCTTAACACTGTGCGACGGAAGCGGCATGTAGATAGAATCTACTGCACGCCCTACCACGTATCTATAAACACGCTAAATACAAAAAAGTAATCTAAATGCTCTTGATTTCGAGAGACAGGTCATATGTATGCGGGATTATAGCCCGGATAACAACTCGGTCATGGTGATCTTCTTCCTGACTGCATTTGAAAATCCTTCGTGGTAACTTACCCAGGCCTTCTTTGACTTCGTATTCCTATCACTGGAATTTGAATTTCTGCTGCCTGCGCCCGCTTTCTCTGCATCTGAGGATGTCGTGTCAGGGATTATTCTTCCAAAAAAATCGCGCTTTGGCCTGGTAGACCTCCCAGCCTTGGACTGGGCGTTGTTGGTTTGGCCGTCATTATCTGGTGCTAAGCTTGCAGAGCTGCTAAAATGAGGGGTCCGTGTTCCCGACTGTCGCTTGATCAGGGTCTTGCGATATTCTTGGTCAAGGGCCTGGCGGATAGCGTATCTAACAGGGGCTGATATGCTGCCCGATGCTAAGGCGGTGCCCTTCACCTTCGAGAAGCTGTTAAGAGAATCAAGTGATCTTGATAAAAAGGTTAGTTAAAGCCAAAAGAGTAGATAGGCAATGACTCACGGTTCCATTCTGTAGATAAAACCACCATATCCCCCAGTTATGGTCTCGAGCTTCGTTTTCTCGAACGTGACACCCAACCCGTGCATAACGTTAACAGTAGCTTTAAGTAGGGCTCGTTCACTTTCCCTGCGCACGCTGGCAGTACTACCTTGCCCACCGGAGTTTCCGATCAGAGTTGGTTTTATGTCCGGTGCCAACATCCGCGTCAGATTTGGAACTAACTCGGTGACAACAATTTCGGTGGAATGGAATGTTCGATTTAAAGGAGCGGACAATGATGACTGGAATTCTGTAAGGATAGCGCGATTCTGCTTTTCAGCTTCAAAGGCAGCAAAGTCTGCTCGTGGGCCGCTGAAGGGATGCTCCTCTTCTTCGTCATTGTCGATGTCCATTTTTTCGTGGTCCCCAGACTTCATCGAGGAAGAAAACAGATGGTGGAAGGCCAAAGTAGCTTGGCTCAGATAGGGATTTAATTCCCAGTCCTGGTTCGCAAAGACCCTAGAGGACAGTTGATCGTGAAAGTATAACCAGTCGTAAGCTGCGTTGGGCTTGGAGAGAAGGGTATCATCCTGGAACGTTTGTGTGGGATAGGTTAGGAAACATTCTGTGGCACAACGATCATACTCGCCAGAAGCATCGATCATCTCTCGTAGTCGGTTGATGCCTGCGCGCTTACGTAGTTCTCCTACCCCTATCGGCGCTTTACTTTTTTCTTTTGAGAACGGGTCCTGTAAGCCCTGGAGATCCTGCCGGTCGTTCGGGAAGCCTGCTCCATCAAGAAAGACCCTATTGACTATCTCCTTCGTTCCACCACGGCCTAGACCACGGGATAAGCCGCTCCCCGATTGTTCGCGGAGGACGTGCCGCTCCAGCCACGATTTTGTTAATCTTGTGGAAGAGGTAAAGCCATCGTAGCGTAGCTTGTGTGCTACCCACTCGGCCTCAACCAGGATTCCTCTGATATCGCCCTCACCCATACCACCGCTAAGTGCCTGGCTTCTAGAGCCACTCACCCCCCAGGTGACCTCGCATAGCTTTCGAACACCATCTCCATCACATTTAATGCCCTCTTTCTCGAATATGCTTTTCGTGCGCTGTACAACTTGGTCAAACGGCGCGCGGCGAATATGAATGATCTCCGCTATCGAGGCCTGGCGTAGAGGTCGAAGGCTAGGGTGGTAGACGTCGTTGCATATGAGAATGAGAGGGCGGAGCAAACGAAACTTGTCTCCTTTTTTTTTATTCTTGTTCTTGTTTGCCATCGGGCTACTGTCAAATTTTGACTGAGCTGTGTTTTTCTGGTCTAGCTGGACTAGGTCGATGAGAGCCTTGATGAAGCCTCCCTCGCCCCCTCCGCTTGAACCAGTAACAACTCCGTCAACTTCGTCAATAACAACACAGACAGGTTTGCCTGACCTCCGAACAGCCTTGCCGTTCTCAATCGTGGTAATGCCTCTGACGTTCTCGGTGCCGACCGCATCCTTGATTCTCCCGGTGACGACGGTCCGGCTTCGTTCATCACTGGCATTGATTTCGAGAACTTCGTAGCCGACCTGCCTAGCGCACACATGAGCCAATGTCGTTTTCCCCAGGCCAGGAGGTCCTGTAAGCAGAAGGATTTTGCGGTGTGCTCGGTCTTCCATCTCGCCAGCGGGGGGGTTCCTTTTCACTTTCGCCTTAACTGAGCCGGGAAAGACTATCGGATCCCATCCTTTAAGCCAGCGAAGCACAGTGCGATGCGTTCGATCGTCGCCAATGAGGTCCTTAAAACTCCTAGCCCGGTATTTCTCCGTCCACAGTCTGTGAATAGGTGCCTTAGAGGAGGAACCCACGATAGCAACCGGAGATTCAACCGACGGTACAAGTCTTGCTAACGATGGCTTGAATAGCTTTGCCTCATCTAAAAGCTGGTGGATCTCGATTCCGTAATAGCTTCTGACCGCTTTTCCTGGAGCCGTGACTGATCTCTCCGCGATAAGCCTCTCGTAGGAAACGTTGGTTTGTTTCGTCCTCCGGCGTATATATTTGATGTTTCCGGAGCATGTCTTCACCGAAACAGATGTATACAGCTCAGTAGTCGCTGGTAGAACCGTAGAAGCGCCAGACGTTCCCGCGTTTCGCTGCCAGGGATTACCCGTCGTTGCGGCCTGACATAGAGATTGAGCGCTGTCTTCTTGATTCGAAAGGAGAAGTTCGTTCCCAAAGCCGTTCTGAAAGATGCCATTGTCTTCCGCATCCTCATCGTCATCGTCATCCATGACAAAAGGACCGGTTTTGACGCGCTTTGGTATCTCGGTCGTCGGCCCTTCTTCGAACTTCCTCTTTGCGTGGTCGGTTGAAGACATTGGCGGGAGCTCTTGGAATAGTGATCTGGAGGGGATGGAGACTGCCATCTTAGCGACGACAACGTGCTCTGCTGTCCAAAGTCGTGAAGGGCGAAAAGCCATCTAAATCGCGCCTGTTGTTTCGCGCGTCGCAAGCGCGTCTCCCGCGATTATGTAAGGTCACTCAAAAGCGGCGACCCGTCCGGCCCAAAGCGGCTAGCGTGGTCAGGCCTTCGTTCTTTTGCTTCAATCGCGAGTTCTCGCAGGTCGAAACCAAACGCATCGCCCGAGCAGCGCAAGATATCGCAGACGACACTTGCATCTCAAGCCAAAGGGCGCTTTTTTCTTGCTCGTAGCAGTCGTTTCCCCGCGTGGCAGGTTTGTCGCCCGTCTTCGGGGCCGCCAGGACCACAATACCTCCGAGCTGGGTCGCCCCCCATTGCGATGGAACAATCGTCTGGAGCTCTAGGAAACGAGAACAAGTCTACCTTTTCCAACCTAGACGTACAATCTGGAGCTGACGAAACCATGGCCTCTCCGAGTCTTCCAACTGGTAAGTTATTCTAAGCCTCGACTGCGCCAGGGGGATAAGCTGGCACGGCCACCCGCGCGTTTCTACGAGCTCGATTCACTGACCGTGTGGCCCCGTAACTATAGGCTCCCAATCTGGTGCAGTTTCTCCTGAAAAGTCCACCTCCAATCAGACTCCATCGGATAATTTACTCGATACCCCAGCTTCACCAAAAGCGCAAAACGAGGAGCAGGAGGATGAGGAGATGGGCGGTACACAGGACGCCAAGGGCGAGAATGATGCTGCTGATGGCGAAGGGGATGTCTCTATCCTCCCAAATCCAGCTGACGGCACCTCAGACGGCATTTTGGACCAGAGCAAGGCCACCACGGAAGCCTCAGCGCGTTCGAACCTGATTGCGCAAACTCATGCCATCATTCTTCCGAGCTACACCAGCTGGTTTGACATGAATACCGTACACTCTGTTGAGAAGAAGGCCCTGCCCGAATTTTTCAATAGCCGGAACCGCAGCAAAACTCCAGCGGTCTATAAGGATTATCGTGACTTTATGATCAACACCTATCGTGTGAACCCGGCTGAATACCTTACGGTAACTGCGTGCAGGAGGAACTTGGCAGGAGATGTTTGCGCAATTATGCGCACTCACGCCTTCTTGGAACACTGGGGTTTAATCAATTACCAGGTACGAACGCGAATGGTCTGAGCGATCACCCCTTTTTACTAATATTTTTTTAACTAGGTCGACCCTCAGTCACGACCCTCTAATATTGGTCCCCCGTTCACTGGCCATTTTAGAATTACTGCAGATACCCCGCGCGGCTTGCAGCCGTTCCAACCTGGCCCAAACACAATGATCACACCTGGCAAGCCTCACCCGTCTACGGATAGAGCCGCAGCTGCAGCTTCGTTATCGAAATCAGATCTGAACCTCGAAATTCGGCGCAATATCTATGACGATAAAGGAAAAGAAATCACCCCATCTGATGGCAAAGACAAGGAAACGAATGGCGAAGATGCTGCTACGAACGGAACACCAGCGGAGTCCAGCACTAAGGCGATGGAGGCATCGGCAAAGGAAACCAAAAAAGCTGCGAACTGCTACGCTTGTGGTATTGACTGCACTCGACTTCGCTTCCACTATTCCAAATCGACCCCTACTTCAACTATCGCAAACCCGTCAGAGCTCAAGTACGACTTGTGTCCCAATTGTTACCTCCAAGGGAGGATGCCATCATCACACCAGGCCGCCGATTTTGTCAAATTAGAGGATACGCAATACACCTCCATTCAAGATCGTGAGAAACCATGGTCGAACTCCGAACTGCTCCTTCTTCTTGAGGCTCTCGAGAATTTTGATGATAACTGGCACCAAATTTCGCGACATGTTGGCTCACGTACTCCCGAAGAGTGTGTGATGAAGTTTTTGCAATTGGAGATAGAAGACAAGTACTTAGAAGACACTGTCGATTCATCAATGTTGGGGGCCGCGGGAGGAAGGGAGCCAGTTGGGCAGCTGGAGACTCCTGTCCTGTCAGTTGTAGCCTACCTGGCACAGATGGCGGAGCCTACGGTCACTGCAGCCGCGGCAGGCCGGTCAGTTGAAGAAATGCGCCGTGAG
The DNA here is from genome assembly GCA_000812245.1 of Onygena corvina. NCBI lineage: Eukaryota > Fungi > Ascomycota > Eurotiomycetes > Onygenales > Onygenaceae > Onygena > Onygena corvina. The sequence continues at coordinate 36,108 of JWPT01000034.1, read as the reverse complement.
TTACAGAAGCAACTCGATAAACGAACAACCGTTGCAGCTAAAGATAAGGAGACGAGTGATAAAGAGAAAAGCAGCGAGAAGGCTGACAAAGGCAAAGAAGCTGAATCTCTAAAAGCGGAAGACTCTATGGAAATTGATACCACTACTGAAGACCAAGAGGTGGCGGTTGTGTCGTCTGTCCCTCATGAGAAGCCTGCTCAACCCTCTCTTGCATCTATTGCCCTCGCAACGTCTGCCGCTCGCGCTGGAGCCCTTGCATCACACGAAGAACGCGAGATGACTCGCCTTGTGGGTGCTGCCGTAAACATCACACTACAGAAGCTAGAATTGAAGCTTGCCCAATTCTCTGAACTGGAAGCCATAGTTGAAGCCGAACGCCGAGACCTTGAACAAGCTAGACAGCAGCTATTCCTTGACCGCCTCGGCCTCAAGAGGAGAATCAAGGAGGTTGAAGATGCATTCAGGGTTGCTAGTTTAGAAGGCAACGAGGCCGGCATCGCAGTCGCCAGCCAGGCTCAAACTATGGGAATCGGAGAGAACTACTCCTTCCAACAGATGGGTGTACACAACGATGCCAATACCATTCATCCATACAGCGTTGGCGGTGGGGAATACAAGTCGTATGAGATATAAGACGATGGCTATAGGTTCGAACCGGAAAAGGTGTAGCTTTGACTAACATGTGTATGATTCTAATTCTTCAGCATCTGTCCGCGAAAGGCAAGTGGATCTTGGGGTAGGAAGTTTCAATAACCCTTTCTCTCATTTCTCATATCTTCGTGAGGATTAATGTAGTGTGGTGGCGTTGATTCTGGAGTTATCATTTGTACGCACTCTGTTTTATATCTTTACATTTCTCTTCCTTCTGCACTTCCATCGATAAACTACCGAAATCGAGGTGTATGCTTTCGATAAACTTTTCAAATCGGAACTTGCAGAAATGGCCAGGCTCATAAGTGTTACATGTAATTCATTCCTAGCTATCTTGCTAACAACCCTGTCCCAAGTTGGTAACAAGGGGATCTTCTGATATAAAATGACACTTGACTCCCATCGCAATGTAAACGCACCGATAATACAATGTTAATATAGAAAGCCTCGCGATCAGATGCCTATAACGATATTATGATGAACCCCTTTGATCTTCCTCGTTTCTCGTTTCCTGCCATCTTACGGCATGATTTTCACATATTTTGTTGTGAATAGCATATGTATGAGGGCCAAACAACTCCCATTCTGCCATCGGAGGGTTGCAGCTCCTCCAATCACGGAGTTCCTGATTTGTTTTGCGCTTTGATAGAGGTCTATATTGATCTGATGACCTGCTATTGAGAACGTTCCCTTCGTCTTCGCTTTCTGACTTGACTTCCATCTTAATGTCAGTGACTGGTGGAACCAACGCAGTCTTAGGAGACTGATTCAGAATCTGCCACAGTCGTTTTTCCTCTTCAAAGCTATCCACTTTATCAATGTTTGAAGCATGGTATTCTTCTTCATCAGATAAAATCTCGTCGAATTCTCCAGGGGAGGAGTCGCCCGTAGACGTATCAGTATCCGAACCGTAGGAGCACGAGTTGTCCTCGCAGCTGTCGGTTTTCTGGCCGTCTTCATACGGGGCATGAGCATCTTGTGACCCAGTTTCTTGCTGACTATCCATATCCTGGAACTCTGGTAGCTCTAGAGAAGGAGCCGCTAGCCGTCTCTCCACGTCATCGTAAGAGAGTACCGTCGTCTTGGAAGTTCCTTTGCTCACGTACTCGCGAACATCCAAGAAGCAGCGCCTTGGAGCATTAATCCAGAATTCACGAGGATTTGCTTGCACTTTCAGTGTTTTCAAGGCAGCCAGAACATCGACTCTTCGTACGTATTTTTTTCGATCTCGACCCCTTTCATCCATCACGCGAAGTCTGGAAAGTGCAAGGAAAATGGAAGATTGCACAAGCCTTCGAGTTAAGCTGACTGCTAAAGTATAGAAGTCCGTGAAACTGTCACATGTAATGGCGGGAGACTCATCGTGGAAGCATATTTTAGTCCAATTGTCCTCTACCCGACTACCTCCAAAATTCATGAAGACATTTCTGGAGAGGTTGACCCAGTTTAACACATTGAACAACTGTGCCGTGGCTAGCATACTATGTGCACTTTCGTCGACGTCACTTAGATCCTTGCTTTTGATCTTTTCCTCCAAATATGTTGCGATTTCAAGGTCTACAAGCCACGTATCCCCGTACTTCCGTCTTCCAGAAACATTATGCACATGCTCCTCCTGGACGGACAAGGAGTTTGCAACCTTCTCCAAAGCAGCGCAGCACTCTTCACTGATTTCGGCCGCTGCGTACATGTCTGATAGGATTGTTCCTCGAACCGATTTCTCCGTCGTGTGCTGGCGTTGCAAGGCACGGTGAATCTCGGAGAGATATTCCTGAACTTCTATTCTGCTTTTGGTGCCAATTATAGCGGCAATCTTGGATACATCGCCCTTACCCTTCCTGCCTAGCGCTGAGAACAACGCGAGTTTCTCTTCTGCGCTCCAGGTTACTATGCCGAATTGGGAATCGTGTAGGATAGCCCCACGATTAGGTTCCTTGTTGAATTCGCTCAGTGTTTCTTCGAATAGTCTTCGGTAAGATGCTGTAGGTTGCGCGTTGGCACGTCTGAGGTGGTTTTCCCTCTTGTTCCATGCATATGGTTCGACAGACTTCCTTTTCCGTTTTAGTGGAGGGGGAGAAGATGCAAGCGTGAGATTCTGCAATTGCGGAGAAGAAGGTCCAAGGTCTGTAGCATTGTAATTTGGTGTTTTAGGCTCATCTATGTCGCTTGGGGAATCAGCTATGTGATCCCCAGGATCATAGCTGCTGCTTGACATGCTATCTCCTGGCCCGGAGTCCGATAAAAAAGATACTTTTAGCGCCTAAAGGTCTTAGCACCAGGAAAAATACGTGCTACATGTCACATATCCCCTTAAAAGGGCTGGGTATCCTTCCGTTTAAAACAAACATCAGCTCTATTGCTGGTGGTCATTCCAAACCTTTGATATTGCTGAGACTTTTGGCGGCTAATTAAGGTAGTTATCCTTGATGTTTGCATTGTTTGCTCGTTTGACCTGTTTGCCTCCGTAAAAATGATCTCAAGGTGCTAATTGACCGACCAACAAGAATGTAAAGAAGCCAACAAGAATAGCAAGCATGGAAGATGCGGAAGATCTCTCGAGGCGTGAATCTACTGTGTAATGTAAGGCAATGCTGCAGGGTGCCGGCTGCTAGCCTATTGGGAAATTGTCTGCTTTATTCGACTATCAATAGGTCTCGATCTGATGCCCCAAGACCAAACTCGGAAATTCGTTTACGAGGCTATCAGGAAGAATGCATTCAATCGGTCTTATCCCATTTGAACGATGGCCACAAAAGGCTGGGGATATCCCTTGCTACTGGAAGTGGGAAAACCGTATGACTTTGCATTATCCATATTATTACAACTTTCGCTGATGTTCTTGACGCAACGCCTAGGTTATCTTCACACAATTGATCAACCGTGTACAATCGCCTGATAAAGATAGAAATAGGTCGCTTATCCTTGTTCATCGGAAAGAACTAGTTGAGCAAGCAGCAGATCATTGCATGCGAGCATATCCGGACAAGACAATAGAAATTGAGATGGCTGGTAGCCATGCTACCGGTATGGCGGACATTACGGTCGCCTCAATCCGTAGTTTACTTTCAAAAAACCGGTTAGAGAAGTATGATCCGAAGAAGTTCAAGCTTGTCCTGGTCGACGAGGCACACCATATTGTGGCACCTTCATACCGTGAGGCCCTGGCGCATTTTAACCTGAGTGAGAAGAACGCAACCTCGCCCGCTTTAGTTGGTGTCTCTGCAACATTCTCGCGGTTTGATGGCCTGAAGCTAGGCGCAGCCATCGACCATATCGTATATCACAAGGATTATGTCGATATGATTGGAGATAATTGGCTTGCCGATGCTCTTTTCACTACCGTCAAGTCTCATGTTGACCTCTCGCAGGTCGATGATGCTCCTAACGGAGATTTCCAAACACGCCAGCTTTCACTTGCTGTCAATACCGAAACGGTGAACGATGTCACCGTCTCTGCCTGGCATGCGAGGGCAAAAGAGAGAAAATCGACACTTGCTTTCTGCGTCGACATTGAGCATGTCAAGTGCTTGACGGCAAAGTTCCGCGAAATTGGCATTGACGCTCGATATATTACTAGCCAGACTCCCAAAGATGTTCGAACAAAGGAATTGGATGCATTCAGGAACTACGAATTCCCTGTTTTGGTAAATTGTGGTTTGTTTACCGAAGGCACCGATATCCCAAATATCGACTGTGTGTTACTTGCGAGACCGACACGATCTAAAAATTTACTTATTCAAATGATCGGAAGGGGTTTAAGGCTGCATCCAGGAAAAAAAAATTGTCATATCATAGATATGGTGGCCTCGTTGGAGCATGGTGTCCTTACGACTCCAACCTTATTCGGCCTTCATCCTGATGAAGGCTTAGAGGAGACCCCAGTGAAAGATTTTCAAAGAGTACAGGGTGACTCCGACGGGATATCATCTAAGGACGGTGGCAACAAACGGTCAGCCAAACAGGATGAAGTCGTTGTTGATTTTACAGATTACGACTCTGTTCATGACCTCGTGCAAGATACCAGCGGTGAAGCGCATATTCGCTCTTTAAGTGAAAATGCGTGGGTACAAGTCGGTCCTGACCGTTACATCCTCAGCGCCCCGTCCGGGAGGTTGACCATCTCCAAGGACGGTTCTAGGCTGTTCTCAGTTCACCATGTTGTTCGCCTAGGTCCGTCCGATAAATCGAAAAGCCCGTACGGCCGTCCCCGAGAAGTAGCTTCGTCCGTCGAGCTTGTGCAGGCAGTTCATGCTGCAGACACCCTAGCGAATCGTGTATTCGGGGGCCCAACATTTATCGCATCTTGGCAACCCTGGAGGAAGAAGCGGGCAAGTCCCGGCCAAGTAGGATATTTGAGGAAGCAACTAGGCGAAGAGATAGGTGAATTTATTTCCAAAGGCGAGGCAGCGGATATGATTACCAAGATTAAGCATGGGGCCAAGGGCCAATTTATGGGTCTCTTATCGGCTAAGCGACGAACAGATCGCGAGCGCAAAAAGCTGGCTAAATGGGAAAGCCTCTCTGACCATGAGGTGAGAGTTGGGCCTTTGGAATGACCGATACTATTCCTAGAATCTACTTTTTCTTTTGATACCATGTATAATTATTGTGTTTATAGAGAGTCGTTCCTCGGCAATATCGAGCTTTAAAGCTTTCTCTCCGGCTGTAATAAATAAGCTTAAATGCCTTGCTGAGTCAGCATATCGAATAATTTCCCGCGTCCTTCCCAGTCCGCGTCAGTTTGGTCTCGCAGCTCACCTCTACGCTCACTCGAGCACCAGACAGACAGTCATAGTCTTGCGCCAGAGCTCCGTCGCAGGCGCTCAACCTCTACTTCTCCCCTCTTTTCCCGCAAGCCGTGTTTCCCTATGCTATAGGGAAGCGCGGACGGTCACGTAACACGCTCAGTGCTCGATAACCCCCTTTGAATCCGCCGAGACCAGGTCCAATGCTTCTTCAATAATCGCATTACGTACCATACACGGCCATGGAATTGATGACTACACTCTTCTTCGCTCGATTTCTTTGGAGATAGCTTGAGAGCAACTGGACGACGGGGCTCAAGATCACGAGACGGTTAACCGGATTCTGAAGCTCTGGCAAGGACGGCTACCGTGCTACGTGACTGACTTTAATTGATCTCACGATTACCTGAGATTAAAGCTGGCGGCTGGAGTGGCTGCTAGGAGCTGGCAACTAGAACGGAATATGGACAACTCTGTCGAGTCACAACGGCTACGCCGGCCGCGGTCGCGGGCCACCTGGGCATGCCCTGTTTCAACTATTATAGTAGCTGTGCTCGGCCTACTTGCGGTATTCGCAATTGTACAATCATATTTGACCTTACAGGTTGATCCTCAGGGCTGCAAAACACCAAGCATGCTGCCCACCTATATTAAACTTGCGGGTTTCGATACCGAACATACGCGATTTGCGAGCAAGTACAACCTTTTTCTGTATCGAGAGCGGGGAGTTGACGATTACAGTGAGGAAGATATTGGTGTATGTCCTTTCTAAGGCTCCTCATTTCATCAATGATTAAATTTGCAGGCAGATGCTGACCCCTTTCACTCATTTAGCTCAAGGGAGTTCCGGTCCTCTTTCTTCCAGGAAATGCAGGAAGCTATAGACAGGGAAGATCGCTTGCCTCCGAGGCGTCGTTATACTTTCACAATGTTTTGCAGCACGATCAAGATCGGATCAAGTCTGGGGCCCGGAGTCTGGATTTTTTCATGGCCGATTTCAACGAGGATATGGCTGCTTTCCATGGCCAAACGATACTTGATCAAGCTGAATATGTAAATGACGCTCTAACATACATATTATCTCTCTACCACGATCCCAATCGCCTAAGGAGAGATCCCGATTTACCGGACCCCGCCTCCGTTATACTGATAGGACATTCAATGGGCGGAATAGTAGCAAGGACAGTTCTCACCATGGCAAACTATCAAGCAAATTCTGTCAATTCTATCATCACCATGTCAACGCCGCATGCGAGACCGCCTGTGTCCTTCGATTCCGATCTCATGCGTACATATAAACAGATCAATAGCTATTGGCGGGATGCCTACTCAGAAAGATGGGCCAACAATAATCCGCTGTGGCATGTCACCCTTATATCTATTGCCGGTGGCGGTGGAGATACTATCGTCCCCTCAGACTACACAAGTCTGTCATCTTTGGTCCCCGACACCCATGGCTTCACTGTCTTCACGAGCACTATTCCTAACGTATGGACCGGTGTTGATCACCTCTCCATTGCTTGGTGTGATTCGTTTCGCAAAGTTGTTGTCCGGTCTCTCTTCGACGTAGTCGATGTCAGACGAGCTACTCAGACGAAACAAAGAGCTGAACGCATGAGCGTATTCAGGAAATGGTTTCTTACAGGAATTGAGCCCAACGCGGAAAGGAGCTTACCAAACAAAGGTATGCTTTCTCATATTTGCCACATTACCACTTTCTAACCACATTTTTAGAACCCACCACGCTCTTGACTCTCGAGGAGAACAGCAATTCCATGCTAAAGCTAGGCGAACGACTGGTTCTACGCGGGTTTGGCCATCATGAAGGTCCTAAAGCTTATCTCATCCCCGTTCCGCCAAGAGGAGGTGTTCCAGGAAAGAAATTCACTCTTCTAACGGATCAAGAGATTCAACCCTCAGGAGCGGGCAAGCTGGAAATCTTGTTCTGCAGTGATCCACCTTCCCGTGCTGGGCAATCTGCTACCCTACTCTCCCTCAACCTAGACCTATCTGGAGGGAACGCTGGATCGCCTAGATTGGTTTGTAAGAGTAGTTACGATGATGTTATTCACCTTCCAGCATCGACTTCATTATCGAAATCCGCATTCGATGACGCCTCCCCATTCTCATATATCCAATATAGCCTTGAAGACCTTGCGGAATATCAATTTGTTGCTGTTGTTGACAAATCTGAAAAGGATGCCCCTGGATTTTTGGCAGCGGAGTTTTCCGATAGCTCAGATTCAGTCATTCCGACTCGGGTTGGCCTTGGTCGTCTGCTTAGTGCTGGTTTAAATATTCTGCTTCCCGCTGACCGGCCCATGGTGACGGATATCAAAGTTCCTGCATTACAATCCAGCCTACTCGCTTATAAGCTTAAACTTGTGCGCCAAGGGGAGTGCAAATCGAACACGGAACTATTTGCCCCCCTTGTCCGCCAATATATAACCGACCCTTACGAATCAAAGCTTTTCGTGAACGTGAAGGAAATTGATGTCAATCTCCATGGCGTTGCTCCATATATGCCGCCGCATATTCGGGATAACCCTTCTGGAAGCGGTGTTTCCTTTCAGCTCTGGACTGATCAAAGCTGCAAATCTCCCCTCCAAATTGCGCTCCGTGTCGATATTCTCGGTAGTCTGGGTAGGCTTGCCATGAGATATCGGACTGTCTTTGCCGCATTTCCTTTAGTGATCGTAGCGATGGTCCTCCGCAAACAGTTCAGAATATACGACCAAACAGGTATAGTAACCTAGCATCAATGGACTTTTAGGTCACTACTAATCTGCGGTACGCCAGGTATCTTCATCAACTTTTCGGAAAGTCTGGAACTTTGTATTCGTTCCTCCCTACCTCTCACCTTCTTGGGTTTTTCCCTTCTGGCCACTACTTTGGCAACATCCAAGTCCGTCGTGACCAGAAATGTGCCATCTAGTTGGCAATCTAATGCTACAGAGACGCCGATAGACTATGGCAAAAATGACCTTCTTCTCGGCTCCCAGGACACTTTCTTCTGGTTTCTGGTTCCTCTCTTCGGCATCATCAGCGTTGGTGCATGTGTTATAGTTAATTATGCGGTGACCCTTATTGTCTATTTCCTTGGTCTTCTTCGCTCCACTGTCGCTCGACAGGGCTACATCAAACACGAAAACGGAAGGTAAGTCATCTATCTACATAGTTGTTTGCCTGCAAGCTTTGCTCACACATGGAATTATATAGGGTTGGACCTTTGTTGTTTAGCCTGTCCGTCAAGCACCGGATGATCAACGCAGTCGTCCTATTAATCCTCGTAGCGACTTTTATCCCATATCAATTTGCGTATGTGGTTGCTTGCATTGTCCAGTTGATAACGTGTGTACAAGCATATTCCCATGCTCGGGAAACGGTATGTACTGGATTTTCAATAAATATCGAGATTTTTACTAACAAGAATCAAGCGATCCGGTTCTCACTCTAATCTGAGTAATTTCGCACATTCCATTTTAGTGCTTATGCTCTGGATTCTTCCAATCAACATTCCTGTTCTCATCGTTTGGGGACACAACCTCGCTGTACACTGGTTTACGCCTTTTTCTTCACACCATAATGTATTATCAATAATGCCTTTCATACTTCTTGTCGAAACGTTCACTACCGGAGCTATGATACCCCGGGTTACGTCGAAGTAAGTATTCCAGAGCTTTCAACACCCAGCCTCCCAAAGCCTTTGTTGAAGATAAAGCTAATTACATCTACAGATTCAAACATGTCACCTCAGGCCTATTCTTTGTTCTTGCTGTCTACGCCGCAATTTACGGCGTTACGTATGCTTACTTATTGCACCATATCACCAATTTCGTCGTTGCCTGGCTGGTCGCGGTATATTTTTTTCGGGATGGGTTGTCATTCACAACACTCGATCGGCTGACTCGCCTACCGGACCTCTCCGAACCCGACTTTTCAAATGGCCACGTCAAAAAGCTACCATGAGAACCATCGCCTGTATACACGTTTGGCAAACGTAGCCACGTACATACGACACCCCATTTATTCATGAGAACACAGCATCGCATATATAGAAGGCATTACATTTGCTTTGAACTCTGTTCCCAAGGCCTCTTTTACTTAATGCACCGGCCGTTATTTAACGAACTGTTTTGATGTCATGGTTTATTTTCATTTCCTCTGGAGGAAAAAGGTCGCGTCTTGTGGTGCAGCATCTGACTTTCTACGGCTTAGATTTCTGTTTTATGTTCAACCCTTGCTCCTTTTGAAGGCTATCTTTTCTGGGTAATAGGCGTCTCCTTACACAGTCAGTTAATTGTCAGATATATCTTAAGCGCGCTAATCCAAGACCTCTTGAATCAACAACCATAATCAAACTGCTGCTGGGGCGACGTTTATCCGGGTCAAAACTTGTTGCTCGTCGCTTTCGCTAACTACCTCGGCAACCCAGTGTCGGCGCTCTTTACCCCGGACTTGACGACCCCTGGTGAATTCTACCTTGAAGCTACAAGGATTTGACGGACAGACGATGGCCTAGAATACATATGAACTATGACATCCCGGTTCGGCATTTCCAAGAGGCTGTCATCTCGGTTTCCTGCGGCTCGACGACCCGCCAAATTGCTACCTACCTAAGTTGTGTGCTCCCCCTCTTAAATACCCTTTATCTCACTGAGTAGTCCATTCTCTATACTACCACTCGATGGTAGGATTATAAGACCGTTCATTCCAAGATGCACTTCTTAATTAGTTCCCTACTAGCTGGCCTATTTATTGTCGTCTGCAATGCGTTCGTGGTATCCCAACCACGAGTACTTTCCTGCAGTCGCGGACTCAATGATCCGTTTCATGATTCTCTTTTCAATTGCCCTGCGGCATCGTGGCCACAAGTCAAGTTAGGGTCTCCAAACAAACCCCAGGAACCTTCAAAGGACCTTCAGAGAATTTTATCCCAAATTTCACCTAAGAGAATCGAAGCTACCGTACGAAAGCTTGTCTCATTCGGAACTCGTCATACTCTTTCTACTCAAACCAATTCAACTTATGGTATTGGAGCTGCTCGGAACTGGATTGAATCCGAATTCCAGCGATACGCGAATGCGAGTGACGGTCGACTGTCTGTCAAGGTAATAGGCTACGAACAACAACCGGATGGAAATCGAATTTTATTTCCTGTCCGGATTAGCGATGTGGTTGCCACGCTTAAGGGAGAAACAGAGCCAGAGAGAGTCTACGTGGTTTCTGGTCACTATGATTCTATTCCCAGCAGCCCAATAGACTACAAGACTGATGCTCCAGGAGCAAATGACGAGTATGTTTGATTATTCTCTCCATTTGAGAATTCCGATTTAGACTACCAGTAATCCGGGATTATGGAAACTTACAAAGGACCCCTTTAGTGCGTCAGGAGTCGCCATTTCCCTAGAACTTGCCCGTGTCATGTCGCAACCAAATTTCCCGCGACCAAGAGCAACCATTGTTTTTGCAGCAGTAGCAGGAGAAGAACAGGGCCTATACGGTGCCAATTTTCTCGCTCAAACCTATCGCAACAGCTCTACCAATGTAGAAGGGATGTTTACTAACGACATAGTGGGCTCTTCCACTGCTGATGATGGCACAAAGGAGCCACATGTAATCCGCCTTTTCGCCCAAGGAATCCCACCACTCAATGTTGAGGATGCAAAGATGCGAGAGAGGCGTCTAATGATCGGTGGAGACAACGATACCCCAGCTCGTCAGCTAGCACGTTTCGTCAAGGAAACAGCGGAGAATAAATATACTGACATGCAGATTTCTGTCATATATAGATTGGATAGGTATCTACGTGGTGGTGATCACCGCCCATTCCTAGAGGCGGGATTTCCAGCAGCACGCTTCACCGAACCAAATGAGAACTTCGCGCATCAACACCAGAATGTTCGCATCGACAAAGATCCCAAGACAGGTAAAAATATACAGTACGGAGATTTGCCCGAATTCTGCGACTTCGACTTTATCTCGCGAGTTGGAAAGGTTAATGCGGCGGCCCTTTGGAGTTTGGCAATGTCCCCGGGCATGCCCCGTAATGTCCGTGTTATCACTAGCGGGCTCACCAACGACAGCAAATTCACCTGGGAGCCTCCGGCTGGTGAGAATGCGGGCATTGACGGTTATGAGATTGTCTGGCGTAGCACAATTGCGCCTTTCTGGACCAACGTGTTCGACGTGGGAATGGTGCAAGAAGCAACGCTAGATCTCAGCAAAGATAATGTCATCTTTGGTATTCGAGCCCGAGGCAAAAATGGGGAGAGAGGCGTTGCAGTTCTTCCTTTCCCCTGAATAGCTATTCGCTACACCCTGAGAAGCTTGTCGGCATGAAAAGGGCCTCGAAAGAGAACGAAACGCTCTCGGTCAATAGTCAGAGTTAACATTCATAATTTCGAGCTTCCAAACTTCACCTTCACGAAACTAGAAACACCGACTGTGATGTAATATCGCGAAGTAGCATATTGGATCACTTGTAGTCCATGCTAAAGCTGCTTTTAGTTGTGATCTTAGCTAACGACGACGACAACGATAACTCAGCCAGCTGCTCTCTATTCGCACATAGATGACGACACGGACGCGGAACAAGTCATCGTGCTTTCGAGAGAACTACTTAGGTACGACTTGGTTCATTCTGGTTCGCTAACTCCAACACTCTCTGCGCCGTCGGCCTGACTTTGGCCCGACTATGCAGGGGACCGCAGCGTCACATCAGTTTCTGACACCCAGAGCACTTAACGACTGGAGGCCACCTACATACAACGGAGATATATATAGCGCCACGAGGGACGTCTACGTTATCCCGGTCGTGGCTCAGATGAGCTATAACGAGGAGCTCCTTGCGCCGCTAGTTTGGTTGCAGCCTAATCATGTCTTAATCCTCTAGTCCGCCAACGAACGGACGATTTACGATCTTATATAAAAGCCTCAGCTCCTCGAGGGTGCTCCTTTCACAGATAATAAAATCTCACAAAGACTCAACATAGGACCATCTCAGTTGACATCAGCCGGCACATACCATCCTTTTGACCATGGCAACTTCAAGCCCGATCGCGTTTATCGGCTCAACCGGCGGCTGTGCCAACTCCTGCCTGGCGCACACTCTCAAGGGCGGCTACAACGTTGTCGCGCTTGCACGAACGCCATCAAAGCTGACGGAACAGCTCAAAGTCCAAGGCATCGAGCAGTCAGTCATAGACAAACAGCTCACCGTTGTCCAGGGGGACGTCAACGACATCGAAGCCGTCAAGAAGGCTGTCGCTCCGCAGAGCAACAATGGAATGCTTGCCGAAACCATCATCTCAGGTATCGGCTCGACTCCTAAGCTGCAAGCCTCGATCATGCAGCCCGTTACCCTGAACGACCCAAACACCTGCGAAAAGGCTACCAACAACATTATCTCCGCCGTCCGTGAAGTGCAAGCTGCTGCCGACGCTGCCGGACAACCCAAAATCCAACCGTTCTTCGCTGTGGTCTCCACCACCGGAATCAGCAAGACTGAGGACGTCCCTTTCGCTTTCAGGGCTCTATACCACTATTTCCTTGCTGTTCCTCATAAGGATAAGCTAAAGATGGAAGAATCTCTGTTCAAAAGTGTAACTGATACCGCAGCGTCTGCTGGTGCCTTCAGAGGTGTCATGGCCGTCAGACCATCCCTTTTGACCGGAAACTACGACATTGCCACTGGAAAGGGATGGAAGACCCTCAAGGTGGGCACCGATGACAAGCCCGCGGTTGGTTATACCATTCAGCGTGCCGATGTGGGTGAATGGATGTATCATGAAATTGTTGCCAATCGTGGTGATAATTATACGAACCAAAAGGTCACTTTGACTAGCTAAGCTTTGCCTCAAGACGATGTGCATCTAATATTGACCTTTTCTCTTTTGTTTCCTCTCATTCTCGACTGAACCAAGATAGCGTCTGTTTCCTTCATTAATATTTATATCTTATACCCATTCATGAAAATTTGTTAATGATGCCTTATTATGTCTTCCACCCATTTTTAGTTGACTGTCACAGTTTTAATCAATGGCTATTGATCTTCGAAAATAATACTGCCAAGGAAATGAATCTCTCGATATCACCGCTCGTCTGATATCTTTTATCCAGGATGCTGGCCAAGACCTAAACCTTTTTGGCATACCTTCACAAGTAGTACTATGTAACCCTTGGGAGGTGTTTTGATTGTAGAATACTTGTTGGCAAACAGTACTCCGTATAACTGTGTTCTAAAATCCTACCAGCTGTCTCCTTGTTGAAAACCGGATTCCTGAAATGCATGCGGGTGCTGGGTGGTTCGTTGCCTTGTCAAGTATCTGCCTTGACCCTGTCAGGTTACTTCGTTAGCTGCAGATTGAACATGTTGTACCCCTGAGATATTGCTAGGGTTTGTCCTAATGCTCGTGCTTATCACTGTAGCTGTGCTTTTTACTGTATGTACTCTTAGGCCAGAATAGAACCTCGCCATGAATAATTCCGCTCTGTCCAATAGTCGGTGAGCTAACACGTAGTTATTGTTCACAATATTTTGCAGAATGCGCCTCCTTTCTTTCGGTCTGCTTTTGACTTATCCCGCACCTAGTGGAATATACTCCGTAAACAGCCTGAGTCGGTCTCACCACATAATTGCTCCATACTCTTGTGCTCTCCCGGAAGACTTTTCGAGGACTTTTAACATGAAACACGCGGGGGCAGATGCAAAGACGAGCACTCGCGACTCTCTGGCCAGCTTTGGCCCAGGCCATGGCTTGGGTGGCTGTCAGGGCCTCGGGAACCCCAGTTCCGTCCCGCGCAAAATACGAGCTGCAAAGTGATAGATCCAAAGGTTTGATAATGTGCATGCATAATACAGGCGTCCAGAAACAAGGCGAGTAATAATTCGCAAAATGGATATAGCGTGGATGTTTGAGTTAAGGATATACTACTCCGTACTCCGAGCTCCATACTCCAGACGAGTCCTCAAGTCGACACACTCTAAAGTCTGTGAACACTGCCGCTGAGAATATTGCATCCAAAAAAGAGAAAAAAACAGGCAGACCCAGGCTAACATAACTCCGATGATGTACAACAATAAATATGGCAGCAACACGCTCCGTAAAGTAGCCCTGTCGTCGATGAAATAGTTACCCCTTAAAACGCCTTGCTAATATGACTTTTGTCTTCATGGACTGACTGGGTCCTTGAGCTTTCAACGTCAACATCGTATGTCCGTTGCACTAGGATCCCATTCAGCTTGTCTTCCTCCTCGATTTTATTAAGTTCTTCGTGGCTCTCGGTTTTATCCACCATGGTGAGCTCAGTCTGGGTGATAGCGTAGGGATCTTTAACCTTCCTCTTTGCTGAACCGCCGCTGTATTTGTGACTGTCTTCAGTCCCATCGCCGTGGAGGTATCCGTCGTTGAGGACGCCTCTCCAGAATCGGGGTTTCGTGATTGGATAGACCATAGGCGCTTGTCCGACAATGACAGCAACAAAATCTTCGCGGATCGACCACAGTGCTCCGTCGCCATGGCGTTGCAGCTGTGAATGGAGATTATTAGCATTAATCCCTGGGCCATGACATACGTAGATCAATCACGTATGGTAGATACGTACCTTGAAAATAAGAACAACACGGACCACAGCTGCGATCATACAGAACAATCCAAGACCGAAAAGCATACATAAGCCGATTTTGCGCATTATGCTGGCTTTGACCCGCACCACCATCTGAAAGGCTCGTATTAGACAAGGGTTGAATGAGCGGACAATAGTTAAGGCAATTGCTCACCGGAATAGGGATCGCAAAAATGCACATATCTGTGAGCACGTTTAAAACCGCAACCGTGTAGAAAGTGACCGGGTTTTGTGGGTAACATTGACCTGTCATGCTTGTCAGCATGCAAATTATCCCCTTTTTCTTGACATAGAAATACAAGACTGACCCCCTGGATTCGGATATACCTGCCATAGCTTTCTGAATGGAACGCAAGCCAGGCAGAAGGTGAGAAGAGCGGCAACGCCTGCGACGGAAACGAATCCAAAGGCTGGGTAGATGAAGCGTTCAATCTGTAGCCCCCTCACTAGCCGCCGGTAGAAGAAAAGCATGTTGAACTTCAGACTCCAGACAATAGTAGCATAGCTGAAGAAGCCGAATGAGAACAGTTTGGAGCCGTATTCCCAATCTTCCCGCTCTTTCATTGTTAGACTCGCTCGCTGTTCGTTCGTGAGTACAGAGGTATGTCTCCCTCCCGCCTGCACAAGGAAAACATGCGCAATTATCGTGACGGTGGTGTATGCTAGCTGATTTGGACCAAAAGTAATGTTAGCGATTTTTGCGCATAAGGTAGGAAGCAAACGAAAGGAAAGGCGAGGTTTCTCACCCAGGTAAACCAAACGAGGTAATCGTCAGGGCCATATCCTTGGACTCCCACCAGCTTTGTGCGTACAAACACTCTCGCCCCTATCATCAGAGATCCTATCGAGTAGAGTGTCCATGTCTCGACCAATACTGGCGTCAAATCCATAGCTGTAGTGAACCACAACTGCGCAACTGATTTGGAGAGCTCAGGGAGCGAAGGTAAAATGCTGTGCTTTTCAGTTCAGCTTGCCCAAAGGTATCTGCGTCATGAGGCTACCGACGTTGGGTTATAAGGTAACTAGCGGACCGGACCGACTGAATCAGGACCAGCATTCGTGACGTTCATCGCCCTTGGGTTTTATATGCATTCAACCCGCATACCCGTAGCGAAAGTCCGAGTGGAACTTGCCCTGATTTACTTTGTAGCTCCTAGCCATCCCTCTCTGCCGTTGCTCGACACACAGTGGACTTTTCATCGCCCGTTTCTCGTACTCGGGACAAGCGTGCGCCATATCCTGATGATCACTTCTGGAGTTTCCCGCGTCCCAAACTCTAGCCGTTTCTTGCTTCTTCCGCTGGCGGGAGTTAGTCCCACTATCATAGTATAACTTTGTGATCTTCATCAAAGTTTTTCTAGCCTTGATAAAACATTTCTTCTGAGGTGAGCGGTATCTGATCAAGCCATTTTCTATTTATGGCACGCCTGCTTGATTTTCACTTGTACGTATCTATACGTAACTTCGTCTATTCCCCAATTGAAGTTGGCGAGAGTGTGCCTTTTTAGCGAGGGGCCTGCTCGGCCAAGGTATGCAGGCCGCGATCCGATCCAAGAACCATTGGATAGGGTGGTCCAGTTTGAAATACTTTTGAGTCGGGGGCATCGACTCACTCCCCCACGTCTTAAGGAGGGCACAGGCGGTACACGCTTGGTCTAGTAGGTATAAGGCTCGAGCTTGTCATAGCAGCACCGGCGACTGGAGGATCCAGGGCTTGCTAGGCTAGCCAAATAAGCGATGGAAACTTCAAAGGTCCCCGAGTCTAGTCCGTCAATCTTACTCGTCCATCATCGAAATTGAGACCACCTAGTCTAGCCAGTGCTTGGGCATGGCCAATGGAGCTATGATCGATGATAGACAGAATACTCCTCACGCGCCGTTCAGGGCCCACCGCCATTTCGTTCGAGGACGAGTACGGCCGGGGGCGATATCGGCGAGAAAACGACGAGGAGGAGATATGACCAACGGTCCATTGAAAACCCGTCTGCCTGCATCACGTAAAACGGAAATCCGCCCACTTGCGAAGAGTAGTGAGTAGGCTCGTTGCGAAAGTTGAGTGGTCGACTTAAGGAGTACTTAGGTTGACTAGGCTTCTCTTAGTGGTGGGTATCTCATAATCAAAGTATTGGGCAAGATATAAATCCACAGCGCGAGTCTGGCCGCTGGTTCGCTCATGCTAACTGACTCCGCAAGTCTACGGAGTCCCTACTTTGTGCAGTTTGCCGCCTAACTTATCACAAGCGAAATGTTCGTAAGCCGTCTTATTTTTTTGGCGTTAGTTGCGCCTGGGGCTGGTGGCTTTGTGCGACACGGCTTTAATATATATTTATACTACTCGACTAGTTGATGGCTTTCTGGAAGGAAACCTAGTGCCGCGCGAACAGTCTTTCCGGAAGCCTCTTTCGACATGAAGAGACCCTTTGGACCCTTAGAATGGGTGGCTAGAAGGTTAGGTGCATGGCTTGATTAACGTCGGTTCGATATGGGGCAGATCGATCTATCTGCCTGTCGATCCAGGTTGGTTGTCTGTTCCTGCATGCCTCCTAGAGGTGTCATTATGCAGTCTCTCACAGCACGAGGAAGACGCTCTATTGGTAGTGATTAGAAGACTGAGAGGAGTTTTGTTGGTTTTTCGATCGCAGGAAAGCTTCAAAGTCGCGTATCAGGTTCTTTGATAATACCCCTCTGAGGTACTTGGATACTCAAAGTAGGTATCGCTAGCATTGGCGATAGGTTTTGAACGGAATCGAACTACAGCCATGGCTTGTGGACCACTGCTTGAACTTCAGACTATGGACGCTTGTTCTTGATTAAATATCGTGGGGGAACTTGAGGTGAGCCGATACTCCCCCAAGCACAGAAATATCACCCCCAAATCACCCCGATGATGAAGAAAAATACGCACTTGTCATACACGGATGAGTCTCCGACTGCTCATCCTGGGGTGTACTATCGAGCCTTTCCTTTTTCTTTAGCCCCGCCGCAATGATTTATCCCTATAATCAAATTCCACACTCTCCTTCTGCCGCGGTGGGAGGATAGGATGTACGGAGCGATTTTAAGATGAAACTATGTGGTAGGTGGTCAAATTTCAAAGGGAGTAAGAGCTTGCATATGTTTCTCCATTGGATCGAGAGAGTGAAGAACAAAGAGAGCTCTGAGTGGGTGTTTGTGGGCTGATATACTGATTCACAACTTCTGAACAATGTCTCATTGCATTGAGCTAACTACACGATTATTAGATTAAACAATAATTTACAGCATTGCTACACACGGAGATTACGAGAGCGGATTAACCCTTCTAGAACTCAGGCGTTTGAAGGCTTGCTCAATAACTTTTCTGGGTAGGTTGGGGATACTTTCACCGTAACGCATTTTTTCAAGCCTGCTCTCCTCGTTGATTTCGAGGGCCGCCTCGTCCTCATCTCCAGCAGATTCTTCGAGAGATCTAGCCGGCAATTCTGTTGTATTCTCGTCTGCAGAAATGCTTCCGTGAGCCTGCTCTGCATTTACCCTTTTGAAAACCACCTTGCTTGGCCCTACGCTTAGGCCTGGCCATATATCTGAAGGTAAGTAGTCACCTTGGTCTATCCGGAAGGCTTCCCGAGCTTGCACATCCTCTTCATACAACGCGTCAAGCTTTGCGCGTGCGTCTTTCAGGATGTCTTCGGCTGCTTTCCTTGCGGTCATCCGACGTGCGACCTCAATGATGAGGCCGTCATACGCGTCAAGGAATCCCATGTATAGACCACGCAGATCGTTCAAGTCAGCCATACCAGATTGCATGCGCTCGTGTTCGGTTCTCCATGTTTGTGAAAACTTATGCGACTGAGCGACATATTCTGGTAGACGGGTGCTCTCGAATTCTGAAAGTCGGCGGACTACGGCGGTAGTGGACACACAGGCGGCCGTTAACGAGTGTCGTTGCTCCAAGACTCGGTCTAGGGTTGACTCCATCTCTGTGATGCGGTCTTGGATCTCGAGTACTACGTCCTTTGCCTCCCTGGCGTCTTTGGTAATTACACTGACCATCTCACGGTAATCAGAATCTGTCAAGGGCTCTAGTTGCGAAGTTGGGTCATGAATATCACCGTCATGGCAAGACGTTTCATTGCCGGCTCGTATTCCGGCTTCGACATCTGTAGGTAAGTCGCCTGTGATGTTTCGTGCAACGACACCACCTCCCTCGGTGTGCTTGACGGCGGTGACACAGAGATCAAAGTGGCGTACTAACGATTCCAGAAGATCTGCCATCTCCTGGGCGTTCAGCTCGAGAGAATGTAGAAATTCCGGTATAACGGCAGGACTAGGCATCTTCGCGCAAGATGCCGAAGACGACGCAGAGAGACTGAGAGAAGACACAGAGCCTCGTTTTGTAGATAGCCAATATTTATCCAGAGCCTGTTGAATCGACTGTAGATTGTTGTCGAATGCCCGGTTTGAGACATCGAGCTCCGACTGGGCCGAAGTGACGTTGTCAATTGCATCTTTGAGTAATGACTGGATATCCTCTACTGCGTGCTCGTCGATAAAGTCATGTAGGGTCTTGGACACGTCCTGCTCTGGACGAAAGGCAGGCTCCAGCGTAGTTTCTCGTAGACTGTCAAGGGTCTGCTGCAGTTGACCGTCGACGGAGTCAAGCTCCTTGATACTAGCCGCAAAGTTGGCCCGGCCCTGATGCGCTACATCTTCTACCGCGTCCCTAACTTCGTAGAGGAGACGAATCTGGTCGTCGAGGCCCCGACGAAGGAAGCCGGTCCGAGCCGATAAAATAACACTCTCCTCCAGCGCCGTGCGGGCTGTAGTCACGATCTCGTTGGCCCTCCAGACATAGTAGATCGACGAGAGGGACCGCTTGGCAGATGCAAGATACGACACCAAAGCGTCCAGGTTTGGGCGCACTTCCATATCCTCTGACCGGCCACTGTGCACGGAGGAGGAAGAGGTTGCGGCCGACGACATCATCTTCGCAAGAGTTCGTGATACAAGGGTATAATGATGATTGGTCTCCGCCTTTTTTCGATATCAGGTACTTCCTCCGCCGGGCTAAGCTTATCAGCCAACCATACTTAATGCCGCTAGTTACTTAACGAGCAGCAAGGACTGAGAGACGTGTTGTGTGAAATGTGGGGTAGCGGTAGTGAAACACTAGTGTATATATAGCCAGTAAACGGCAGCATCCAAGTGAAAGGAAGCGTGGAGTGTGTAGAAGTAGCTGGAAAAGACGTGATGTCAAGCCGAAATGTCGACGCGGCGGGCGGAGTCCACGTGACTCGGCGAGAATGACGCCAAGGCCGGCGGTGATCACGTCAGCGCGGGTCTTGGCAAAGGGATCCCAGGGGCAAAAGGGAAACTTCAACGCCACCGCGATAAGTCTGATATATCACGCTGGCTATATAACGGCGAGACACGGCCGCGCTCTGCCTTACCCCTCTCGCTTTCTGGTGGTCGACTCCGAGTGTGCGACTCTCGCAATGCTGCGTGCTGGTAGTCAATGCAACCCCCCCCCCATCACTCTATCTCTCTGGTTCTCCAGGCTTTCTTGCTAGCCGAATCTCTCGGTAAAGCTTGTCGCGCAGGGTGTATGCCCGTTAATCACAACGGTAAACCCTCTATAACCCGTTGAGCGGCCTTGCATACCACGGGCGACCTCGCGATCAGAATCATGTCTTCGAGTGCGCCATCCCGGGCTACCGAGTCGCCCGCAACTACCGCCGAGAACCTCGACAGAGTCCTTCAGATATCTCCGCGCAAACGCAGACGACTTTCGGCTTCTTTCGAACCAGAGACCGCGGAGCCAGAAGGATCATGCAGGGCACCAGAAACTGCCAACAAGGAGCCAATCTCTCTGTTCAACAAGACTGATAGTCACAGCATTGCACCGTTCCTTACCAAACACATCAGGGACCAACATGCGTCCAGGAACAGCTTTGCGCCAACAGACTCCTCCTCACCGAGAGGGAAGCCGGATTCGAAGTACTGTTATCGCCATCGGCCCGACCGAAAATGTCGGCGTCAGGCTGACGAACTTACGGTTGATCAAATGCAACGTGTAAGTGCTACGCGCATGCGTCTATATAACTGATCTAATATATGTGTGTACTAACCTACTGTTGCAATAGGACCTCTCCACTCTCTCCCAGACTGATCAGCAGAGCATTGCGCATTTCTGGTCCTTGTTTTCTGCCGCGCCGTCGAAACACCGCAATCTTATGCTGCGGGGAATCGTAGCTCAGTGCTGCTTCCCTCAACTTTCGTTCTTATCAGCGAGTGTCCGCGATCTGATCCGAATCGACTTCGTAACCGCTCTGCCGCCAGAGATATCTTTTAAGATACTTTCCTATCTAGATACTGCTTCACTGTGCAATGCAGCGCAAGTTTCTCACAATTGGCGGCATCTCGCAGACGACGACGTGGTTTGGCATCGCATGTGCGAACAACATATCGATCGCAAATGCGAAAAGTGCGGATGGGGTCTCCCCGTTCTAGACCGGAAGAGGCTTAAGGATACGAAACGCCAAGTGCGATTGCGTGCGATTGGCAAGGATGTTCCGGAACAGAAGACCGAGCAGGAAAAGCAACAACACCGCCCGTGGAAAGCCGTTTATCGGGATAGATTCAAGGTCGGCACAAACTGGAAATACGGCCGATGCGTGACGACGATATTCAGGGGCCACACTAATGGAGTTATGTGTCTTCAATTTGACGACAACATCCTCGCTACGGGATCTTATGACGCGACGATAAAAATATGGGATGTCGACTCGGGGAAAGAAACACGAACGCTTCGGGGCCATGAATCGACCATTCGCTGTCTGCAATTTGATGACACTAAGCTGATCAGTGGAAGCTTGGATAGAACCATTAAAATTTGGAACTGGCGTTCGGGCGAGTGTATCTCGACGTACACTGGCCACCAAGGTGGAGTGCTTTGTCTACATTTCGACTCCACGACTCTTGCATCTGGGTCACAGGATAACACGATCAAGATCTGGAACTTCCAGGATAAGTCTACCCGAATCCTTCGCGGCCACACCGACTGGGTGAACTCCGTGAAACTCGACACCGCTTCTCGAACTGTTTTTTCCGCTTCTGATGACCTTACTGTCCGTATCTGGGACCTGGACACCGGAAAATCTATTCATACCTACGCCGGACACGTCGGCCAGGTTCAGCAGGTTCTACCTCTACCACGAGAGTTTGAGTTCAAACACCCTGTAGACTGCAGCGACGACAATAGCGACCGTGTTTCTGGATCCGAGTCGCCCGATATCCACGCCAATCTAAACAATGGATCAGACCAGCCTAACACCTCTGCCCCTCTCACACAGCCAATGTCTCCCCTTTTCGAGACTCTATTCACTGGTGACCGTCCCGCTCCACCGCGATACATGCTCACGGCCGCCTTGGATAACACCCTGCGTCTTTGGGAAGTGCCTACTGGTCGCTGTCTGCGTACGTTCTTCGGCCATATTGAAGGCGTCTGGGGTCTCGCGGCTGATACCCTCCGTCTCGTCTCGGGCGCCCATGACCACATGACTAAAGTCTGGGATCCACGGACCGGAACCTGTGATAGAACATTCACTGGTCATAGAGGGCCGGTAACCTGCGTCTCCCTCAGTGATAGCCGGATGGCGACCGGTAGTGAAGACTCTGAAGTACGGATGTACAGTTTTAAAGCTTGATTCTTTGTTTCTTACACTTGACTTGTTGATACCCTGCATTTGTCTTGGTGTGTTGTTTGCTTTGTGAATACAATCGCATTTATAGTGGGTGGATGTTTGGGCTTTACATGCTTTATTGTTTATATCCGGCAAGATCTGACCTGCTCAAACAGATTGGCGTTTTATGGTTATATGTGTTCTCTTTCTTCACTTTTGTACTTCACACTGACTAGAAATATGATATTATGACCACACAATCTTATGAGGAGGCCTATATACAATCCTGTATCTCTTTATGATTGTTGCTTGCTATATTACCTTATCTAGGGCGTTTAAGTACGCTTTCTGAAATACTCCTTTAAGGCTTATTTTTGAGTGATGGCTTCCAACTTTTATTTATTGCTAACACTTGTCGTCATAAACTATAGTGATTAGGAGTTAATGTAGATACTTAACTTCGGACTTACTACGTCGAACTAATTCCTGTAATATTTGCAAATTATCACTTTAAAATCCGTGCCCATGATATTTATTTCTTATAATATTATTTTTATAATGCCAACGATAACGGGAATTCTCGCTATTATAGATAGTATACTACATAGCTCTCGCTCTTGGTACGGGGAGGTTCGAAACTGCAAGCCAAATATAGGGATTCCTAGATTCTGAGTTCCGAGCAGTTGGGAGCCAAGGAAGGAGACTGACGTTTGTAACGATGCCTTCAAGCAGAAAGTCGAGAGTGTCTGGATCTCGGAACGGTAGCCCACCGGCCTGTGCATCGAGAGCCGGTGGTCCGCCAGCTGATGGTGGCAGAGCAGCTCCATGAACCCAAAAACCTGAAAGACCTGGGCCTGAAGGAATATAACGTGTGGGAGAAGCTATGCCAGCCCAGCTCGCTCCTTCATCTGCGAATATGGCTACCGCAACCCACTTCCTAATAGAGCGTTTTAGCAACTCCAAAAACACAACGTATATTTCCTAATTAGGTAATAATCAGCGACCACCCCTCTATAAGGTAGCTTGCGCTAAAATATCTACTTTGTACTAGTATTCTTAAAATCTTACTATAACTATATTAATTTATATAATTACTATAGGCCTCTAGTAATTTATATAGACTACTAAATACTATTAGATTAAGAAATTATAGTATTTATAATAATATTTAATATTATAATTAAATATTATACTATATATATTAAGATTATTAAAATTACTAATTATAAATATATTTATATATATTAATATAATAGAGTAAAATATATAGAAAGTT
Organism: Onygena corvina; assembly: GCA_000812245.1. NCBI lineage: Eukaryota > Fungi > Ascomycota > Eurotiomycetes > Onygenales > Onygenaceae > Onygena > Onygena corvina. The sequence continues at coordinate 12,148 of JWPT01000034.1, read as the reverse complement.
AAGTTTTTAGTTAAATTAGAGATATTTAATATTTAATTACTATATAAATTATATACTTCTAAACCCTTATATAATACCCTTAGTATTATAATATTCTAGTTAACTAGAATCTCTACTAATAAAATATTTATAATATCTATTTCTTCCTTTTAAATTAAATAATAGTCTTCTACTATACTAAAAGTATATTTATAATTATTAAAATATATTAAGCTTAAATTTATTTAGTAGTATATAGAGTATAAAAATAAATTTCTTAATTTAATATATATAAAGTTCTATACTTTTCTCTATATATTCTATTTAGATAAATTAAATATTAAAATTAAGAAATCTAAATATATTTTAATAAAGCTAGTCTCTAATTATAGAGCCTTCTAGAGGTATAAGATTAGTAAAATAGAAGTTAAATATATAGAGATTAACTTCTACTACTTAATAAATATCTAGATTATAATACTTAATAAAGAGAAGTTAGTTAAAGAGCTTAATAAAGAATACCTTATAAAAGAGTAAGAGAAGTATAAAGTAGATGCTCTTCTTATATAAAATAATCTAATAGTAATCTAGAGTAATAAATAGTAGCTTAAAGAGTCTATAACTAATAAAAAAGTCTCTAAATTAATAAAGAAGTATATCTCTAAGGATATATTAGTAATATATAAGAAACTAGATAAATTTTATAATATTATAAAGAAGATAATAATACTACTACTACTACTACTACTATCTATTATAGTATTCTAGAAGTTAATAGAGTAATTAAACTAATTAGAGGCTAAAATAGACTAAATTAGTAGTTAATTTAATAAGATAATATATATTTTTAGGGGGCTAGAGTATAATTAATACTAGAGTAGAGATATTTATTAGTAATATTAAAGATATTATATAATATTAAAGATATTATAGAATATTTTATATTTTTTTTACTTATTTTAAATAAAAATATTAATATTTAATAAAATTATAACTTTTTATATAAAATATTCTAAAACCTCCTCTATAGTCTACTCTATTAAATAATAATATCTTATTAAATATATAATATCTTACTAAATATCAAGCTAAATTATTATTTAATAGCTCCTTATTCTTAGTATTATTTTTCTTATTATCTTTCTCCTTACTATAATTATTATTAAGTTTAAATTCTTTATCGAAGTCTATATTATTTAAAAATAGATTCTCTAGTACTCTATTCTCTTCTAATATATCGACTCTATCTATATCTTTAAAATACTTATCTAGCGTTAAAGAAGAATAGTTAAACTATTTACTAATTTAATTTAGTTTAAAATAGAAGTCTATATTTATTAAGAGATAAATAATCTAGTAATAAGTACTAATTAGCAATTTACTAGTCTAGCTAATATAGTAATATCTAAGCCTCCTCTATCTATTTTAGATTAGACTAAATCTATATTTAATTAATATTTACTACTTTAATATTTAATTATTAAATCTCTTTTATTTAGTAGTAAGCTAATATCTAGAAAGCCTCCTATAGACTCTAAATATTATAGTTAACCCTATATATATTAGATCTCTATAAAGATATAGTCTATTAATCTAATTTAGCTCCTCCTCTATATTATTAAATACCTCTTAGATATTTTGTTTAATACTACTTTACTAAAATAATAGCTAGTTATTAAAACTTCTAATAACTAGATCTATAAGTAATAATATTATTCTATCTAGTATAATAACTCTTTAATATTTATATCTATAGATATACTTATAACTAGAGTAAAATAATCTTTATCTATTAGCTAGCCGCTTAATCTTTTAGATATTATTATTAATAAAGCCCTAAATATTACTATTAACTCTACCCTAAATAGTAAACTAGATATATTTATAGATCTTCTCTAAGGTTAGTTTAATACTATTTTACTTAAGGAAAGTACTAAACTTTTAGCTAAGGAATACTAATATTATATTAATAACTATAGATAGATAATCTAAGCTCTATTTAAAGAATAGTTAAAGCTCTAATAGTTATAACTAGATTAATAGGAAGTCTAATAGAAGATAAAAGGCAAACTTATAGAAAGAAATAATATATATTAACTAGTTAATTTTATAGAGATAAAGGTATAGAATAATATATTAAATCTTCTCCCTAGAAAATCTTAATAATTTATTAGTAATAATAATAATATATCTAAGGATTTAGAGTAGCTATTATTTAAATAACTATTTTACTAACTATATTAGCTATTTATTAAGTTAAAATTTAAACTAAAGAGAAGGTATATATCCTTATAGAGGTCTTTTTAGTTACTAATTTCGTCAATATAGGGGCCTAATATAAATATAGTTTAGCTAGTAAGTTATAATAGTAGTAGTACTAACGGAGGTAGCTAGAGTAGTAATAAAATATCTTCTTCTATTAATATCTATCTTTAAAATAATACTAATACTATATACTAGAGATATACTTAGAAAGTAATATTAAATATACTAAATTAGGCCTTCTACTAAATATTAACTTAATTAATATATATACTAAGTCTTCTAATAGCTTAATATAAAAAAAACGACTATCTACTTAGCCCTCTATAGTATTAGACTATATTAAGAAGTTTATACTAACGCTAAATTTATACTCAAAAAAAGTGCTAAAATGCTCTAATAATATCAACTCGTATAGTATATCGCTAGATTAAAGAGTACTAAGGTAGCGGCCTTTACCGTATTCTTCTATAGAAAGAGCTCCTACGTTTACAAGTAGACTTAGATTTATACGCGGTAGCCTTAATATAGATCTGGCTCCGAAGACTATACTTTTAACTCCGAAGACAATATTTTACTAGAAGTAGTTTAGTACTATTATAGCTATATATATAAATTTATTAGTGAAAATATATAAATAGTAACTATACTCTAGCGATATAATAAGGCCGTATTATATATACTATATTACTACCTCTATAACCCCCTCTAATTAATTAAATACTACTAAATTACTATCTAATTAGCTAATTATTAACTAGTACTTTATAAAAGTAGTATAGCTACCTAGAGAGTATTATTATTATCGCCGTCGTTAAATAATAATCTAGAGGCCTCTAGCGCCTTACTAGTAAATAGCTAAAGAAGTACTTCCTCTAGTATCTAACTATCGTCTTAAATAATACGCTATATCTACTACTACTTTAATATTAATATCTATAATAGTATTATTAGTAAATACTAAGGGCTAAGAATATAAATTTGATAAATTAATAATAATATAGCTTTAGAGATTATTATAAACTCGGTATATTATAGTACTATATATAATATAACTCTATATAGATATACTTAAAGAGCTAGTCTACTATATAGATAAACTATAAATTAACTATTTTAATACTATAAGACTATATATTATATAATATATTACTATAGCTAGACTAAATATTATAACGAGTCTATTATATTAGTAGTATATTCTAGATTCTGATTTAAAAATCTATTACTAATAACTTATTCTAGTAATATTCTATTATATTTAGTTATATTACTATTCTAGTACTAAAGGTCTATAGTACTTTACTTAATATACTAGTTTATCTCTACTAACTAGTTATATTACTACTCGTCTTATTTTATTCTTCTTACTTCTACTATTATATTTATTTCTCTATTTATCTCTTTTAAATATAGCTAATATAGCTTACTATTTTACTACTTTATACTATATATATTTATAATATATATATAAATAAATATCTAGTTAGTAACTACTAGTTTTATAACTACTAGTTTTATTATATCTACTATAATATAATATAATATAATATAATATAATATAACTATAATAGTATCTACTCTATTATACTACTTCTCTAAGTATTAGCTAATCTATAGAGGTTAGCTAATCTAAACTAGTAGAATTTATTTAAGATCTTTAAACTACTCTCTAGTATAGCGCTACTATCTTTTATACCCCCTCTATCTAATTAATTCGAGAATTTTTCTAATATATTATCTCTAGAGCTAGTATCGCCTATTTATCCTCTAATACTAAAGAAATCTAAATACTAAGTTATACCTCTACTATCTACTCTACTATTTGGTACTAAGTATAAGTCTAGTAAGTATAAAGCTATATAGTATAATATAGTATTCTCTAGGCCTTTTGGCTAACTAGATTTAATCTTAAACTCTTTATTAAGCTCTCTACTAAATTCTACTTTGCTATTAAGTAAATCTCTTTAGAAGATTATAAAAATATCTCCGTTAGTAGTTATATTTTGCTTTATAGTTCCTTTACTATTTAATCTTTATAATATTTATCTATTATATCTTATTTTACTATAATAAGCTATAGCTAATAGCTATTAATAGTATTTTAGTATAGTATTTACTAGTATTTTATCCTTATATAATAAGTCTTTACTACTATAATTAGACTCTATCTATACTTATAAATAGATAGTAGTCTATATTATTAAGCTATACTACTAATATAATACTATAGAGTATAATAAAGCTATTAATATTTACCTTACTATATTAACTTAGGATAATACTATAAGAGTATAGGGTATTACTACTATTATACTAGATAGCTATTATATTAAGGATTGTCTTAAGCTCAATAATATTTTTATATCTAAACTACTATTTAATTCTTTTATCTCTAATTAGCCTTCTTAAATAGAGTCCTTTTATATTAGCTCTACTAATAGACTATCGATTAAGGGCGTCAATATTATATTTCTAGACTATCTAAATAGTATAGTATATAATACTAAGAAGTAAGCTTAGTTACTCGCTACTAAGTTATAGAATAAGGCCAAGGATCTCTATTACTATAAAGAAAAAGTATATTTAATAGAGGAAGATATCTACTAGAAGATAGAGAATCTTAAGTATCTTAGGTAATATACTAATACTAAGAGAAGAGTAGCCCTTAAAACTATAAAGAATATTTAGTAACGATTAGAGAACTTATACTAGTATAAGGAGTATACTAAAATCTATAAGGAGGAACTATATCTTAATATAGTTAATCTAGAACGTCTTTACTAGGCTAGCTATAGCTATAAGGGTACCCTAGTATTAGAAATTAATAGCTTACCTCTAAATAACTAGTAGCCTCTACTCTATTTATTATTGCCTTATTAGTTACTATATTTATAATTATATTATTTATCTATTAGATCTTAATATTTATAATCTAGCTATAATAATAATCTATATAATAAGCTTAAAGGCCTTATCGAGACCTTAAGGTTAAAGAGTCCCTATAATCTATACTCTACCTCGTCCTCTTATAATTATTTTAATAGATTTAATTAGAACTATAGCTACTCTAGAGGAATAGAATCTCTATTAGTAGCTCTACTACTAAGGGACCGTTAATAATATAACTATTCTACTAATAATTAGTATAGCTTTTATACTTATTTTAAACTATAAGATATAATATTCTACGATTTAGATAAAGCTAATATTATAACCTTTATTAGCTATCTCTACTATCTATAGTATATTAAGGGGTTTAAAGCTATTTTACAAGTTTTGCCCCTCTATTTAAAAGGCCGTATATTAGAATAGTATATAGAATTTTTAGAAGAGAAATAGATAGTAATATATTATTTTCTATCTATTTAGCTATATAAACTATAAACTAAATTTAAATTATCTATATCTCTAGTATATTAAAAAGCTACTATATTTATCTTTTTCTTTATAAAAGAAGATAATATATTATTATTAGTATATATATTAAAGAAAATTATATTACTATATATATTTAATATAAATAATTCTAATATAATAAATTATATAATTTAAAAGGGCGTTAACTTAAACCTCGTCTTTATTATTTCTATAGTAGAAGGGAAAAGTTTAAATATATTCTATAAATAATTAAAAACTAATAAGTCTATAGTTTAGAGAATATATATAGATAAAGTATAATACTAATACTACGATTTTAAAAATAAAAAGTTTTAAAGGTCTATAGTAAATAATAATAACTATTATAGTAGCTAGAACAACTACTATAACTAGAACTATAACTATAACTATAATAAAGACTATAATTATAATAGACGCGATAAATAGTATAACTATAAGAATTATAATAGTAGATAGTATAACTTTAATAGATATAGCGGCAATAATAATAGAGTTAAATAGAACTATTTATATTAATTAAAATATAATAGAAATAAAAACTACCTTTATAATATATTAGTAGATAATAATAAGTTAAAATCTATTTCTATATATAATATTATATCTATCTAAGATAATATTTATCTAAATAAGTTAGTATTAAATAATAATAGTATCTACTTTAATCTATTAAAAAACTAATTTCTCTAATAGAATAGAAGGGCTTTATTAGAGATAGATAATAGCTATACTAACCCTTTAGCGTATTAGGCCCGTATTCTATTAAATTTACTTATTTAACTACTCTTTATAATACTAAACTACCCTTAAGAATCTATATTAATATAGGTACTTCTATAACTATTATTTTAGAAATATATTTTACTACTTATTTTTCTATAGCGCGATACTATTAGATTAGAAAAGTTACTCTAGAGTTATTTTATAGTCTATATATCTTAATAATATTAGTAGTAGTTATTTATCTCCCTTTTTGTAATATTATCGATACTTTCTTCTATATAATAGTTAACTATCTTATTATACTAGAAGTACTATATAATATCTTACTAGATATAGATATACTAAAACTAGCTAAAATAGTAATTAATCTATTTATAGATATAGTTTAGCTACTATTAACTATTTATATTTATTATATTATTTCTATATCTATTATATATTTATATTTAAATATTTTGCTAATTTTTATATTATTTAATATAATAAAAGTATTAATTAGATATTATTCTATTTATTTAGTAGAGACTATTATTATATAGTTTACCTTTAGTATAACTATAGCCTTTACTTCTAAGTACTCTATTTAGCTAAGTATTCTCTAGTAACTTATACTAAACTCTATATAAAAGAGTAATACTTTTATCTCTCTACTATATATTATTATTAACTCTTCTATAATATATCTTTTTTTAGCAAATCTTAGTAAGGTTCTATTATCTATTTTAAAAGGATATTAGTTAGAATACTTTATACTTTTTAATATAGCGTTAGTATAATTTTTAGATAAATCTATCTATCTAGTTAGTAAAGGTATATTACTAAATACTAATATAGAGAATAACTTAAATCCTTTTATTATTCTATTACTAGAGGCTCTAATACTAGTAGATAACGCGGATATCTCTAATAATTTTAATAAGGACTTTACTAGATAAGTTAAGGAGGTTCTATATAAAAACGCGGTATTATTTAACTTAACTCTTAGTAGATTTAATAATAGTATTAAAATGCCTATTCTCTAGATAGACGATAATCTTTCTAGTTTCTATTATCTAGTATATAAACTAACGCTAAAAGATTAAGTAGCTATAAATAGTATATTAGACCCCTTACTATAAGGTAGTTAGATTAAAAAGGTATTTATTAGTAATTATACTCTAATTATATTACTAGCCTTTGTAGTTTAGTAGAATAGTAAGCTTTAGGTTATTATTAATTTATAGAAGATTAATATAAAGCTATATCTAAATATATATCTACTATTTTAGTAAGACGATATTCTAGATATATTAGATAGTACTATAGTCTTTTTATTACTTAATATTCGTTATAGATTTTTCTAGTAGCCTATAAAAGATTACGATAAATAGAAGCTTACTTTTATAATTTAATATAGAGGGCTAAAGTATTTTATTATATTAATAATAGGACTTACTATATATCTAGTATATTTTTAGAATCGAATAGATAGTATCTTAGCTATATATTTATAGATCTTTATATTATATTATATCGATAATATAATAATCTTTTTCTATACTATTGAGTAGTATATTCTTTATCTATATAAGGTCCTTAATTTACTATATTATATAGGGATTACCCTATTATTATCTAAATACTACTTTAGCTATAAGTTAGTTAATCTACTAGAATATATTATCTCTTAACTAGGTATTACTATATAGAAGTAGAAAGTAAAAGTAATTACTAATCTTTCTTTCCCTTATTTACTATCTAATTTTAAGATTAGTATTAATCTATTTAATTATTATAGATAATTTATTCCCTTTTTTAGTATACTAATTACTCTACTAATTAAGCTTAAGATATATCTTTTAAAGTCGGCTCTAATAAAAAATTAGATATAATAAAACTTTATATTATATATATTATTACTAGAGTAGAAATCTACTACTAATAGTAATAATAAAGTATCTACCCTTATTAAAGATATCTATAAAGTCTAGTAGCTATTAAAGAATTATCTTATATTATCTTTAATTCTAAAATACCCTAACTTTGTAAGTCTATTTATACTATATACTAATAGATTTAAGAGCTAGGGATTTAGTATTATAATTTACTAGCTAGATACTAATAGTATCAAGTATTCTATTTTATTTATATCTAAGTTATTATTATAAGTAGAACTTAACTATAGTACTATAGAGCTTAAATACACGGCCTTAGTATAAATACTTATAAAATTTCCTTAGTACTTTAATAATAGTAACTTTATAGTTATAATAGACTATTTAGCTCTAGTCTCTACCTTTTAATCTAAAATAGCTATAATAGAATAATAATCTATTAGACTTAATAATTAAATAATATTATTAGTATTTTTCTTTTCTTAAATTTATATTAAATATAGAAAAGGTATATTATATACTAATATTAATACTTTATTATAAATACTTTATAGCGATAAAGTAATTAATATTAACTCTATTAGTATAAAGAAGCTTACGGACTTTATTATCTTATTAGCTAATATATTTAATATTACTTTTTTATAGTTTAGTAATATAATCTTATAGTAGATTAGAGACGTAACTTTATAGAATATAGTATTTATAAAAATCTTAAAAAAAGTAGAGAAGATAAATAAGCTATATAGGGGTTTCGATATCTAAAATAATATTCTTTATTATAAAGAATCTATATCGCTATATAGATATATATATATTCTAATAGTAATAGTAAAGGATATCTATAGACTAGTATATAATAATAATAGTTATACTAAATTATAGTAAGTATTTTCCTTACTTATTAAGAATTTCTTTATTAATAAAGTAAAGTAGTATCTATAGAAGTATATTCTAATATATTCTACCTATTAACTAGCTAAGCTATAGAATATTAAATTGTTTAGCAATATATAATTAGTATCTATACTAAATACTCTATTTAATATTCTCTTCTTCGATTTTATTATTAGTCTACCTTAGAGTAAGGTCGCTAATATTTTAATAAATATAATCCTTATAGTAATAGATAAGTTTACTAAGGTAGTATATTTATTATTAGAGTATAATAATTAGTTAGTAGAAAAGTAGACTTCTATATTCTATAATAGTATCTATTATAAGTAGAGTCTTCCTTATATAGTAATCTATAACTAAAACCCTAAATTTATATCTAGACTATAGAAGTAAATTCTAGTAGATTTTAAAATCAATACTTAGATAAATATAATATATAATATCTTAGCTAATAGATAAGTAGAATATATTAATTTATCTACTAAAATATTACTATAATATATATTAGTTAGCTATTATAAGTCGGTATAGAGCTCTTTATTACTAGAAGTATAGTATTTTATAAATATAGTATTTATAACGCTAACGTCTATCTCTCTATTTAAAATTCTATTTAGTATTAAACTCTAGTTACTTCTAGATATAATATTAAATATAGATATTATTTTTAAAAAATTAATCCTAAAAGATATATTATATAATATTTAGTATCTAGTATTAATATATATAGTACTAGACGCTATATAGTTTATACTATCTAATTTAAAAGTAGGCGACTATATCTTTCTATAACTTATTAAATCTCTAAAGAAAAGGTACTATTTACTATATATTTTAAAACTATTAGTAATTAAAAAGAGTTTATTTAAAATTATAGAGAAGATTATAGATTTAATATACTAACTTAATTTACCCTATATATATAAAATATACTCTATTATCTCTATTATATATTTAGAAAAATTTAGTAGTAACTCTATTTATATACTATAGTATAATACTAATAATATTAAATCTATTATTATTATTAGTTATAAAAAATATAAAGTAGAATAACTTATTAAATAAGATAATTATAACTAAATATTTATAAAATAGAAAGGCTATATAAATTTAATATAGAAACTAATTAAAATTATTTAAGTAGATATTTTTAATATCTAGTATATATTTATAATAAAGTTCTACTATAAATAAATTTTATAAATTCTTCTTAATTCTATATATATCTTTATATATTTATACTTTACTATATCTTTTTTATATTATATTAGTTATATTATATTATATTAGCTATAGCGCTTATTTTACTATATACGCTTAGTTTATATTACTATAATAGCTATCTTTATTTATTATCTCTTTACTTTTACCTTTTTATCTTTACCTTACTATAATATAGCTAGTAAAAAGAAACTAAAGTAATCTCTACTACTACTCTTTCTCTTTAAGGAGCTATACGTCGAGCTTAAGATTTCAAAAAACTTTATCTATATTTAGTATATCTATAAGCTCCTTACTAATTATAAAAAGATAGTTTAGATAGAGGCTATTAACTATATATATAAGGATAAAAAAAATAAGAAAGTAAGAATATATTATAGTAAAAAGAAGATTATTAAGTAAGAAATAGATAGCTCTAACTACAATTAGATAAATAATATATAGTATTTTATTATAGATAAGGTAAATCCTCTTGAATTATTCTATTCTATTTTAGATATCTTAACTTTGGCTTCTCTAGGCGCTAATATAGATATTAACCCCTTATTTATATATAATACTATCGAGGAAGCCCTTAAAGATTAGATATATTCTCTATTAAAGATAGAGTTTACTACTAATAACTTTCTTAATTCCCCTATACTACTTTAAATAAGCTCCTCTATAATATTACTAAACCTAATAATATCCTCTCTAGTAGTAAGTAACTATCTTATTATTTATAGAGTATTTTTATTCTTGCTAAATTCTATTCTATTACCTTTAAAGTATCGACTCTAGATACTTAAAAATAAGAAATCTAAGTATATTAAGAGAATATAGGAGTTTTAGGCGCAATGTTAACTACTACTACTCTTTAAGGATATAAAGATACTTAATAAGTAAAATAATATAGTAGCTAATTATATAATATTTAAGGGCCCTAAAGTCTCTAACTTTCTAGATAATTTTATAGAAAAATATTATAGTTAGTACTATATTAATAGTAATATAAATAAATTTATTAAATTATTTAAAAGTACTATTATACTATCTATTATTATATAGAAAGTAGTCTATAATAAAATTATTAAAAATATAGTATCTATCTTTAACTTCTATATTACTCTTTATAAGTACTATATTACTATAATAGACTATAAAACTATACTTATAGTCTAGTAGACTATAGCTATTAAGCTTAACGCGGTGATAAAGAACCTTAATACTACTAAATAGAAAATAGTAACCTAAATAAGTATTATACTAGAATAGGCTATAGCTAGACTATTTAGTACTTTAAATAAATTTAGAGACGCCTATTTTATAGCTATAAAGTAGGAGAAGAAGAATAATATATAACTATATAAGGCTCTTAGCCTAATTAAAGCTAATCTAACTAAATAAATCCGTTGTATTATATCTTTTATTTAATTATCTATTATAGTCTTTATATATTTAGTTAGGTACCTACTAAAAAAAAAAAGGGGGTAATATTATAGACTCGATATATTATAGTATTATATATAATATAACTCTATATAGATATATTTAAGGAGCTAGTCTACTATATAAATAAACTATAAATTAACTATTTTAATACTATAAAACTATATATTATATAATATATTACTATAGCTAAATTAAATACTACGATAAGTCTATCGTAGAGATAAACGAATTTAGCTAATTATAAAGATACTCTATAGTCTAATTATATAGTATAGTATTTAGAAGATAAAAGGTTAATTATTTAAACTAGCTATTTATAAATTATTATATATTATAGAAAGAAAAGGGGAATTATA